>CM019149.1:45946506-45956960 GCA_009733165.1 Naja naja
TGTTTGTATGTAGGTTTTGAATGTTATTGGTTTATTTTGAACTGTTCTTGTAAAATGTCAAATGGTATTGGTTTAAATAGTGTGGGAAGAAACCCTGCACTCCCATTGGCTGGCAGCTACGGCTGCATGCTATATAAGAGGCAGCCAGTAGCCAAGCTGGACGGTCTATTCGAGCTGTAGTCACTTAATAAACTCTTTGCTGGAACTCCTCGCGCTGGTCTGACTCTTCATGCAAACTTAACACTGGCGACGAGGATGGGATGGATTGTCCTGAAGAGAATACCACGGCGAACGACCAAGCAACTGAGCAAGATGGCTGGGCGCTGAACACCCCCGCAGCACCGCTCGAATCCGGCGTGGAAGACTGGAATCGTAGCGGGATCGTTTCCACATGTAGCTGGAAGGGAACGATCTCGCCGCATCCCCGAGAGACGGAAGAGGGCGGTCTTTCTCACGCACTGCGGTCCGGTCAGTCTTCAAAATGGCGAAGGCCGTTGCGGGAGTCAGCAGAGCTGAAGGTAATGGAATGGCCCCGATTTAGAGAAACTTTAAGAGCCCATTACGCCCCACAAGTATCGTGCCTCATTAAGAGACACCTAATTTTACCATCGGATCAAGGGATAGCGAGAATGTTACGACTTTGTGGCAAGTTTAAGGACATTGGGGGTGCTTGTGACTTTACCAACTTAGAAGAGGCCATGCGTGATCGGTTTGTTTTTAGGCCTTAAAGATAAGGTCTTACAAAGCAAACTATTAATGAAACCTAAGATCGCTTAAAGAGGCCATTGAAGAAGCTGTCTCAGCGGAAGCCCCAAGTCCTCAGCAGCAGCCCATGAAAAAGATTAACAAGGCCTCAAGCCAGGCCTCAAGCCATTCTGATGGGGAAAATCCACAACAGCCCATTGCGAACAAATAGACTCTGATTCTGATGGCAGTGAGGCAAAGGAGGGGATTTTTAGACTCAGAATGGAGAAGAAGAGAAAAGACTCTGGGAAAAACAGGCAAGGATTCTATTGCAGAGGCTGGGGGGGGGCCACCCCCCGCACTGAATGCAAGTTCTTTGACTCCATTTGCCTACGTGTGAGAAACGGGTCACATAGCCAGAGTCTGCAAATCATCCAGAATCTCCACCGCTTAGGAAAAAATTTCCTGATAAAGACTTTAAGCCCAATAATTTCCTTGAAAAGATGGGGCGAAATTTAGAAGCAAATGGCAAGAATGAAACTCACCAAACAATCACTATTGGTCTTCTTCACCCTTAAAAGCAGAAAAGTAAACGTGAAGGTGTTTATTGAAGGAAGGCCTTGCCAAATGGAAGTGGGCTCAGGCTCTTATTTATCTATGGTGTCATGGGACACTATCCACAGACTCTTTTCCCAAAATTCAGAAGAAGCATTTCCAGAAGCAAGCACTGACTCTCAAAGACTACCAAGGAACAAGATTCCAGTAGTTGGAGCAAGAGATTTCACGTGCAGTTTAAAGGCCACACCAAACATTTGCCCCTTGACCATCGTGGACAAGGATCGCCCAAGTTTGCTGGGACTTGAGTGGTTCAAGCCACTAGGCATCGAGGTGACTGGCTCCATCACGGAGCAGCTCTGACTGGAGGAGTCCATGAAGTCTGAGTTTCCCGAGGTCTTCAGCGAAGGACGGGCAAGTATATGGGGACCCCTATTGCTTTCAGCCTAGACCCCAAGGTGCCCCCAATTCTTTAAAGCCCAGGAGGGTTCCATTTGCTTTAAAGGAAAAATTGATGCACAATTAGATAAGCTCATTGCTCAAGGGGTTTTAGAGCCTACTGACCACTCCAGATGGAAACACCCATAGTCACACCAGTCAAGGCTGATGGGTCAGTGAGAATCTGTGGTGACTATAAGGGGACACTAACCATGCGCGCAGCAGAGCGCATACCCAGTACCAGTTGTGCATCATCTACTCCATTCCCTTGGCAGGATACAGTATTTGCTAAACTGGATTTGGCTCAGGCATAATCAACAATTAACAGTTGATGATGCCACTGCAGAGGCACAAACAATTGTGACTCATAGAGTTGCCTTCAAATGTAAAACTACAATTTGGTAAGCGTTGCACCTGGCATTTTTCAAAGCCTTATGGAAAGAATGTTGCAAGGACTGCCAGGGTAGTGCCTTATTTTGATGATGTTAATCTCTGCTGAAAATGACACTCAGCTTTAAGAGAGACTCAGAGAAGTCCTTACCAGATTCAGAAAAGCGGGTTTAAAAGTCAAGAAGACAAATGTACACTCAAGACAGACAGAGTCCTGGGGTACATGATTGACAAGCATGGCATCCACCCTACTGGTGCCAAGGTTAAAGCAATCAAGGAAGCCCCTAACCTCGATGCAAGCAGAGTTGCAAGCCTTCCTTTGGATTTATTAACTTTTTCACATTTTCTACCTCACAAGCATCTATTGCGGAGCCCTTACATCACCTGCTTGATAAGAAGGCTGTTTGGATCTGGGGCGGAAGGAACATTCCATCATTTAACAGTATTAAGAGACTAATCACGCCTGATGCTGTGTTGATACAGTTCTCTGAGAATTTGCCTGTTGTTCTGACTTGTGATGCATCCCCTTTTGGAGTGGGGGGGGGTTTGAGTCACAGGCTTCCCAGTGGAAGGGAATCCCCAATGCATTTACTCTCCACTTTGTCCAAGCAGAGAGGAATTATAGCCAACTGGACAAGGAGGCAATTAGCAGTTGTTGCATTGCTGTTAAGAAATTTCATGAATATCTGTATGGCAGGTCATTCACCATTGTTACAGATCACAAGCCTTTATTGGCATTGTGGCAGGAGACAAACCTACACCTAATATCCTGTCACCAAGAATGCTGAGTGGACTGAATTTCTTGCAGCCTATTCATACAAACTGATTCACAGGCCTGGCAAGGACATTGGACATGCTGATGCACTGAGTCGTTGCCCACTACCTTGCCACAAGGAGGACTTTGAACTTGAAACTCACACTTTTTCCTGGAGACTGTTGCTAAGCTTCCAGTCCATGCTGCTGAGATTGCCAGAGACTGCCAAAGATGCTGTGTTGGCACCTGTTATGGGCTGGATTAAGGTTGGCCTCTTCAAGATCTACCTCACCTTGCCTTTTAAGTCCAGGCAAACTGAATTATCTGTATTAAGAGGATGTATTTTGTGGGGTAACAGGGTGGTTATTCCTGCAAAACTGCAAAGGAGGTTTGGAAATGTTACATGAGGTCATCCTGGGATTGTAAGGATGAAAGGTTTGGCCAGGAGTTATGTATGGTGGCCAGGTATTGACAAAATGGTTGAAAACTGGGTAGCATCTTGTCCCAATGCCAGGTAGTCAGGCCTGCTCCACCTCACGCCCCCACACAGGAATGGGAATGTCCTAGGGGCCCATGGTCTAGAATCCACATTGATTTTGCAGGCCCTACTAGAGGCACACTTTTCTAGTTATAGTAGATGCATATTCCAAATGGCTAGAGTAATTCCCATGACATCCACTACAACTGGGCTGTCATCAAGCAGCTCAGAAAATTGTTTGTAACCATGGGTTACCAGATGTCCTTGTTTCTGACAATGGCCCTCAATTCACATCTAACATTTTGAATCCTTTCTAGCTCAACAGGGTATCAGACATGCCCTCACTGCCCCTGGGCACCCTTGACCAATGGCGGGCTGAGCGCGTGCAGCTTTGCCAAAGAAAGCTTCAGCAGCTGGGTCCTGGGGATATCACTGAGAAGCTTGAAAAGCTTCTTAGTGTTCAACACATCACTAGCCCATCAAATAACTTGTCCCCAGCAGAGTTGTTGATGGGTAGAAACTTAGTCTTCCCTTGACTGCCTTCATCCCTTACGCACCCAGCGCCACTGGATTCCACTTCCAAAGTTCGTTCTTTTAGTGTGGGATTCTGTCTATGCTAGGAACCTTATAGGTGAACCTTTGTGGATTCCTGCTGAAATAACTCACATCACTGGCCCTCGTTCTTACAGGTACAAACAGAGGATGGCCTCTCTGGAGCAGGCACATTGACCAACTTAGATCCAGGTTCCCTCAGGAACATGCCCCTGTCTCTCTCTGGGTCCCTCACCTGATGTCTCTTCTAGGGGAAGGGGAACAGGAGGAAAATCAACAAAGGTATCAACTGTGTAACAAGCCATTGCAACAGGAACCATCCCGAACCCTGTCACAATGCCAGATCCATCCTTAGAAGTGGAAGATTGCACATCACTACCTGACTTGGGTGCTGACATTGGAATGGAGATGGGTTGGGAGGAGGACCAGATTCTAACAGTCTAACAGGGTCTCCTTTCACAGGAAGTCCCAACAGGGAAATGTCAGCAGACACATTTCCCTCTCACTGGGTGAGCGTTAAAACTTCTGAACCACGAAGGTCTCAACATACTGCATAAGAGCCCCCTATTTAAAGGAATACATTAGATAGGTTGGGGTTTGGTATGGACTGAACCTAGTGGGGAGGGGTGTTATGTATGTAGGTTTGAATGTTATTGGTTTATTTGAACTGTTCTTGTAAAATGTCAAATGGTATTGGTTTAAATAGTGCGGGAAGAAACCCTGCACTCCCATTGGCTGGCAGCTACGGCTGCAGGCTATAAGAGGCAGCTGTAGCCAAGCCTGGACGGGTCTATTCGAGCTGTAATCACTTAATAAACTCTTTGCTGGAACTCCTCGCGTCTGACTCTTCATGCAAACTTAACAGGGTAAACTTTGCTTGTTCACAAAATAGTTCTCCTAATAAAGGTGGCCAGTGGTAAAACTTTCATTTAATTCTCTCCATTCAGTCTGAATGGCACCCTAAGGTAAGCCTGTGATGGTTATGAGCGTTAAGACTTTGCTGGGGAGTTTGCTAACTTCTGCTGGAAGAAAAATCCGGTCCGGTTGCAAGCTGGGAGGAAGCTGCTGGAAATAAAATGGAGGCTGATTGGAAAGAAGGACTCTTGTTTATAGATGAGCAGAACCAACAACAGCATGTAGTTCTGGGACAGCTGATAAAATGGAGTTGAGATAGGTGGAATTTTATACATTGTTTGGGATTTTGTGTTTGAAATGCTCCAGGGGTTGTATAATGTAGTGAGTCTTTTGCTATTCTAATGGTGGTGGGTGTCCTAAAATATTATATCCTAAAAGTCCAGTCCTCTCCTTCTTAATCCCATTAGCTGGAGCTGAAGATGTTTTGTTTGTGAATAGATTGGCCCAATATTTCTTAATGGGCACAAAATATCCAACTTTAAAGACTTCAGGCATCTGCTGGAGGCTGTTGGGTCTGCTTTCTGCCTTTGTTAAGATTTTTCACCATTACTCCTGTGGGGAAATATAATATTCTGCCTCTTTTAATATTCCCCAAAAATTTCATTTGGGAGTGGGCTTCCTACATTTCCTATTTAATTTTTATTTTAAAAGGATTTTTTAAAAAAAGCATGGAATAAAGAAAAATACTACGGTGAGATTTTTTAAAAGTACCCAAGTCAAAATAAAGAAAAAGTATTTCAGAGAGTAGCATGAAAACACACTATTGAAAGTAAAAACAGCATTGACTAACTAAAGAAAAGGACATCTTCTTTTTAATCTAAGGTGCTGTAATTGATTATGATTCTACACTGTCATAGGCAAAGCAATTTAATTTGTAAAAACCAGGAGAAAAAAAGATCATAATTTTCTTTTCGCTCAATAACTGGACTAACTCAAAAAATAAATTGCATTTCTGTTATGCATTTCCTTCCCTGTTGTATGTCCACCTACTTCATCAGACAAATTTACAAGAATTAACTTTGTTAGTTGTTTTGTAGACTGTGGTTGAAGCTAAGTGCAGGAAGGAGTATATTTGTTTATACGTGGAACTGTTTTCTTTGTCAGACTTTCAGAAGAAGTCTGTACTTATTTCCTGCAAATGGACTCCAAATTAAGATATATCTGACTGTTTATTTAAATCAATAGCATTTGAATGTAGTTCTGAATCATTATTCCCACATGGCTATTTTACATTCTACTGTTTCATATAACGCAGCAGCAAGGACAGCCATCAGGAGAATGAAGCCAAACAGCTTTTCATCCGAACAGAAGTGTTTATAAAAACCAAACAAAACCTGAATGGAATAACTGTTGCTCAGCCAAGAGGATCTCTAACTACCCGGATACCTTTTCAACATTGATTTTTTCCCCTGTCAAACGTTTCCATATCTTCTAACATTCCTAAAGTCTCAATTACCTGGCTTTTTTCCTGAGCTGTGGGATAAGCCAGGGATGTGTTCACCCAGACAGATTATATGGTCTGTTTCAATTAAGTCAGTTTGGTCCAGTGGTTAAGGCACCAGGCTAGAAAGCGGGAGATCATGAGTTCAAGTCCTACCTTAGCCATGAAAGGTAAGTCCCTCTCTCTCAGACTAACCCACCTCGTGGTTGTGGTGGGGAAAACACCTGAGCAGAGGATTGGATTTGAAGACCTCCAAGGTCCTTCCAACTCTGTTATTCTGTTAACATAGGGGGAACAAGGTATGTTGGAATTATTGAATAAGGAGATAAAATAAATACATGAATAAATCTATGTTTATTCAACCTGTTGTGAGTTTCTGTGTCTGTACATGGGCTTATTGTTCTTTTTTAAACATATATTTTTTTTATTTTAAAAATAAAAATGTTAAAGTACAAAATTACAACCAAAGGAGGGGAGAGGCTCAACAGGGAAAGTTTTTTTTAATTTATATTTATATGCCCTTCTCCAGACTCATAGGCTTTACAATTTTTGGAGCCAACCCAATGTGCTCAGCAATAGCCTTCATTCCATTGTATATGCCTGCCATTAGTAAGCGGCATTTTACAAAGTCAGCTATTGCTCCCCAACAATCTTGGGTCCTCAATTTACCTACCCGAGAGGATGGAAGGCTGAGTCAACCTGAGCCTGGTGGGATTCAAGCCCAGCAATCACAGGCAGCTGGAATTAAGTGCTAGGCATTTAACAGCCTGCACCACCAAGGCCAGTTAAAAGGTGACATTAAAAAAACCCACCAAAATAACAAAAATAATAAAAAGGTAATTTCCAATTTTCAATATATGATATATATTAAAATATTTACTTTTGTTTAGTTTAACAAAAAGAACCCTAAAAACATAAAGATAGAAACCAAACAATCAAGTATCTCTGACAGAAATGGACAGTTAAGAAATATGAAAATAAATAAATAAAATAAATAAAATAGTTATAGCAGCAGTACATGATATAATCTCTTAATCTGAATAAAATATATATTATCAATTCCAAAAATAGACACAATATTACTACATATTTTTGTGATACATATATACTGCTCAAAAAAATAAAGGGAACACTTAAACAACACAATAAACCAAGTCAATCACGCTTCTGTGAAATCAAACTGTCCACTTAGGTAGCAACACTGATTAACAATCAATTCCACATGCTGTTGTGCAAATGGAAGAGACAACAGGTGGAAATTATAGGCAATTAGCAAGACATCCCCAATAAAGGTGTGGTTCTGCAGGTGGTGACCACAGACCACTTCTCAGTTCCTATGCTTTCTGGCTGATGGTTTGGTCACTTTTGAATGCTGGTGGTGCTCACTCTAGTGGTAGCATGAGACAGAGTCTACAACCCACACAAGTGGCTCAGGTAGTGCAGCTCATCCAGGATGGCACATCAATGCGCTGTGGCAAGAAGGTTTGCTGTGTCTGTCAGCGTAGTGTCCAGAGCATGGAGGTGCTACCAGGAGACAGGCCAGTACATCAGGAGACGTGGAGGAGGCCATAGGAGGGCAACAACCCAGCAGCAGGACCGCTACCTCCACCTTTGTGCAAGGAGGAACAGGAGGAGCACTGCCAGAGCCCTGCACAATGACCTCCAGTGGGCCACAAATGTGCATGTGTCTGCTCAAAAGGTCAGAAACAGACTCCATGAAGGTGGTATGAGGGCCCGACATCCACAGGTGGGGGTTGTGCTTACAGCCCAACACTGTGCAGGACATTTGGCATTTGCCAGAGAACACCAAGATTGGCAAATTTGCCACTGGCGCCCTGTGCTGTTCACATATGAAAGCAGGTTCACACTGAGCACATGTGACAGACGTGACAGGGTCCATGTGCTCGCCAGAGGTAGCCTGACTGCCATTAGGTACCGAGATGAGATCCTCAGACCCCTTGTGAGACCATATGCTGATGCGGTTGGCCCTGGGTTCCTCCTAATGCATGACAATGCTAGACCTCAAGTGGCTGGAGTGTGTCAGCAGTTCCTGCAAGACGAAGGCATTGGTGCTATGGACTGGCCTGCCTGTTCCCCGGACCTGAATCCAATTGAGCACATCTGGGATATCATGTCTCGTTCCATCCACCAATGTCACGTTGCACCACAGACTGTCCAGGAGTTGGGGGATGCTTTAGTCCAGGTGTGGGAGGAGATCCCTCAGGAGACCACCCGCCACCTCATCAGGAGCATGCCCAGGCGTTGTAGGGAGGTCATACAGGCACGTGGAGGCCACACACACTACTGAGCCTCATTTTGACTTGTGTTAAGGACATTACATCACAGTTGGATCAGCCTGTAGTGTTTTCTTCCACTTTAGTTTTGAGTGTACCTCCAAATCCAGACCTCCATGGGTTGATGAATTTGATTTCCATTGTTAAGTTTTGTGTGATTTTGTTGTCAGCACATTCAACTACTGTACATTGTGTTGTTTAAGTGTTCCCTTTATTTTATTGAGCAGCTTACATTGTGTTGTTTAAGTGTTCCCTTTTTTTTTGAGCAGCATATATAATGGAACATCCTCTACTTTCAGGTTGGATAATTGCCTGAAAACTTAAGGTAAAAATGTATGATTGTTCTTTTAAATTGAAGGCCACCCAGAGAGATTGCTGAGTTGCTCAAATTATTACCAAACATATTTGTTGCCTGAAAGTTTTTTAAAGAATCATTCAGCAAAATGTTTTTATCAGCTGGGTGTAGTCAGTCTGGACAAACATTCCATGTATAGTTTCCACTGGCAGGACCCAGTGGAGAGAAAAGGCAAAAAAGGATTAAAACCTTTTGAACAGATCTGGTTACATCCAGCAGAGGGCAGGAGTGCAGGCAGATCTCCTGGGTACACTAGGAAACAACCTACTAATTCTGTTTTGTGTCTTTCCCTGTCTGCGCTTGTGCATGTGGACAGCGTGCAACTTCACTAAATCCAAAGGGGAAGATGATCTGAAGGTTGAATCTCTTTCATCCCAATGAATCCCAATGCAGCTCCATATTTGTCTATGAGATGTATATTGTTCATCATCTTGTTTAGGTAAGCTTTTTCCTGTCCTGGCAGGCTTCTGTGCTCTGTGAGTTGAATCTGGTTTGTCTTTGGCCAGAGAAACACAGTTTAAAAATGGTTTTATCATCTTGCCTTTGAAAGCTTTTTTTCCTGATTTTTTTTTTAAAAAATCCATTGAAAACCATCACGTACAGCTGCTGTTTCTTTTTAAACAGGAAAGTTAAGCTATAGCCTGCATGTTTATGCGCACGTAGAAAATCTCCACAAAAATTGGGGAGGATATAGTTTTCAGACCATGCATTTTCAAATCAAAGGCCATTGTTGTTTCTAATAATGGAGATTCACTTTTTTGTTACATTGGAATATTTTATTTCTTACAACAGGGATGTAAATCATTCGAAGCTCTTTCGGGTTTCAGGTTCAAAGACAGAGAAGCTTAATTCACATTTGAGATTTAAAAGCAACAAGATTGATTCAATTCCAATTAAAGTGAGGTTTAAGGCTCAGTTCGATAAATGATTCAGCTCTAGACTATAATGAGGAAGCATCAAAATGCCTTCAACTGCTTCCTTTTTAGTAGAATATGATCAAAACATCAAAGGTGATAGATCCTTTAGAGGGCATCAAATTTGCCAAGTTGAAGCTGAATAGCTTTGAGAGTTTTACCACCATAATTTTATGAAAGGTTTCCTCCATACCACTTTTAAGGCATGAAGGAATGAAGAGAGGCATCTTCAATTGTCCATCAAAAGGCCTTTAGAGTGTTGAAAGAAATATCCTTCTGGGTTCAACCCAAGTAAAAGACACTGGAAACATGGAGGCTGCTTGGAAAGTTTAATGGTGAACAGGACCACATGGTCTGGAGCTCCAGAGAAAGATGATCACATGCTTGAAGGAGATCAAGAAAAAAAGGGCTGAGGTGCTGGGAGTATCTGTTTTATAACCTTTGTTGGGATTTGAATTAGCTTGTTTCTAATTGGTTGTCAGACTCCCATGAGGGGCAACTCTGTAGGCTGTCCCTGAGTTCCAAGCTTGGTTGAGCTGATGATTCTATGCCCTTAAAAGGGCTTTTGGCACTGCTATAGCTTTGCCTGAGACCTTTCTTATGTAAAGTATTCTGGCTCAGGCTTTAATGGCCCACCCATTAACAAAGGTGGGGGTGAGATCTCTGCTTCTGGGTTCTACTCTT
>CM019149.1:45957960-45996515 GCA_009733165.1 Naja naja
TTAAGTTTGCATGAAGAGTCAGGCAGAGAGTTCCAGCAAGAGTTTATTAAGTGACTACAGCTCAGACCCGTCCAGGCTTGGCTGGCGCTGCCTCTTATAGCCTGCAGCCGTAGCTGCCAGCCAATGGAGTGCAGGGTGCTTCCTTATTTCTTCCACTATTACCATTTGACATTTTACAAGAACAGTTCAAATAAACCAATAACATTCCTCACCTACCCATACTGCACCTCCACACTAGGTTCAGTCCATACCAAACCCCAACCTATCTAATGTATTCCTTTAAATAGGTGGGGCTCTTACAATATCGTTGAGACCTTATGGTTCAGAAGTTTTGTTCTCACCCAGTGAGAGGAAATGTGTCTGCTGACATTTCCCTGTTGGGACTTCCTGTGAAAGAGACCCTGTTAGACTGTTAGAATCTGGTCTCTCCTCCCAACCCATCTCCATTCCAATGTCAGCACCAAAGTCAGGTAGTGATGTGCAATCTTCCACTTCTAGGATGGATCTTGGCATTGTGACAGGGTTAGGGATGGTTCCTGTGCAATGGCTGTCATTACAGGGTTGATTCCTGTTTGCTGATTTTCCTCCTGTTCCCCCTTCCCCTAGAAGAGACATCAGGTGAGGGACCCAGAGAGAGACAGGGCGTGTTCCTGAGGGAACCTGGATCTAAGTTGGTCAATGTGCCTGCTCCAGAGGAGGCCATCCTCTGTTTGTACCCTGTGAAGCGAGGGCCAGTGATGTGAGTTATTTCAGCAGGAATCCACAAAGGTTCACCTATAGGTTCCTAGCATGCAGACAGAATCTCCCACACTAAAAGAGCGAACTTTGGAAGTGGAATCAGTGGTGCGTTGAGTGCGTAAGTGGGATGAAGGCGGTCAAGGGAAGACCTAAGTTTCCTACCCATCAACAACTCTGCTGGGGACAAGTTATTTGATGGGCTAGGAGTGATGTGTTGAACACTAAAAGTTTTTCAAGCTTCTCAGTGATATCCCCAGGACCCAGCTGCTGAAGCTTCTCTTTGGTAAGCGTACCATCGTTCAGCCCGGCCATTGGCGAGAAGGGTGCCAGGGGCAGTGAGGGCATGTCTGATACCCTGTTGAGCTAGAAAGGATTCAAAAATGTTAGATGTGAATTGAGGGCCATTGTCAGAAACAAGGACATCTGGTAACATGGGTTACAAACAATTTTCTGAGCTGCTTGATGACAGCCTCAGTTGTAGTGGATGTCATGGGAATTACCTCTAGCCATTTGGAATATGCATCTACTACTAGAAAAAGTGTGTGCCCTCTTGTAGGGCCTGCAAAATCAATGTGGATTCTAGACCATGGGCCCCTAGGACATTCCCATTCCTGTGTGGGGGCGTGAGGTGGAGCAGGCCTGACTACCTGGCAATTGGGACAAGATGCTGCCCAGTTTTCAACCATTTTGTCAATACCTGGCCACCATACATAACTCCTGGCCAAACCTTTCATCCTTACAATCCCAGGATGACCCTCATGTAACATTTCCAAAACCTCCCTTTGCAGTTTTGCAGGAATAACCACCCTGTTACCCCACAAAATACATCCTCTTAATACAGATAATTCAGTTTGCCTGGACTTAAAGGTTGGGCAAGGTGAGGTAGATCTTGAAGAGGCCAACCTTTCTTAATCCAGCCCATAACAGGTGCCAACACAGCATCTTTGGCAGTCTCTCTGGCAATCTCAGCAGCATGGACTGGAAGCTTAGCAACGGTCTCCAGGAAAAGGTGTGAGTTTCAAGTTCAAAGTCCTCCTTGTGGCAAGGTAGTGGGCAGCGACTCAGTGCATCAGCATGTCCAATGTCCTTGCCAGGCCTGTGAATCAGTTTGTATGAATAGGCTGCAAGAAATTCAGTCCATCTCAGCATTCTTGGTGACAGGATATTAGGTGTAGGTTTGTCTCCTGCCACAATGCCTAATAAAGGTTTGTGATCTGTAACAATGGTGAATGACCTGCCATACAGATATTCATGAAATTTCTTAACAGCTGCAACAACTGCTAATGCCTCCTTGTCCAGTTGGCTATAATTCCTCTCTGCTTTGGACAAAGTCGCAGTAAATGCAATTGGGGCTTCCCTTCCACTGGGAAGCCTGTGACTCAAACCCCCCCCACTCCAAAAGGGGATGCATCACAAGTCAGAACAACAGGCAAATTCTCAGAGAACTGTATCAACACAGCATCAGGCGTGATTAGTCTCTTAATACTGTTAAATGCTGACTGCTCCTTCTCCCCCAGATCCAAACAGCTTTCTTATCAAGCAGGCGATGTAAAGGCTCAGCAATAGATGCTTTGTGAGGTAGAAACATGTGGTAAAAGTTAATAAGTCCAAGGAAGGCTTGCAAATCTGTCTTGCATCGAGGTTTAGGGGCTTCCTTGATTGCTTTAACCTTGGCATCAGTAGGGTGGATGCCATGCTTGTCAATCATGTACCCCAGGAACTCAACTCTGTCTGTTTTGAGTGTACATTTGTCTTCCTTGACTTTTAAACCAGCTTTTCTGAATCTGGTAAGGACTTCTCTGAGTCTCTCTTGAAGCTGAGTGTCATTTTCAGCAGAGATTAACACATCATCAAAATAAGGCACTACCCTGGCAGTCCTTGCAACATTCTTTCCATAAGGCTTTGAAAAATGCCAGGTGCCACGCTTACTCCAAATTGTAGTCTTTTACATTTGAAGGCACCTCTATGAGTCACAATTGTTTGTGCCTCTGCAGTGGCATCATCAACTGTTAATTGTTGATATGCCTGAGCCAAGTCCAGTTTGGCAAATACTGTACCCTGCCAAGGGAATGGAGCAGATGATGCACAACTGGTACTGGGTATCGCTCTGCTGCAGCGCATGGTTAAGTGTCCCCTTATAGTCACCACAGATTCTCACTGACCCATCAGCCTTGACTGGTGTGACTATGGGTGTTTCCCATCTGGAGTGGTCAGTAGGCTCTAAAACCCCTTGAGCAATGAGCTTATCTAATTGTGCATCAATTTTTTCCTTTAAAGCAAATGGAACCCTCCTGGGCTTTAAGCGAATTGGGGGCACCTTGGGGTCTAGGCTGAAAGCAATAGGGGTCCCCATATACTTGCCCAGTCCTTCGCTGAAGACCTCTGGAAACTCAGACTTCAAGGACTCCTCCCATTCAGAGCTGCTCACGTGATGGATGCCAGTCACCTCGATGCCTAGTGGCTTGAACCACTCAAGTCCCAGCAAACTTGGGCGATCCTTGTCCACGATGGTCAGGGGCAAACGTTTGGTGTGGCCTTTAAACTGCGCGTTGAAATCTCTTGCTCCAACTACTGGAATCTTGTTCCCTTGGTAGTCTTTGAGAGTCAGTGCTTGCTTCTGGAAATGCTTCTTCTGAATTTTGGGAAAGAGTCTGTGGATAGTGTCCCATGACACCATAGATAAATAAGAGCCTGAGTCCACTTCCATTTGGCAAGGCCTTCCTTCAATAAACACCTTCACGTTTTTTCTGCTTTTAAGGGTGAAGAATGACCAATAGTGATTGTTTGGTGAGTTTCATTCTTGCCATTTGCTTCTAAATTCGCCCCATCTTTTCAAGGAAATTGTTGGGCTTAAAGTCTTTATCAGGAAATTTTTTCCTAACGGTGGAGTTCTGGATGATTTGCAGACTCTGGCTATGTGACCCGTTTCTCTAGCGTAGCAAATGGAGTCAAAGAACTTGCATTCAGTCGGGGGTGGCCCCCCACAGCCTCTGCAATAGAATCCTTGCCTGTTTTTCCCAGAGTCTTTTCTCTTCTTCTCCATTCTGAGTCTAAAATCCTCCTCTGCCTCACTGCCATCAGAATCAGAGTCTATTTGTTGCAATGGGCTGTTGTGGATTTTTCCCCATCAGAATGGCTTGAGGCCTGCTTGAGGCCTTGTTAATCTTTTCATGGCTGCTGCTGAGGACTTGGTGGCTTCGCTGAAACAGCTTCTTCAATGGCCTCTTTAAGCGTGATCTTAGGTTTCATTAATAGTTTGCTTTGTAAGACCTTATCTTTAAGGCCTAAAACAAACCGATCGCATGGCCTCTTCTAAGTTGGTAAAGTCACAAGCACCCCCAATGTCCTTAAACTTGCCACAAGTCATTAACATTCTCGCTATCCCCTTGATCCCGATGGTAAAATTCGTGTCTCTTAATGAGGCACGATACTTGTAGCGTAATGGGCTCTTAAAGTTTCTCTAAATCGGGCCATTCCATTACCTTCAGCTCTGCTGCTCCTTCTCGCCTTACCATTTTGAAGACTGCCGGACCGCAGTCGCGTGAGAAAGACCGCCCTCTTCCGTCTCTCGGGGATGCGGCGAGATCGTTCCCTTCCAGATACATGTGGAAGCGATCCGCATCGATTCCAGTCTTCCACCGCCGGATCGAGCGGTGCTGGGGGGTGTTCAGCGCAGCCATCTTGCTCAGTTGCTTGCTTGTTCGTCGCGTCGTCTTCTCTTCAGGGAAATCCATCTCGTCGCCAGTGTTAAGTTTGCATGAAGAGTCAGGCAGGAGGAGTTCCAGCAAAGAGTTTATTAAGTGACTACAGCTCGAATAGACCCGTCCAGGCTTGGCTCGCTGCCTCTTATAGCCTGCAGCCGTAGCTGCCAGCCAATGGGAGTGCAGGGTTTCTTCCCGCACTATTTAAACCAATACCATTTGACATTTTACAAGAACAGTTCAAATAAACCAATAACATTCAAACCTACATACATAACATACCCAGCAGCCATTTTGTAGTGCAGTATGATCATCAAATGCTCCCCTCCAGAAAGGCTTTTAATAAAATGAACAGGCCTTCTGATAGGATCGCAGTCCGACTAGAAAAGCAAGGAAGACCTATCCTGTGCCTATTAAGGCAGATTATGTTTATGTCTGGTGCACAGCTCTAGAAAAGACAAATTAATTTGTTTTCATTTTCCCCCCAATCTGCATTGAAAGCCCCTGAAATGTGAACCTGGAAAATAGCTCCGGGGTGCTTTAGAGCAGTAGAACATGGCATTTTTCTGTATGGTTGTTATTGGTGGTGGTGAGTGAAGAGGGAAATAATCACCAAGTAGGCTAACAGCAATGCATTTTGAGAATGTGACTATTGATTAGAGCAAGGAGATATATTGTAGCTTCCGCTGTATAAAACACTCCGTGACTCAGCAGATTAATGCTGGCCATATATCATGCACTGCCAGGATTAGAAAGTTAAATATGAATATTCTTGTAACTTCTGGTACATCATGTGCTTAGCTATTTCCCTGTCCTCCTTCCCATCCTTTTCTCTCTTAGTTTATTTTTAGCTTTTGATGATG
The DNA here is from genome assembly GCA_009733165.1 of Naja naja. NCBI lineage: Eukaryota > Metazoa > Chordata > Lepidosauria > Squamata > Elapidae > Naja > Naja naja. Next base: position 45,963,263 of record CM019149.1, read on the forward strand.
TACAAACTTCAGATTTTAGTTAAAACAGCAACACTTTTATTTTCAAATCCTTTTCTAATCATTCCTATGTGGAATTCATACAGAATTTTTACAGAAATTTTTATAGAAATATTATATGATGGTGATTTCTCTTATGGAGCTGTTTCCCAAGTTTCTTGTTCACTTATTCCCATATTAGACTTCATTACTATATATGTAAATTTTGGATTTTTTTCTCTCATGAATTTTACTGGGCATTTGCTTGCACTTGTTATTTTAAACTTGTTTATCTAGTCTGAAGGTTTGTTTGTTTTACATCCCTTAATGCTTTGTTAGAAGGTTTAGCCATTTTAATAGCCCCTCTTAATTCTCAGTTAATAACAATAAATTAAAAAACACCAGTCCCAATATTGAACTTTGAGGTATTCCATTTTGCATACCAATGCAATATGTGAATTGTCAATTTATCCAGACACATCTAGAGGGGAGAGGTAGTTTTAAAAAATCAAGATGGGTCTAGCATTCTTGCATCCTTTGCATGCATACTGATTTTGTAACTGAAAGTTAATGCAGTGCAGTGCAGTGCAGTACAGTACAGCAGTGGAATAGAATGGATTGGAATAGAATAGAATAGAATAGAATAGAATAGAATAGAATAGGAGTCTTTATGGATTTAATTATTTGAGCATATCGAAATATAAAACGTATGCGAGTAGATACAAAGAAAACAATGGGATGTATTCATAGTAAATTGGCACCTCTGCAGTTAACCAAATATTCTGTCCTCTTCAACATGGGCTTGATATAAATAGTGCACTCTTACAAAAAAATAAATAAAACAGTTTCTCCTGAGTGCCTCAATATGAAGTTTTATTCATTTTGCAAATTGCTGCAAGTAACAATGAGTGACTAAAGAATCCATCAGTGGTTTCATAACTTACGGTAGTAGCTTCTGGAATAACTACCCCCACCCCCACCACCCCAATAACATAGAAATAGGCAAAACACTAATAAAATGCATTTTTTAAAACAGCAAGAAAGTACAATCACAAGAACACCTTTGTTGGCAGAAGCGGGGGTGGGGGTGGGGGAACTGATCCACACATCTTGGCAGCAATACACAGTTGACAAGACCCACCTGACTTTTATGATTTGAATTTTGCTTCTATGCAGGGCAGGACTGAAACATTGAAAAAGCAAGTCCCGATGTCTGTTAAATTCATGCACGTAAAGGAATCGCTTAAGGAATCGCACATGCATCCACAAAGACCTCGTCAGAAATTATGTAGGGAGATGCCTCTGTAAAAGTCAAAGGACAGGTCTTCCCTATCTTCCAAGCCAAAATGGAGAGCACCACCTAGCAACCAGCAAAGAGATGAATCTGTCCACAGCAACCTTAAGGTGGGCAGAGGAATTTGGACTAATCCCACCCAGAGGTGGTATTCAGCAGGTTCTTACCAGTTCTGGAGAAACGATAGCGGAAATTTTGAGTAGTTCAGAGAACCGGCAAATACCACCTCTGACTAGCCACTTCCCCGTCTATTCTCTGTCTTCTGAGTCCCAGCTGATAGGTTAGGTCTTCTTTTGTTGCTCTGCACAGGAGAACGGAGCTGGAAAGCAGGTTAGTGGGGTAGGGAGGGAATGGGGATTTTGCAGTATCCTTCCCCTGACACTCCCACCAAGCTATGCCACTCCCACCAACAGAACTGGTAGTAAAAAAATTTGAATCCCACCCCTGGCAACATCAGTAACAATACAGTTAGTGAAACATACCAAATGTCAAAACTGTGACAGGAGAAGAGAGAAAATACCACTGTTCTTTAAAACTAGTAGCTAGGTATAAATTTAAACCAGCTCTGTGAGATCAGGGGATGAGATACAACCCACATCATCTTTGGGCCATGCAAAGAGAAGGATGTGAAGACCTGTGCTTCCATTTGTGCCTCAGACAGGGTTTTTCTTCTAGTCTAAAACAGAAGTTTATTCATGATCTATTTACTCAGGCTTGGAGGCTGTTTCTGTTGTAAACAGACTCTAAACAGCTTTTATGCCCAATTAGAGTAAAAAGATTAAAACAGTAAACAAAAGCTCAATAACAACAATCTCATACAGTGCCAAGCAACAACAAAGCAAATGCAGGTCTAAAAAAAATCTTACTTTAGGAGAACACTGGTCCCATTATTTCTCAAAGAGCTGTTGGACCAGCAAGGTCTTAGTGAGAGAGGGCATCCATTTCTCTTTGAGGGCAGTTATTCAATAGCAGTCATTAAACTCCTGGAATAAACAGTGTAATAAAAAAACCTTTGGTGTTTCTTCTGTCCTTTCCCGAAATCTGCTTTAGAGTGAAAGCTTCTTAGGTCACCCAAGAAGAGAATTAAGTAATTTTAACAGCCTGATACACACAGAGACACATACATATTTATATGTAAATTTGATGTGGGTTTCCCTCCCTTTATGGTTGTTTGGTTTGTTGTTTAGTTACATTTTAAGGATTTTTTTTCATTATCCAGGGTTTGCCTCCCTGCACTGTTCCCTTCGTCCCCTATAATTTATTTTATAATGATCAAAGTCAGTCCACTCACTATATTTCTCACTGTATATTCCTTTTTATATACTAAATATCTTTCTATATTTTTATAACATAGTCATATAATTATATAGTTACGCTGCTGTTTGTATATAACATTACAAATAAATATTTCCTTTAAAATGTAGGTATCTTCAGAAATTAAAAAAACCCAATGCTTTTGCTGAGTAAAGGGCTTGCTCATTTTCCTAATCAGCTTTGGAAGAATGTAGATGTGGTCCTTTAGAGAAGGAATGAAGGAACTGTTAAAGATCTTCTGAAAGTTTATTCAGTCCTGAGAAAAAGGAAAGGAGGAGAAAACAAAATTTGTCTTGATTTTCTATGATATAAGATGGATAGAGAGACAGGCTTTCAAAGCTCTTTGTGTCATTTACTGTTTTATTATTAGTCTCTGATTGTGGTTCATTGCACGGTCAACCAGATGTTAAGACTAGATTTGGCATTTTTATCCACCTATTGAGTCCTTCCGAAGGACCTGGGATAGGTAGATGTGGATGTTTGATGGTGTTGTAGGTATCATCACAGGATGTAAGTTGCTTCAAGTAAAGCTGCCTTTTGCAATTGACTGATGGAGAATTTGTCAGTGCTGATGGTGTTCAGGTTGTATCCAACTGTTTTGGGATTGTTATTATTACTTTATTTTAACTGAATTTTAAATTTAATTTCCCTAATTATTGTTTTCATGTTTTATAATGCCTTCTAATTGAATGTTTACCTAGAGTTGATTCAGTGAGTTGGGCAGCATGCAAGTTTGGTAAATAAATAAATAATTATAATCAATCAAGATTATACCTTTCTTTCTTCTGCTCATTCACTTTTTAAAAAAAATAATACAATTAAAAAAAAAAGATTTTCTTGTCCTATTCTGTAACAATAAAGTGCATTTCTAGAAACCTTGCTGTTTCTGTTTCCTGACCTTGCCTATCTTGAAGGGCTGACACTAATAAAATGTTATTTTTCTAGTCAACAGATTTAATAAGGTTTCGATATGTATGCCTTCCAAAAGGGCAATTGAGCTGTTGATAAATAGTTTTACAGATTCTGAAGTAGTCAAGTATTTACTCAGAGACATGATTTATTGCTACAGGTAGAACATTCTACTAATGCATTTATTATAGTTCTATATGAATTTTTCACATTTCATCCTAAGCAAAATTGGTATATTTTATAGGGTTATAAACAATCTACATAGCCATTGAATTTCATGGCAAAGTGTTTCATTTCAGACAATCTTAATAATGAATGAAGAAAGTTCTGCAGTTCATGGTAAGAATCATCTTGAAATCCTTGCAAAATTCATACTAGGCATATTTTGCTGTATATAAGTGGAACAGTCCATACTTCAGTAGTAAGAGTACATATAGAAAATCTAAGGCACCACCAGCTGTTGAAGGGCTGCTGCTATTCAAAATCAGAAATGTAGAGTAAATTAAATGCCTCAGTGCAAAGCAAAACATTGCTGGTGTTTCCCTGAAAGGAAAAAGTAGAAGAGATTCTGAAGAATTTTCTCAGAACTCAGAGTTGTTTAATAAAGCTTAATAGGGCAGAAATTTAAAACAGAAAAGAGGAAATGTGTTTTGCCTAAGTATGCTTTGCATTCACTAGGCTTCATGGTTTTAAAGAGGATTTGTATAAATCCTTTGATGATTCCACCAAAATTAGAGGCAATGTCCTAGATCTCACATCCCTTTAAGCCATGCTTTACTGAATATTCCTTTTACCCACATTGGCATGCTACCTACTCATATGACTCCAGTGGACTCAAATCAACAGCAGTTGGCTTAGGATTTCACTATATGACGAGTCTAACTTACAACAACAGATTTGGAAGGGACCTTGGAGATCTTCTAGTCCAACTCCCTGTTTCCTGTGCACAAGTAAATAACAGCCAATTGCTGACCATCAACACAGCAATCAACCAATAGGAAGGCAAAACTACGACAACAAAAGTATGACTCATAGAATAGCCCAAATCACATGTTCCAGTACAGAGAAGTTTCCTGAAGATGGGCTCCAGCACAAGTCCGAAAGTTTGGAAGAGTAAACCTCTGGTCCCAGTGACCAACCCAGGTTGGACCTTGCAATTTCTTGCTAATTCAAGATTGGTTCTCAGCTTGATTAGTTTCCATCCATTGCTTTTTTTCTGCCTTTAGGAGCTTTGGAGAGTAGGTTGCCCCTCTCTTCTTTGTGGCAACCCGTGAGATATCGCAACACCGCTATCATGTCAACCCTAGTCCTTCTTTATATGTTTTAGATTCCAGTCCCCGAATCATCTTTGTTGCTCTTCTCTGCATTCTTTCTAGAGTCTCAACATATTTTTTATATACGTTTAAAATTACAAATCAGTATGGCTGGCTCAACGTATCATGTTAAGTCCAAATTCAATAGTACCGGTTAGTGGAGACAGTAGTGCAGCAAGTAATGGCGAGGAAGAATTCTCAACAGCAGTGTCCATTAGCAATGGTTATTAGTGATACAGGGACTTTCTAGCTGACCACTATCTGGACCATTAAAGGCTGCTTATCCCTGTCTTAATATTTACTATTAGAATGTGTGGATGAGGAACATCAACTACAGAAAAAGGCTACTGCCTTCATTTCCTACAGAAATGCAGAACACTATGACTACTGCAGAACACTATGGATATTCTTTCAAAGAGCTTTTTTGATTTTTTCAAAGAGGTTTTAGAATGAAGATAGTTGGGGTTTTAATGCCTGAATGTTCATCTGGAGATTCTATCAGATTAAGTTCTTCTTTGCCACATCTATTGTAGCCTATCTGGGTCAAGAAATCTCTGTTAAAGCCCCATGTCTCAAGCCTGATTTTATTAATGTATTGTAACCAGTTTTCACATCAACTTATTATTAAAGGTCATTTCATCAGAAATTTATCATAGTGGAGAGTCCAATAAGCTCTGCTTTGACAGCAACATTATTTTCCCATTACTATGTATAATGCCACTAGCGAGAAGGAAATTTGTACATTTCACCCTGTTATCACAAATATCTACTGAGGAACAGAGAGTGGTTGCTGGGTATGGAATAATTCTTTCCATTTAGCCACCATTTGTTTAAACATATATTATCAGTTTTCATGTAGCTTTGACAGAGATGTAGCATACTAAAAAAGCCAACCTGTAATTTCTAGAGTCTTGTTCTGTCACAAATTCACACTGAAACATCAGGGGAAAAAATGTAAATTCTGACTCAAAGGAGGTAGCATAAGAAGATATGTATACAGGAAGTCCTCAAATTAGAACCATTCTTGTAGTGATCATTCAAAGTTAAAATAGCAGTAAAAAGTGATTTGTGATCTGTCCTCACATGTATGACCTTTGCAGCATCCCTGCAGTAATGTGGTCAAAATTTGGGTGCTTTTGTATTTATCATGTATTTATGATGTTTGTAGCATTGCAGAGTGAGGTGATTGCCATTTGTAACCTTCCCAGCTGGCTTCCTACAAGCAAAGTCAATGGGAAAAGCCAAGTTTGCTTCAGAGTCAGTCTATGAGGGAGATTGGTAGTTTATAAACATATTCAATCAATAAATAATATAAACAGCTGCAATGATTCACTTAGCAGCTTGGCAAAAAAAGTCATAAAACTGGGCACAATTCAGTTAACAACCACCTTGTTTAGCAATGGAAATTCTAGTCCCAGCTGAAGTGGTAAATATGCAAAATAACCTAAAACAAGGATGTCAAACTCAAGGACAGAGGATGCTTAAATCTGGCCTGTGGGGACACCCTGGAACAAAGGACCAGCCTGTGGTCTTCTGCCAGTGAAAATGGAGCTTGCGAGGGCCACATGTGGCCCTCCTGAACTCTGTTTTCTCTGACAGAGGGTTGTACAAGGCTGTCATAGCCGAAAACTAAGCTCGGTATCCCATTTTTGCTGCCAGAGCACTCAGGCCACCAGAGGTGTCCCCGACATGAGTGACATCATGCTGGCCACATCCACCTTGGCTACACCCATCCCAGCCCCCACCGAAGTCCAGCGCAACACTGATGCAGCCCTTAATGAAATTGAGTTTGACATTCCTGATCTAAAACGATGAAAATCTGGCATATCTTCATAGATCTTTATTAAATACATGCAATGTTCTTCCCTTTAGAGCAGTGTGGGGAACAATGGCCCTTTTATGACTTATGAACTTCAACTTCAATCCATGCTGGCTCAGGAATTCTGGGAATTGAAGTCCACAAGTCCTAAAGGGACCATCTTTCCCCATCTCTGCTTTAGGGTAAGCAATGCCATGCAAAGAAGAGAAAAGGAATAAGGACTAGTAAGCAAAAGAGATAAAAGAAAAGGAAGAGCCAATTCTGAATCATACTTCATGATCACACAGCAGACATCATATACAAACTTTGTACACAATGCGTGTCCATACCTTTCTGTCTTGGCAAATCATCCTTTACTTCCGGTATATCTGAACATCATTTTTTTGTTCTTTAAACTTTTCACCTTTTTTGTTTTGAAGAATTCAACAGCTCCATCACAATGATTTTCTCATTTTTCCCTTTCCTCTCAACCCATTTGCAACTTTTCTTTGTGGTTTGAAACTCATTCGTTCTTTCCAGGAAACAAAACCATTCAAAGTATTTTTTTTTTCATATCAATAATTCATTCTTACATTCAGTCCAAAATTCCTTTGGCACTCATTCATTCATGATCCTCTATCTTCTGGTTTTATCACCGTCACTTCTGAAGCAGCCCACACCCATTGCATTTTTGAAAATTATAGCTCTATAAGTTACAACCCTATAACTCATTTAATAATTCTAAGTTGCTTATATCTCATAAGCCATTAAATATTCAATAAAGACATAAAACCCAGCTTGCCTCAGTCATTGCTTCTTCTCATCTTGCCTCCTCCTTCCAAAAGTTTCAAGGCTTTGCTGTCAATTTGTTAACAAAGGACTTGCTCATAAAATGTTGTAGAAAACTCTGTAAATTATATCCCCATATGCCTTTCATGGAATATGTATATAAAGTATTGTGGAGAGGGGCTTTACTACTATGCGATAGAAGGAAGAGTTGGCTTGGGACATAAGTTGGAATTGCATTCCTTCCAAATCCTTCTCCTCCCCTCCCAAAAGCAGGCAAGTTGAGATTTATTTTCCTCAGCAGAGACATCTCCAGTGCTTTTGTGAAGGCTGCTGGAGTTCAACATGTTGTAACTCCAGACTTTATTCTGGCTTTTGCAGGTGACTAAGAGGTCACAGGGGGTAGGAAGAGGAACAATTTTGCCATCTGCTCTTCTTCTGTTTACCCCCACCCCAAACGTCATGGGAATGGCATTGCCATTGCAGCTGGTGCATTTCACGTGCCTGTTTCTTGTGCGGGAACCAAGTAGTTCACATGCCAAAGGTTGAAGAGGGAATGTTGCCTGAGATCAAGAGGGACAACATTAAAAAGAAAAGCCTTGAGAGTAGTATGGATTTGAGGATTTTAGATATTATTCTCATTTGGATATTAAGATGAACATCAGACTTGTTGGTATGACAATTTCTTCCCCATACTGGTATGTTGTGTTTGGTGACAGAGTATCCTAATGATTATGTCACTGTATACAATGTTTCTGCTTGTGAGGATTTCAGATATTATTCTCATTTGGATATTAAGATGAACATCAGTCTTGTTGGTATGACAACTTCTTCCCCATACTGGTATGCTGTGTTTGGTGACAGTGGATCCTAATGATTATATCACTTTACACAATGTTTTTGCTTATGGTCCTCAGCCTGTTTCTGTGATTTTCCTAATCAAATTTAACTTGTTTTTTTATTTTTGTCCGATTACTTCAAGATATTTTGCAAATGTAAGGGATCAATCAAGGATTATGCTCAGATGTTTTGGATGGTGGTTGTATTTTATCCTCTTTCCACAAAAGGATACATTGAATACTTTATTTGCTTCCTCACAGTTCTAAATGCACAACTGGTCAGCTAAACTAACCCTTCCTATAAATGAAGCTTTTGCAGTCAGTCTTTTTAGCTACTTCTGATAAGTGTCAAGGCAGATGTTACCTAACTGCTGATCCTAACAATGGTGAGATCTGGCAAAAACATAGACAAAGGGATTAAAACAAAGTAGCTCAGATTTATACAATCTCTTAATAGTTTGTTAGCAGATTAATAGATGAGGCCCTTTGTGAGATAAAGAGAGGAAGATCACCTTATGATGGAAAATGGCACCCAGGATTCCTTATTCCAATATCACCAGTTTACAATATACCAGTTGTTTCATTAGTATTTATGTCCTTCCTTCCTTCCTTCCTTCCTTCCTTCCTTCCTTCCTTCCTTCCTTCCTTCCTTCCTTCCTTCCTTCCTTCTTCCCTAGCAATTAAAAGTGTTGAAAAAATTGCAGGGAGGGATGGAGTCCTAAAGGAAGGGATGCATTAAGAAAACCTTAGCATCAGGGGTGAGATTCTGCCTGTTCGAACCAGTTCTGGCAAACCCTAGCTCCCATGATCAGCTGGCTCCAAACAGGTTCACTCAGACGATCATGTGGGCCTGCCCACCCGCCCCTGCGCTGTACTCACCTATATCTGCTCAGCTGATTTGCGTGGCAGAGTGGATTGCAGTGCCTTAGCTGTGTTACTTCCCCGAAGTAACATCAAAGGTAAGTAATTTCAAAAGCTGTGCACGTGTGCACAGCGTGCATCAGGTGCGCTTGCACACAAAGCACACATGTGTGCGCAAAGTGTGCAATTAGCAAATGGTTGTTACACCAGCAGCATCTCACCACTGTTTAGGATGCTCAGAAGTCAGCACATATCCTTAGATGAAAACTCCATGCTGTGACATTGGCTGCAATGTTTTGTTCCAATACCATCCATTCAACTAGATTAACGGTGTGCTGATTTCTATTCTTGTCATCCGGTTTACCAATATGAGCAAGAGCTGGCAGGGAGAACAAAGGTCTCTATAGCCCTCAGCAGTTGAGTGCTAATTCATTGAGAAAGGAAGCACTGAGGAAAAAAACCAAAGCTGAAATACCCCAATGAGTTTTGACTCTCTTTTCTGAACTGCAAGACTGGAACATGGAGTATTTATTTTTCCCCACAATGAAGACGAGTGCAAGAATGGCAATAAACTAAGATAGAATCTTATTTTGGTCCTGGAGGTGTAATTTTAAGTTCCCTGGGCAGTCAGCAGGGAAGCAGCCTGCTAGGAATAGTATTTAAAATTCACAGTCTTGGCTCAGAGTATTTATAGCATCTTGAGATCACCTTGATACAACTTTAAGCCGATAATGCTCTGCAAAATCTCCTTGCAATTAATTCTGTAGAGCTAGTTTTCATACACATAACCAGATGGTATAACCTTCCTTACTAGATTCTTTATCAGGTGTATAAATGTTGATAACCCTTTCTGAGCAATAAAGAAGCAGGATCTAAATTTAGAGATAATTATTAACAAGGAAAAAGAACTACATTGGGAAAAAAATCACTTTTTTAAACCAAAGAATGTTACCAAAGAATGCAAGCTTCTGAGTTTCCAAGACCTATTCATCAGGAAGTTGGAAGGTTGGCGGTTTGAGACCTAAGTACTGTGTGATGGAGTGAATTCCCATTCCTGCCCCAATTCCTGCTCACCTAGGAGTTTGAAAGCATAAAAATGCAAGTAGAAAAATAGGTATCACGGCAATGGGAAGATAACAGCATCCCATGCATCTTTGGATATACATTGTAGTCATGCCGGTCACATGACTACGGAAATGTCTTCAGACAATGCTGGCTCCCTAGGAAACTGAGATGAGCACTGCCCCCTAGAGTTGGACATGATTGGACAGGGAAAATCTTACCTTTTTTTTTATCTGACCCATGTTGGGAATTTCTTAGAAATGGAGATTCCAAGAAGGAGTCAATCCCTCATTTTTGGAAATCCAACTTTTAAAGTAAAACTAGATCCTAAGTCTATAAGATGGTTGGAAAGATGTCAGAAAAGGGCTGAACTAGCTAGGATGATTTAGGGAAGCCAAGCAGCTTCAGAGACTGCAGTTCTAAAAAGCAGAATCTCACTGCTGAATGACCAGATCTGATATTTCCCAAATCACAGCTGTATTGAGCATGACAAGATAAACAAAAGACTTCTGCTTTGCTTGTTCTACATGCCTAGCAACACCTTTAAAATTATGCATGGGTTGTAGTGTTAAAAAACATGTTGCCTAGAGCCAGGGGCAACGGATAAAATGATTGGTGTAGACTCTACACTGTAGAGCATTTAATATTAATTCAAAAGAAGGCTGCTGTGATAGTTGCAGGAATGGATGGCTGAGATTAGAGAGGACCTCTGTGAATGGGTGGAAAATGACATTTAGGTGCTTGATAGTGGTGTCATATTCTACCAAGCACTTTTTTTTAATTAAATAGAATATTTTATGAAGTATTCAAGGATAGATTTTTTAAAACAAATATTGCCATTAAATTAAAAAAGTAAAATATAAATGAATATACAGGGGCAAAAGAAAAAGGATTAAAAAGGCAGTTAAAAAATGACAAAAATATGTAAAACCAATGTAACAAAGATGACTTTCAACTTTTTCCAACACAGAGATAGTAATACTTCTGTTGTCTAAGTTTAATTAAATAATATCCAATCTTAAAGACCTTCAAAACACTAATAATAACATTAAAAACAATCACATTATGTTCTTAGTTCACTTTTAGTCTAACATATAATAACCTATCAACTATAAATAAATCACAACCATATTATTAAGAATCCACAGTATTTTTCTAACCAAATCATATTTAATCTCAATTTCCAAACTCCAAAGTTGATTTTTCTTCTTTTTTTGTAGGAAAGAACTTGCAAGCTGCAATAATTTTTTCCAGGGTGAGTGTCTCTATTTGAAGCAGTCAATTTTGCCATCTCAGGTATCTCCATTAATTTCAAAATCCATTCTTTTGTCGTGGATTCTCCTCTTTCCATCTTTTTGAGTATAGGAGTCTTGCAGACAAAGTATGCATAAAGTCCCATATTTTCAAAGATTGCTGTCTTCTTGTGTGCTGCCTCTCCAATCTATGTCTGACTTTTCAACAAATCCAGTGGACTGCATTTAAAAAAAATTTTTAACAAATATTTTTTTCCCATTCCCTTGCAGTTTTTTTCCAAATGCAACAGAACAATTGCTACTAGTCTGGTCCTAAGAAATGATGTCTTTTAGTGTTTGCTGGCTTTCAAATATGGGTGCAGTAGAGGTGTTTCCTATCATTTTGATTTGTCCTTGAAATAGCAGCCAAGGGGCTGCTACCACTTGAAATCTGATTGCTTTCCATAATGAATGTGCTGGTATAAACATAGGCTTCGGGGCTGATTTACAATGGCACTCTGATATTTCACCATATAATGACTCACAGCTGAATGCCTGGGCCACTTCCCTGTAACAGCTCTCTGCCAGAGCTGATGTGAAATTATAAACATTTTATGTTGCTGCACCAATGTGCTTTGTGCATGCAATTCCTAGTCCAACAATTTGATGATAAAGTTAGAAAAGTGAATAAGACCTTTACTCCTGCCTCTTCTACTGTAAACAGCTGTTGAAAATACTCTTAGCCAGAGGCGGTATTCAGCAGGTTCTGACCAATTCTGGAGAACTGGTAGTGGAAATTTTGAATAGTTCGGAGAAATGGTAAATACCATCTCTGACTGGAGATTTTAACAGTATCCTTCCCCTGCCACGCCCACAGAACCAGTAGTAAAAAAAATTGTATCCCACCACTGCTCATAGATGGTTGTTTAGAAAACCCACTAATGTGTTTATTGGTATTTTTTTATCCCCCCTTTACAGATAGTCTTTGACTTACAACCGTTTGTTTAGTAACCGTTCAAAGTTACAATGGCACTGAAAAATTGTGACTTATGACCATGTTTCACACTTAATGACTGTGGCAGCAACCCCATGGACACATGATCAAAAACCAGATACTGGCAACTGGCTCATATTTATGACAGTTGAAGTGTCCCTGGGTCACGTGATTTCATTTTGCAACCTTCTGACAAGCAAAATCAATAAGGAAGTCAGATTCACTTAACAACTGTGTTACTAACTTGACAACTGCAGTGATTCACTCAACAAGTGTGCCAAGAAAGATGGGCAAAACTCACTTAACAACTGTCTCGCTTAGCAACAGAAATTTTGGGTTCAATTGTGGTTGTAAATCAAGGACTACCTGTATTATTTTTATAAACAACCTTTATAAACAAGGCAGCAAACATATCTACTATTCCTTCCTCTTCCTATTTTCCCCACAACAGCAACCCTATGAAATGGGTTGAGCTGGCAGAGAGTGACTGGCACCAAGTCACTTAGCTGGCTTTCATGCCTAAGATGGGACTAGAACTCTCCTGGTTTCTGACCTTCACCATTACACCAAACTGGTTCTCTAATTCACCCTATTTTCTCTGTTTAAAAATTATTTTAATATGTCCCATGAATTGGTCAGTTACCTATTTTTAAAATGTATTATTCTTGTAGCTCAAGAATGAAAATCTCATTGATTTCAAGATGGCCCCGTTATTATTTATTTGTCTTTATTTAAATTTATCATTTGTTTAAATTAAACAAAATGCATTAACTGAATTAGAGAATATTTTTAAAAATCCTAAACTATCTATAATATGGTATATATATATATATATATATATATATATATATATATATATATATTTGTTTTCGTAGATTTTCACGGGTAAAGGTATGTAGGTCTTGGTGTATTGGTCTTGTCCGTGTATGATTGAGAATACCTTGGCAACGCGTTTGAAATCTCATCCGTCATCTTCAGGCTGGTGTCTTCAGCTTCGTTCTCCTGGGAGAAGTGTGATCGTGGCTGTTTTTCCCTTTTAAACTCTAGAGTTGGATGTGTTGTTACTTTTTGATTGGTTTGTGGAGTTGATGTATGCAGATTGGATGGCTTTTTCCTGAGACCCTGTGTGGCTGAGGTACTGGCTGTGTGTCTCTCAGCCTTTTGTGTTGTAACGACCTGGGTAATGGGCTGTGTGATGACCTTCTGAGTTCTATTGTTGTGATGTCCTGGGTGTGGTGCTATAATCTCCTGGGTCGTTGTCTGTGCTGCAACCTCCTGATGTTTATATATATATATATATATATTAACATTAACCATATTATATATATATATATATATATGTATATATGTTTTCTTAAGTTTTCATGGGTATTTATATGTATGGTATTCAGCTTTGTTTGGGTATTTTCCCACATCATTATAGTTATGCTTTTAAAGTTGTAGCGACGTTTTGGCAGAATTTTATCTGCCATCATCAGGCTTGTGTATTGGGTTCGTCTGTGTGTCAGGCTTTCACAGCAAAACTGAAACCCTATTTAAAAACCTATATAAAACCCTATCTTGAATGTAATGCATATAGTGTTAGATGATATACAACATAATGATCCTACACATAATTTATTCAAAAGAAGCTTCTTTAATTTGTTTAATGGTGAGTAAGATAGACTTATAGAAACTTAGTTCTTCAAAATTATGTTCTAAAAGGGAAGATTCTGATTAAATGCATCCTTATGCATCCTGTGTATAAATGGATTTGGAATGTCCTGGAATTCTGGCTGGAATTTGGACCTTCAAGACAACTGGAAGGTAACAATTAGGAAACCACTGTGATTTTGGTCAGTTAACAGATAACAGATGGAAGGGACCTTGTAGGTCATCTAGTCCAGGGGTCTCCAACCTTGGCAACTTGAAGACTTGTGGACTTCAACTCCCAGAATTCCTCAGCCAGCAGGGAGTTGAAGTCCTCCAGGCTTAAAGTTGGCAAGGTTGGAGACCCCTGATCTAGTCTAATCCCCCGCCCAAGTGGGAGACCCTACACTATTTCTGACAAATGGCAGTCCAATCTCTTCTTGAAACTCTCAAGTGATGACGCTCCCACAAGTTCTGAGGGCAAGCTGTCCCATTGGTTGATTGTTCTCACTGTCAGAAAGTTTCTCCTTATTTCCAGGTTAAATCTCTCCTTGTCACAGACAGAGCACACTTATAGTTCTCTGATTTTCATTCTTTGATTTTGATCTCTCAACTCAAGAACTGCAACCCCACATTTTGATGAATACTAAGCTCTTATCCTGTAACAGACTCTTATCCTTGTTATTTTGCAACAGCCCATAAAATCCAAATTGTGTGTTTATTTATGCTAATAGATACATGAAAGGTTATTGTTCTCCATCTCTGTGTTACAGCCAACAGATGTATTTTAAATGTTCTCCGCCCTGAGTCCTTAGGGAGAAGGGCGGCATACAAGTCTAATAAATTGTTATTATTAGTACAGTCCACGGAGACATTTATCTTCTAATCTTATGAAAAAAAGAGATGAAAGAGGACCTGGCACCGATAGTCCATGTTAAAGTATTTATTACTCTTTCCACTCTTAGGTGAAGAATTCGGCAGATTCAAATTCCTTTGTGAGACATAGGTGATAACATTTTAGCACGAATGCCTTTCATTACTAGCTTTCATGGGGGAAAATTAACCTAATTATTGTTAACTTCATATCTCTTGATCAATTATTTGAAATACTTAGAGAAGCATAGGAGAAAGAATTTCCAACTTCTTAGTGTTTCTTTTTGCCATGATAATGACAATGATAGGGAAAAGGGCCTTGGTGGTGCAGGCTGCTAATAGCCTAGCACTTAGTTCCAGCTGCCTGTAATTACTGCAGGCTCGAATCCCACCAGGCTCAAGGTTGACTCAGCCTTCCATCCTCTCGGGGTAGGTAAATTGAGGACCCAAGATTGTTGGGGGCAATAAGCTGACTTTGTAAAAATGCCGCTTAGTAATAAGCAGGCATATACAATGGAAGGAAGGCTATTGCTGAGCGCATTGGGTTGTATCCCCCCCAAAATTGTAAGCCGCCCTGAGTCTCCAGAGAAGGGCGGGATATAAAATATAAATTAAAATTTTAAAAAAAGAATTTAAAAAAAAGTCTATTGGCTACATGACTAAATATGATCAAACACTAGTAAGGAAAGCTTACAGAAGCCAGTTGTGGTTGCTTGGTGATGAAGAACTATACAACAGGAACCATACAACTTTGGATTTGAATACAATTCAAGAAGAAATTGTACCATCTGAATGTCTTCATTTATATTTCAGACTATAATTTGCACTTTTATCTTTATTAAGAAGGGGGGGATTTCAAGATGAGAACTTTTTAGGCTTATTGGAGCCTAGATTATTACGTTGTTGGAAGGACATTATTTCTGCAGTATTTTCTGCAAAACAATTAATTATAGTATTGTGACTATGTATATCCACCAAGAGAAATATGTCTATTACCTAACAATTAAAATCGCTATTATGTTTTTTCTTTTTGTCTCCTCAATTCTATTGCTGAAATATATATCTAACAACAATTCTTATGTTAATGTATTTGTTTTTCCTTATAATTTCAGCATTGATGAGCTATGCTGGATTGTCATACAATAAGCTCTGGAAATGCAGACAGATTGAAATGCAGAATCTGTCTGATGTTCCTCAATTGTTCTGATATTAGAAAGGGCAATGCAGCCTATGGACATAATCCTACTGTACTCTCTATTCTGTTTATAGGACTTCTTAAAAAATTTTGGTTAGTTAACACAACTGAACCCTAAATCTTACACTTGTTTTATAACATAAGTTATTAAAACAGGTGGTTGGAAACTAATGCTGGGGAGATTTAGATTTGTTTACAATGTCTATTTGCATAAGATAATAAATAAGCTATATCATAGAAAAAAGTCAAAGTGAAACCAAAATGAAAACTAAAGAAAAACAACTATTTTTCTTTTTGCATATTTGTACTACCAATACAGAATTATCACAAGAGATGTCTATATTATATGTTTGCTTTAAAAAATAGCTCCGGTACTGAGAGCTCATGGAAATCTTTTTTTACGTCATTTATCATTATTAGGTGGCAAGAAATAATGTAATGTCCTAAACATAAGAAAAGCCATGCTACATAAGCTGAATTATGTTAACTTTCCTAAAAGGTACAGTTAAACAAAAGAATAGATATGTGATAAAGTGAGATAGAATTTTAGAAGATCTGGTCATCTAAAATAATTTTAATGAAGTATGAAGGACAGATGGAAGGTTGGACTTATCAGATAACAGCAATGGAGATAAGAGAAGTGCTGTAATTTCTAGGTTCCTCTATTGAAAAAAACCAAGAAAGGAAAACCAGATGAAGTACTGTAGATCAAAAGGGAGCTCTCTCATACTCAGAAGAATGCAAGAGTTAGGATTTTCAAACAGCTGGCAATATTTGAGCACAGTGAGTAGTAAGTCTCACATACAACTGGGGGCCTATATGATACATCTTTATACAAAGCCAGGAACTTCTTTTACATGTGTGCCTAGGACATGATATTTCTTTCTGGTTGTGGGATGCCGACAACATTCAGAATCCTACAGGCTCTCCGGCATGTTAGTTTTACTTTGAGAAAAAAATCAATACAACAACACATTACCTCCTACCCACAAGTTTTCCCTCTTCACTACTTTTTATTAATGGACAGATTTAAGTATTTGCATTAGCATGGTAAGCTTTCCAAAGATTTGAACAATTGCTAGGAGAAGTACCTATTTTATCTGTGATCCTGTCTTCTTAGGTAATTAGCTATTACTTGACCAGGTAGCAGTAGGCTCTGGTATTTATACTGACAAATCAATAAAACAATGATTTTTATGTTCGTGTGTTTCATGCCTTACAGTTGTTAGATTCTCTGAGATCTTCAATATGTCTTTCTCTTTGGATCTTGTCTTCTGAACTTCACATGCCAATCCATGAATCTTTGCTGCATGTGAAACTTCAACCAAATCTTGAGGCTTGAATCCAGTTCTTCTGCAATTCAGCTGAAAATCCATGAATTAAAATTGTTATGTATGCAGGTTTGAAGCCATTGGTTTAGTTTGAACTGTTCTTGTAAAATGTTGGAAATGATTGGTTTAAAAAGTGCGGGAAAACCCTGCACTCTGATTGGCTGGCAACTGCGGCTGCTGGCTATAAGTAGCAGCCGCAGCCCAGCCAAATTGGGTCCGTTCTGAGCTGTAGTCACTAATAAACTAAGAGCTTGAAGCACTCCGCGTCTGTCTCTTCATGCAAACTTAACACTGGCGATGAAGGTGGGATTCCCCTGAAGAAGACGGCAATGCGGAACAGAAGGAGAACGAGATGGCTGCGCTGAACACCCCCCCAGCCCCGTTTGATCTGATGGCAGAAGACTGGGAGTTGTATGCAGATCGTTTCCAAATGTATCTGGAGGGAAACGATCTTGCCGACATTTCTGAGAAGCGGAAGAGGGCGGTCTTTCTCATGCACTGTGGTCTGGCAGTTTTCAAGATGGCGAAGGCATTGGCGGGAGCTGCAGACGTGAAGGTAATGGACTGGCCTGACTTAGAAAAGCTGTTAAGAGCCCATTACACACCACAAGTATCGTGCCTCATTAAGAGACACGAGTTTTACCGTCGTGATCAAGGGGAAAGCGAAAACGTAAACAACTTCGTGGCAAGTTTAAGAGACATTGGGGGTGCATGCGAATTTAACAATTTAGAAGAGGCCATGCGCGATCGATTTGTTTTGGGCCTTAAAGACAAGGTGCTACAGAGCAAGTTATTACTGAAACCTAAGATCACGCTGAAGGAAGCAATAGAAGAGGCCTCTTCAGCAGAAGCTACCAAGTCCTCAGCAGCAGCCATGAAGAAAATCAACAAGGCCACAAGCCATCCTGATGTGGAAAAGTCCACAACAACTCATTGTGAGCAAATAGATTCTGAGTCAGACTGTAGTGAGGTGGAGGAAGGAATTTACAGACTCAGAATGGAGCGGAAAAAGAAAGACCTGGGAAGGAAGAGGCAAGATTTCTACTGCAGAGGTTGTGGGGAAGCCACCCCGCACTGAATGCAAGTTTTAGACACCATTTGCCTCCGTTGTGATAAAGAGGACACCTAGCAAGAGTCTGCAAATCATCCAGAACTCCACCCAACAAAAGAAAGTTTGCTACAAGCACAGACAAAGAATTCAGGCCCAACAATCTCAGTGAGAAAATGGGGTGCAGCACAGAAGCAAATGGGAAGAATGAAACTCATCAAACAGTAACTATTGGCCAGTCATCACCTTTAAGAAGCAGAAAAGTGCATGTCAAGGTACTTATTGAAGGAAGGCCTTGCCAAATGGAAGTGGACTCAGGATCATACCTATCTATGGTGTCATGGGACACTATTCACAGACTTCTTCCCAACATCCAGAAGAAGCACTTCAAGAAGCAAGCATTGACTCTTAAAGACTACCAAGGGAACAAGATTCCAGTAGTTGGAACAAGAAAATTCAACGTGAAATTCAAGGGCCACACCAAACGCCTCCCACTGACCATCGTGGACAAGGACCGCCCTGAGCCTTGGTGGCTCAGGCTGTTAATTGCCTGCACTTAAGTTCCAGCTGCCTACAACTGCTGTAGGCTCGAATCCCACCAGGCTCAAGGTTGACTCAGCCTTCCATCCTCTCGGGGTAGGTAAATTGAGGACCCAAGATTGTTGGGGGCAATTAGCTGACCTTGTAAAAATGCCGCTTAGTAATAAGCAGGCATATACAATGGAATGAAGGCTATTGCTGAGTGCATTGGGTTGTATCCCAAAAAGTAGCCCTGAGTCTTCGGAGAAGGGCAGCATATAAATGTAATTTAAAAAAAAAGTCTGCTGGGCCTTGAGTGGTTCAACCTGCTGGGCATCGAGGTGACTGGCATCAATCACGTGAGCAACACTGAGTGGGAAGAGGCCTTGAAGTCTGAGTTTCCAGAGGTCTTCAGCGATGGATTAGGCAAGTACTTGGGGACCCCTATCTCCTTTAACCTAGATCCCAAGGTACAACCAATCTGTTTAAAACCCAGAAGGGTCCCATTTGCCTTAAAGGAAAAAATTGATGCACAATTAGATAAACTAATAGCCCAAGGGGTTTTAGAGCCCACTGATCACTCCAGGTAGGAGACACCCATAGTCACACCAGTCAAGGCTGATGGGTCTGTGAGAATCTGGAGACTACAAGGGGACATTGAACCATGCGCTACAACAGAGCATATCCAGTTCCAGTAGTGCATCATTTATTACACTCTCTTGGAGGGGTACATTTTTGCCAAGTTGGACCTGGCACAGGCATATCAACAATTAACAGTTGATGATGCCACTGCTGAAGCCCAAACCATTGTAACCCATAAAGGTGCCTTCAAATGCAAAAGATTGCAATTTGGAGTAAGCATGGCACCAGGCATCTTCCAAAGCCTTATGGAAAGATTGTTACAAGGGTTGCCAGGGGTGGTGCCCTATTTTGATGACATTTTAATTTCTGCTGAAAATGACACTCAATTACACGAGAGACTCAGGGAAGTCTTAACTAGATTCAAAAAGCGGGTTAAAAGTCAAAGAAGAAAAATGCACACTTAGAACAGATAAAGTGGAATTCTTGGGTTACATGATTGATAAACATGGCATCCACCCCACAGAAGCAAAGGTTCAGGCAATCAAAGAAGCCCCCAGGCCAAAATGCAAAACAGATTTGCAGGCATTCTTGGGACTCATTAACTTCTATCATAAGTTTCTACCTCAGAAGGCAACCATTGCAGAACCCCTACATAGGTTGCTGGACAAAAATCTGCTTGGGTCTGGGGAGGAAGGAACAAGCTGCATTTAACAATATCAAGAGACTAATCATGTCTGATGCTGTGCTGATACAGTTCTCTGAGAACTTTCCTGTTGTTCTGACTTGTGATGCCTCCCCTTTGGAGTGGGGGTATTGAGCCACATGCTTCCCAGTGGGAGGGAAGCTCCTATTGCATTTTACTCTCACACTTTGACTAAAGCAGAGAGGAACTACAGCCAACTGGACAAGGAAGCCTTGGCAATTGTAGCAGCTGTCAAAAATTCCATGAGTATTTATATGGGAGAACATTTACTGTTGTCACAGATCACAAACCTCTTCTAGGCATTGTGGCAGGGGACAAACCAACACCCACGATCCTGTCACCAAGAATGCTGAGATGGACTGAATTTCTTGCTGCTTATTCATACAAACTGATCCACAGACCTGGTAAAGACATTGGGCATGCAGATGCTTTGAGTCGCTGCCCACTTCCTTCACACATTGAGGACTTTGCTCCTGAGACTTACACCTTTTTCCTAGAAACTGTTGCCAAGCTTCCAGTACACACTGCTGAAATTGCCAGAGAGACTGCCAAAGACACTTTATTGGCTCCTATTATAGGCTGGATTAAGAAAGGTTGGCCACTTCAAGATCTACCTCAACTCACCCAACCTTTTAAATCCAGGCAAACTGAATTATCTGTATTAAGAGGATGTATTTTGTGGGGTAACAGGGTGGTTATTCCTGCAAAACTGCAAAGAGAGGTTTTGGAAATGTTACATGAGGGTCATCCTGGTATTGTAAGGATGAAGGGATTGGCCAGGAGTTATGTATGGTGGCCAGGTATTGACAAAATGGTTGAAAACTGGGTTGCATCTTGTCCCAACTGTCAGGTAGTCAGGCCTGCCCCACCTCTCGCCCCCACAGGAATGGGAATGTCCTAGGGGCCCATGGTCCAGGATTCACATTGATTTTGCTGGCTCTACCAGAGGGCACACTTTCCTTATTATAGTTGATGCATATTCCAAATGGCTGGAGGTTATCCCTATGGCATCCACCACAACTGAAGCTGTCATCAAACAGCTTTAAAAGCTTTTGTAACTCACGGGTTACCTGATGTGCTTGTTTCTGACAATGGCTCTCAATTTACATCCAACCTTTTTGAATCATATCTAGCACAACAGGGTATCAGACATGCCCTGACAGTCCCTGGCCATCCTTCAACTAACGGCTGGGCTGAACGTATGGTATGATTTACCAAGGAAAAACTTCAGCAATTGGGTCCAGGGATATCACTGAGAGAGTTGAAAAACTTCTCAGTGTTCAGCATATCACTCCCAACCCCTCAACTAATTTAACCCCAGCTGAATTATTGATGGGTAGGAAACTCAGGTCTCCCCTTGACCGCCTCCATCCCACTTATGCACCCAATGCACCACTAGATTCCACTAGTAAAATTCGCACTTTCACTGTGGGTGATTCTGTTTATGCTAAGAACCTTATGGGTGAACCATTATGGATTCCTGCTGAGATAACCCAAATCACAGGCCCCAGGTCTTACAGGGTACAAACGGAGGATGGTGTCCTCTGGAGCAGGCACATTGATCAGTTAAGATCCAGATTGCCTCAGGAGCATCGCCATTGCTCCTCTCTGGTTCCCACACCTACTGCCTCTTCTAGGGGGGAGGGGGAGGAACATGAGGAAAATCAGCAAACAAGAATCAACCCCATGTGTAACGAGCAGCGACAGGAACCATCCCAAAACCTGTCACAATACCAACAACCATTTTCACAAATGGAAGATTGCACATCACTACCTGATTTAGGTGCTGACATTGGGTTGGAGATGGATTGGGAGGAGAGACCAGGTTGTAGTAACCAAACAGGTTCTACCATTACTAGAAGTCCAAGTAAGGAAATGTCAGCAGACATATTTCCTCTCTCACAACGTGAGAACATTAAAACTTCTGAACCACGTCGGTCTCAACATACACATAAGAGTCCCACCTATTTAAAAGAATACATTAGATAGGTTTAGGTTTGAGTATGGACTGAACCTAGTGGGGAGGGGTGTTATGTATGCAGGTTTGAAGTCATTGGTTTAGTTTGAACTGTTCTTGTAAAATGTTGGAAATGGTTGGTTTAAAAAGTGATTGGCTGGCAACTGCGGCTGCTGGCTATAATTAGCAGCCGCAGCCCAGCCAAATTGGGTCCGTTCTGAGCTGTAGTCACTAATAAACTAAGAGCTTGAAGCACTCCGCGTCTGTCTCTTCATGCAAACTTAACAAAAATAAATTGCATCTGCTTTCTTTTCTCAAAAGAATGGTTTAGTGATAAGCCTTAGAGCAGGCTTGTCCAGCCTTGGCAAATTTAAGACTTGTAGACTCAACTCTCAGAATTCACCAGCCAGCATGGGTGGCTGAGGAATTCTGAGAGCTGAAGCCCACAGGTCTTAAAGTTGCCAAGGTTGGAAGCCCCTGTCTGCTTCTAAGATGAGAAAAGTGGGTGGAGCCTGAAATTCTGAAAACCTTGTCATGAAGAGGTGCAGGAAATCAGGACTTAGTCCAACTTGCTAATATAGCTTCCTGCAGATCTCAGGTGGTAATGGTAAAATAATGTTTCCTCTGGACAGTTACCAAATGGAGAGCCTTTCCAGGTAATATATGTATATATAGCCATAAATGCATGGTCATTTTCCTGCAGGGCAGTCCTTCTGTGCCTGGATATATGGCTTTCTCAGCTTCATATAACCATCTCTTTTTCTTGAGACAATATGGGATCTTTGGATTCCAGTGATGTGATTTGTGCTAGGAACATTGACACCTATGAGATCAATGCTTTTGACATCATGAAGTGAAAGAGCATCTCCACAGCTATCAGCAGGCTGTGAATGGAGCTTTGCAATGCACCTGAAACAGACTAGCCTCAGATGTGAATAAGCTATTCAGTTCCTTATCTGTCAGCATTCAGATATTTGCTTTAAGACTTAAGCTGGATTTGTTCCTAAAATTAAATTGTCAGGGGCTTTTAAAGGCTTTTTATAGCTGTAATGTTCTTTTTTTGAAGGATTTATGGTTAGTTTAATCTTCTATGTCTGGCTGCTACTTTTATTGTCCCTGTTTTGAGGGAAGCTGTCCCTATGAATTCTATATTAAATTGGGAAGGAGAAGTGTTTTACAAGAAATAGATATAGACCTTTATTCCTGGATTTTGCTTTGGGACTAATTAGGCCATGATAGGGGGATGGCCTTATCTATCTGATTACTAATGCTGTAAGACCATTATTGGGCAACTGGGAATTTTTTCCTCTGATGTAAATAATATTGATGGAAATTGTTCTGGATTACATCTATAATGAGGACTAAGAGTTCCGCCTCTTTCCCTGATACGATTCTCTCAGTCTAGAATGAGATTGTTGCAGCTGCTATTTTTAAAAAAGACGTGGAATTGCTAATTGCCTGAATAATCTAATGAGTGTTTGGCCTTGGTTTCAACTCCCATTACTACATTCATTTTTCAAGCTGATGGTGCATGATCTCTTCCTCCTTCTTTCCCTTTTTCTTTTCCCCTTCTGCTGCCCCTCTAAATGAACTCAAGGAAAACTTCCCTAGATTTTCATAATGAATGCAGATTTGAATGAGATAGATGAGAGGATTGCAACACAAGGTACTTCAAAGGGATGAAGACTTCTTCCTCTTCCCCCTTTCCTAGCTTTCCTAGGAGGGCCTTCTCTGTGGGGGCGCCCACCCTTTGGAATCAGCTACCTCTAGAGCTGCATTTGGCCCCAGACCTGCGCTCCTTCCTCCGTGATCTCAAGACTTGGCTGTTTGCACAGGCCGGCCTGGACTGAGCAGGGTTGGGAATTTTAATTTAAGGGTATTTTTATTAGATTTTTATAATTGGATTAGATAATTTGATAAATGTTGTATTTATTGTTTGTATATTTCTGTGTAAGCCTTGAGTCGCCCAGAGATGGGGGCATATAAATCCAATTAAATAAATAAATAAATAAATATTTGTGGCTCAAGGTTGAGGCAGCTGGGCTACTTCAAATCCAGCTTGAAGAGGAGAGAAGATGGGAGGGGCTGCGATTGTCATTTAAATTTCCAATGAGCACAAATGACCTTAGTTACCCAACTGACATCACATTCAAAGTTCTGCAGAGGCAAGGTCTTCTTCAATTTCAAAGAGTCATCTTAACACCTGCTGATTTTACAGACACATTCAGATAGTTTTCATGGCAACCACTGGAATCTTATTTGGAAACTTGTCTTTTATGGGTTGCTTGAATTAATAGCAGGGACATATTGTGTGGGCACAAAGTAAAAAATCATCTTCAAAGTATTTTTCAAATACTTTGAATACTATTTGGGTGTGGCTTGCCATTGCCTTCCTACAGGATTTTGGTTAACTTCCTAATCAAGTTTACAACACTCCTGGAGAGATCAAAAGATTAGCAAGGTTCAGCCCTACTTAGCTTTTGAGTTCAAGCTAAGTGTTGCCACCTACTGCCACTCTCTTCAAATAGGATCTTTCCACATATATTAATCTTTGTTGCATGTCATTACTCTTGGAAATGTGGAGGAGCATCATTGTGACTTGTGCTACTAGTGATGCTCAAGTAAGTAATGAAATGATAAATACTGGGTTGAATACAACATTAAAGCAAAGTTTTTTTGGAAACCATTAATTTAACAAAGAAAGAAAATATTGGCATAAAGAAAAAATAGAGAACGAATATAGTGTCTAACTCATTATTTTAAATGTCTCTATACTAATGCACAGAGTATGAGTAACAAACAAGATGAAATATTTGCAGAGTCACAAATATAAATAATTCTACAGAGATGAATCAAAACAATGGAACATTAGGCTTTATGGATGTAACTTATTTCAGAGGAACAAATAACAAAGAAAAGAGATGCACATTAAGAATGAAATTGTCTATTCAGAAGTCCACTGGTCTGATCTAACAGAATGGTTATTTTGCTAGGAGTCTGTTATAAACCACCAGATCACTCAGAAGAGGTAGATGAAGATATATTAAAACTCAAAACTGAAGCTACAAGAGTCATGAAAATGAAATATTTCAACTACCCAACATTTGCTAAACTCAAGATTGTCAACCCTGAAGCTGATCTGACCACAGGCATTTTGATGCTTCAGTGTTGCCACACTGGAGCTGAGGGATAGGGAGGGGGGAACAAAGATAGCTGGGGTTTTGTAGCCAAAATAAAGTACTTTCCCCTGGGAACTAAGGACATTCTAACACCTGGCCAAAGAGAGGAGGAGTGACATTACCAGGCAACCAGATGGCACCGTGATTGGACCATATGACTGATTGTTTGGGTGGGATTTGGTGGTTCACCGAACCAGCCATAATGTTAGCTATGGGTCTGGGCACCTGTAGCAGCCCTCCCTGGTTTTTGCCCTTCACAAAAGCAGAAATAACATTTAGGGAGGAGATATAAACATTTAGGGAGACATATAAAAGAGGGGGATTCAGAACTTGAAAACAATATACTGAACCTCAACCAACAATATGAGTCAACAGCTAAAAAGGCTAACCCCCAAAAGACGAACCCAATTCTAGCTCAGAGGAAACATTGTTTTAGAGATATATGAAGTCCTCATTCCCCTCCACTCTGCACCAGTGAACCATTCTTGAAGTAAGATGAGTGAAATAGGCAGTACCTAAATTTGACAAATAAATAATGTATATGTATTTGGACAGATTAGAATAGCTTCATGGGAAAGTGATGAAGGTGATATAGAGATCAAAGGCACACTCTGAGAAGATAGGCCATAGGAAGCTGCAGTGTTCACTCTGGACAAAAGAAAATTGAGGGGAAGTGATAGTTGTTCCATTACATTAAGGGAAACTACAGAGAAATGGTCAAGAACTATTTTCCTGTCAGACCCAAGGAACAACAACAACAGGAGGAGTTACTGCATAGAAGTTTCTTTATCGCTGCTTGCTTATAGACAGAACGCTTGCCAGACCACAGCCCTTAGTTGCATAACTATCAGAGATACCTTGTGAACTGTTGGGAGGGTCTGCCTTTGCCTGTTTTATTATCTACATGCCAAAGATTCCAAGCTACTGTTGTCTCTTTGTTCCTGGGAAAAGACCCTCCTTTCTGGACACCATTCCATTCCATTTGCCTTGCCACAAATATTACAGGCAGAAAGTTGCAGCTATCTAAAATGTGTTCAGATAGGAAGAAAAATTTCCTTGTTGTAAAATCTGTACAAAGGTTAAATAGTCTACTCATAAAAAGATAAATTATTTTATTCTGAAGATTTTAAACAAAAGGCTGTGCAGCTACCTCTCAAAGGTGGCTTAATTTGTTTTCCTGTGTACTGGAGAAGGTTGGACAGATCCAGACAGTCCCTTCCAACTCTGTAATTTTTTGTTTTTCTGAATCCATCTTCCTTTCCATATATTTTGGGGAGGCTGTCAAAGAGTCATAGCAATTATCATATCTAATCAGTCCTTAAAAGTTGACTAGACTTTGTGTGGACAGAGGAACACATTGTTTGCTCATCAGTGGAGCTCTAAACCAAATGTGTGCTCTGAAATATTTATATGTAAAGGTGCAATTTAGATAACTAATTTTAAATTTGTTCAAGACAACCCAGTTATTTCATTTCTCACCTAAATCACCCAAACAGATTCAATTATTCACACCACTTTCCAATGCCTGCAAACATTTCCCTCTAATTTTTGTCAGTTATTTCCAATTCAGCACTAAGAAAATGGGAAGGGCAATGATTCTGCAACTGAACATTTGTTCTGGATGCAGAATGTGGCAGATCTCTGGCATTTATAGGTAGAATTGGAAACTAAGTTTGATTACTTTCTTGTATACTGCACAAGTCAAAAAGAGGGCTGTGAAAATATTTACAGACCCCTCACATCCTGGACATAAACTGTTTCAACTCCTATCCTCAAAACGACACTATAGAGCATTGCACACCAGAACAACTAGACACAAGAACAGTTTTTCCCCGAACGTCATCACTCTGCTAAACAAATAATTCCCTCAACACTGTCCAACTATTTACAAAGTCTGCATTTACTATTACTATTAATCTTCTCATCACTCCTTATCACCTATCCCTCCACTTGTGACTGTATGACTGTAACCTTGTCGCTTATATCCTAACTATTTTTATTGACTGTTTCCTAGTATGATTTGATTGCTTATTGTACCCTATGACTATTATTAAGTGTTGTACCTTATGATACTTGATTCTTGATGAATGTATCTTTTCTTTTATATACACTGGGAGCATATGCACCAAGACAAATTCCTTGTGTGTCCAATCACACCTGGCCAATAAAGAATTCTATTAAAGCCATAGAAGACTGGTGCATGCAGCACTGTTCTAACTCAGTGAAAGACTCTGTCCTATCTTTTATTTTGCTGGGTTTAATCCCAGCACACTGATGCTTGAATTAAATTGCCTTCTGTCTTAGAATTAAAACATTTAGTCAAGCTCTGTGCTTACTTATTTAAGTGCACTTGCTTATTTAGATCATTTTCTACCTGGTGGAAGGGAAAAGAGATTCACAAAGAATCTCTTGATTAAAGCTGTCAGATGCAGGTAAATCAGGCTTGTTGTCAGAGACTATTTTATGAGGACTTCATCTCCTTTGTACTTTCTCCCCGGTCCATAAGAATCTAGCAATAAACCAAGAAACTTACAACTTTTAACTAGGACATTCTGGGGGTAAAATATTTCCATAAATATCAGACCTGAAAGGTTACAATGATGTATACCATTGTTGATTTAGTCATTCCCTTTGCAGGGAAAGACTTAATCAACAAAAGAGATTTTTCAAGCTATTTTTCACTATGTTATTTAATAAAACAGCAAATATTAGCTTCCATGTGTTCCCATGTTAACTAAGCACATTCTATTTTTTCCTACCTGTAAATCTTAAAATAGCTTTATAACAGAGTAACAAAATAACAGAGTTGGAAAGGACTTTGAGGTCTTCTAACCCAACCCCCTGTTCATGCAGGAAACCCTATACAATTTCTGACAAATGGTTATCCAATCTCTTCTTAAAGCTTCTGTTTTAATGCAAAAAAGTTCATTTATATTATAAACTGTCTTCCTAATTTTTTGCATCTCATGCAAAACAGAAAGAAAAAGATGGATAAATCTGGTGCAAATACGAATTTACCATGACAAAAAGGGAAATTACAGTAACTTGGATGCTGGGAATCTGGCTACATAGGTTAAGTAACTAAAAGGAATCAGAAGTAGAGAAAACAGGATCCTCAGATGTTAAGGCACAAAGAAAGTAATAAAGGTAAACTGAGCATAGAAGAGATAAGGGATTTATTTGCTGACAGTGCAGAGCCCACAAGGAAATCAAAATTGAGGATCTCTCAGGGAGAACAGGTAGTTTGTTCCAAAGAATTGACAGGAAAGAAACAAAATCTGGAGGATAGTGTAAAAACAGTGAAGCTGTTGAGTGCAAAGCACTTTCGATGTTTAATTTGGGGTCTTCAAGTCAGTCTCAACTGTTGGCAATGATCTGGACAAGTCCTTGCAGTTTTCTTGGCAAGATATTGGAATTGGTTTGCTATTCCCTGCTTTCTAAAGTTGGACTAGGCCAGGGGTCTTCAAACTTGGCAAGTTTAAGACTTGTGGACTTCAACTCCCAGAATTCCTCCTCCAATCATGTTAGCTCAGGAATTATGAGAGTTGAAGTCCACAAGTCTTAAACTTGCCAAGTTTGAAGACCCTTGGACTAGATGAACTGGCCTAAGGGCATCCAGCTGGCTTTATGCAGAAGATGGGACTCACAGTCTCCTGGTTTCCAGCCTGGTGCCTTAACCACTACCTCAAACTGGATATGGATGGGAGAGAAAAGGAGAAAATCAAAAGTTAGCCTGGAGCGATGGGCAGGATGAGTAGAAGAAACAGTTGGCCTAAAGCAGGGGTCCCCAAACTTGGCAACTTTAAGAGTTGTGGACTTTAACTCCCAGAATTCCTCCTCCAGTCATGTTAGCTCAGGAATTCTGGGAGTTGAAGTCCACAAGTCTTAAAGTTGCCAAGTTTGGAGGCCTCTGGCCTAAAGCAAGAGACAAACAAAGGACATAACAGGGAGTCAAAACTTTAAAAGTAAGAGAAACAGAAATATTACTTGAAAATAAGAAAGATCTCAGGCAAAGAGGTGTCAGCTGTGAGTGAACTGTTGCTAATGGAGCCAAAGAAAAACAGATGGGATTCAGATGGCTTAAAAAGGAGGAGTTCAACAAAGATCAAGTAGCCAAGGGAAGGTAACTATGAAATTGTTCCATGAAGCTGTGGAGAGGTGACTATGGTTTTGTAAAGCAGATGAGGAAGAGGTGAATTGTTTGAATGTGTACTGTGCTTTTGAACTTTACTACTCCTTTAAAGATACTTTCTAGCTCTGAGCCAGCCTCTCAGAACCGAGAGATTCATCTTCTTCAGAATTGAAGAAAGCCAAAGCAACCCTGCTTTGGGAGATTTATTGGGGATCAGGTTCATAAACTCAGGACCAGCTACTGTCTAAAAATGAAGGCTACCCCTGAGCAACAAGCATTAATTAGAGCAGGAACTATAGGAGTCCCAGCAGTGGGCTACCTTTTAAAAGCAACGAGGTCGTGGAGTTATTTTCAGAACAAGTTTCCGAAGTTTCAAAGTTTTAAGAAAGAAGGTATAAGAGCTGGTTTCATGAATACTATATTGCTAATTCAACAGAAGGGTAAAGATTTTCTTGAGTTGAGGTTGACTCAGGGTGATTACCTGAACAGGTCAGTATACTTTCTTTTGGTGACATTGGAAAAGTAGTTGGCCATTGCCTTCTGAAATGTTTGCTCTTAGTTCTTTCCTGGTCATCTTTCATCTAAATGCTACCCAATTCTTGGCTTGTTCATTTTTTGAGATCAGCAACAAGTCAGCTAAGGATTCTTTCCCCAAACTTTCCTACTAAAATTAGGTGCAAATGAGTTTTAAGAGTCAAATTATGAATATTTCTTTTTAACATTTATCCTAAAAGAAATAAAAAAACATAGCAGGATACACAATAAATCTTTGAACTAGTCATCAAGGCTGCCATGTTAATTTCATGGAAAAAGGATCCACTCAACTATTAGGATATGTAATTGTTGTTACATTCACAATGGATGTGGATTCTAAGGAATCTCAAAGCATGTTACAGATATATTGATAAGGGGTGTAGAAAGGCAGGTGGGTTATTCAGAGAGTATGAAATACATACAAATTTAGGTTCAGGCACCTTTGTGGATCTCAGCCCAATAAGCATTTTATATTTGAGAAATGATAAGTAAACATAGATGGTTAACTTATCATTATACATTAGGATTTTCTGGATAAAAAAAATCAAGACATTTTTTGATAACAAAAAGATATGTTTCTACAATTATTAGGCAGATATAAAATGAGCAAAATATTTTATGGTTTTGGACAATGTAGGAACTAAATTTGAAATAGAACTTTATACAACTGAGAACCATGTTACTGCTAATATTTACAAATTGTTTTGAATTCTGAGACAGAAAAAGAACAAGTGAAAGAATAGATAATAAAATGGGCTGTTATTTGTTGCTGTTTGCAATACATAAATGTATCAATGGGAAAATATATGGTTCAAACTACTGCATTTTACATTATGTTCAAGTCTTAAAGAGAAAATTGTATGCCATTGTTATTTGTCAGCAGAGAAATGGTCTAGAAGGGATAAAGGTACTTTGAATTTACCATACATACATACATACATACATACATACATACATACAAACATACAATGTTAAAGAATAACTTCTTTAGATCAGAGGCTTTTCTTTTTGGATTAAGGGACAGACAAAAAAAAGTCGTGGAAATTTATTTTATATATATGACAACTGCAGTGAGGTTAATATATCCTTAAAAGTAGAAAGGTTCAATACTACTCTCAGTGGAGGAATGGTTGATGAAAGTAATGTAACTTGCAGATATGGTCCTTGATTAAAGAAAAGGCAGTATAAATATTTTTATAACCCTTTAAGTAAAGTTTTTGCATGCAACAGAAAAAATGCATTTATGTTACATGGTTTTGATGATTAGGAGAAAAATAGAAAAAGTGAGCTTTTTATAACTATAAAGTAAGAGACGACTTTGTAATTAAACTTGTATTTGCTGCATAGGAAATTGGAAGCATCTTTCTATTTCTTTTTATCTCTTTTTTCTACACTTTTGTCTTTTTGTCTCTTTGTTTTCTTGACCCTGTATTCGTGTTTGTCAGTTTTATCTTCTGAAAAGTTTGAATACAATTTTCATATAAAAAGAGGCATACAAAGGAAATATTGTCCTAAATGATCTGTTTTATAATTTATCATCCTTTCTAGACATATAAATCCTTAGATATATACTGTATGAAACTTCTTTACCACTCTAGAGAACTGATATCAACATAAAGGCAATTTAAAAAACTACAAAAGATGTAGTTTTCTAGAATAAAATGCTGGTTGGAAGGAATATTGTTCTGACTAGAATCTGGCACTGTCAATACCTGTTGCTTGTGATACATTTTGCACAAAGTTATATTTAGATTCTGTAAAATAAAGTTTGTGATGAGTTTAACAAATTAACCTAGTAAAAGAAAATAATTCACTTAAATCCTAGTTTTATAATTTTGTAATTAAGGAAAATAACAATTACATTCATAATTATATGAGATTGCTTTCAAATTAAATACTTTGTAAAAGAGAGTTTAGAATTAACAGTTTTATGTTACTGAGGTTCCATGTTATGAGGTTCCATGGGAAAGATGCTATTATTAAAACACATAACTGAGAAGGGTCAGAGATTGCACTTTTGATTTTAAAAAAATAGTTATTAAAATGTCAATGTGGTAAAAGCTTTGGAATGGACAGCAATGAATGTTTTGCATGTTGTGTTGGAGAAAACATAAAACGAACATTATGCAAGTCATACAGATTTCTAGAGAGAAAAGTAAATGACCTTAATAGACATGTACAAGAACTGTCACGTAAGCAAATAGGGCTGAAACATACTTTTAGTCCTAAAAAACAAGATAGCATATGGAAGAGACTCAGCTAGCTCCACCCTGATTCACTGAAATACCAGAATGAAGGTTTGCAAGATTTTGTAACCCAGCTAAGAGCCTATATTAGGACTTACCTGGTGGCTATGGGAGAGGCGAGGATTTATCTCTTCCACTCTATAGCATAATAACCAATAAAGAAATTTCTTGACAGTTAGAACAATTAATCAGTGGAACAACTTGCCTCCAAAGGTTGCGGGTGCTCCAACACTGGAAGTTTTAAGAGTTTGGACAACCATTTGTCTGAAATGGTATAGGGCTTCGGCCTGAGTAGTGGGTTGGACTAGAAGACCTCCAGATCCCTTCCAACTCTGTTATTCTGTTCTGAACTCACATATAGTGACTTTGTGCAGTTTACAACATTTGAGTTAAGTTTTGGTTTAGATCTACCCGGTAGGATTGAGAGTGAGTCTGTGGAATTTTGGGGGAATGAAAGGTACAGAAATGTTGTCCAAGAAAAGGCCTTTGTAAAATGGCTGTCTCAGCTGGAAGAGCGTATTTTCTGTGTCTTGGTGGCAGAAGCAGACTAGAATGCATCACTTACTTTTGTGGAGGTTTGCTTGCATTTATAATCCCAGCCTGAACCTGGAAAGCGGCTCAATAAATTAAATGATCTGGAAAGTGCGCTGTAATTTAGAGAGGAAATGTGAATTACAGAAAGCCTGCAGGGTATTCATGCCCCAATATAAAAAGCAATGAATTCTAGTCATGGATAGGTGGATAAGACAGTAGTGACTGACAGGCTTGTGAGGTAATGTAGAAAAGAGCCACTACCAAGGACACTAGCTTTATTTTCAAACAATCAGAATAGAGCTGGAAGGGACCTTGGAGGTCTTCTAGTCCAGCCCTCTGCTCAAGCAGGAGACCCTATAACTTTCAGATAAGTGACTGCTCAGTCTCTTCTTAAAACCTCAGTGATGAAGCAC
>CM019149.1:45997515-46016159 GCA_009733165.1 Naja naja
TAGAATTAAAACATTTAGTCAAGCTCTGTGCTTACTTATTTAAGTGCACTTGCTTATTTAGATCATTTTTCTACCTGGTGGAAGGGAAAAGAGATTCACAAAGAATCTCTTGATTAAAGCTGTCAGATGCAGGTAAATCAGGCTTGTTGTCAGAGACTATTTTATGAGGACTTCATCTCCATTGTACTTTCTCCCGGTCCAGAAGAATCTAGCAATAACCAAGAAACTTACAACTTTTAACTAGGACATTCTGGGGTAAAATATTTCCATAAATATCAGACCTGAAGGTTACAATGATGTATACCATTGTTGATTTAGTCATTCCCTTTGCAGGGAAAGACTTAATCAACAAAAGAGATTTTCAAGCTATTTTTTCACTATGTTATTTAATAAAACACCAAAATATTAGCTTCCATGTGTTCCCATGTTAACTAAGCACATTCTATTTTTCCTACCTGTAAATCTTAAATAGCTTTATAACAGAGTAACAAAATAACAGAGTTGGAAAGGACTTTGAGGTCTTCTAACCCAACCCCCTGTTCATGCAGGAAACCCTATACAATTTCTGACAAATGGTTATCCAATCTCTTCTTAAAGCTTCTGTTTTAATGCAAAAAAGTTCATTTATATTATAAACTGTCTTCCTAATTTTTTGCATCTCATGCAAAACAGAAAGAAAAAGATGGATAAATCTGGTGCAAATACGAATTTACCATGACAAAAAGGGAAATTACAGTAACTTGGATGCTGGGAATCTGGCTACATAGGTTAAGTAACTAAAGGAATCAGAAGTAGAAAACAGGATCCTCGATGTTAAGGCACAAAGAAAGTAATAAAGGTAAACTGAGCATAGAAGAGATAAGGATTTATTTGCTGACAGTGCAGAGCCCACAAGGAAATCAAAATTGAGGATCTCTCAGGGAAACAGGTAGTTTGTTCCAAAGAATTGACAGGAAAGAAACAAAATCTGGAGGATAGTGTAAAACAGTGAAGCTGTTGAGTGCAAAGCACTTTCGATGTTTAATTTGGGGTCTTCAAGTCAGTCTCAACTGTTGGCAATGATCTGGACAAGTCCTTGCAGTTTTCTTGGCAGATATTGGAATTGGTTTGCTATTCCTGCTTTCTAAAGTTGGACTAGGCCAGGGTCTTCAAACTTGGCAAGTTTAAGACTTGTGGACTTCAACTCCCAGAATTCCTCCTCCAATCATGTTAGCTCAGGAATTATGAGAGTTGAAGTCCACAAGTCTTAAGCCAAGTTGAAGACCTGAACTAGATGAACTGAACCTAAGGGCATCCAGCTGGCTTTATGCAGAAGATGGGACTCACAGTCTCCTGGTTTCCAGCCTGGTGCCTTAACCACTACCTCAAACTGGCTATGGATGGGAGAGAAAGGAGAAAATCAAAAGTTAGCCTGGAGCAATGGGCAGGATGAGTAGAAGAAACAGTTGGCCTAAAGCAGGGGTCCCCAAACTTGGCAACTTTAAGAGTTGTGGACTTTAACTCCCAGAATTCCTCCTCCAGTCATGTTAGCTCAGGAATTCTGGGAGTTGAAGTCCACAAGTCTTAAAGTTGCCAAGTGAGCCTCTGGCCTAAAGCAAGAGACAAACAAAGGATATAACAGGGAGTCAAAACTTTAAAAGTAAGAGAAACAGAAATATTACTTGAAAATAAGAAAGATCTCAGGCGAAGAGGTGTCAGCTGTGAGTGAACTGTTGCTAATGGAGCCAAGAAAAACAGATGGGATTCAGATGGCTTAAAAAGGAGGAGTTCAACAAAGATCAAGTAGCCAAGGGAAGGTAACTATGAAATTGTTCCATGAAGCTGTGGAGAGGTGACTATGGTTTGTAAAGCAGATGAGGAAGAGGTGAATTGTTTGAATGTGTACTGTGCTTTTGAACTTTACTACTCCTTTAAAGATACTTTCTAGCTCTGAGCCAGCCTCTCAGAACCGAGAGATTCATCTTCTTCAGAATTGAAGAAAGCCAAAGCAACCCTGCTTTGGGAGATTTATTGGGGGATCAGGTTCATAAACTCAGGACCAGCTACTGTCTAAAAATGAAGGCTACCCCTGAGCAACAAGCATTAATTAGAGCAGGAACTATAGGAGTCCCAGCAGTGGGCTACCTTTTAAAAGCAACAGGTCGTGGAGTTATTTTCAGAACAAGTTTCCAAAGTTTCAAAGTTTTAAGAAAGAAGGTATAAGAGCTGGTTTCATGAATACTATATTGCTAATTCAACAGAAGGGTAAAGATTTTCTTGAGTTGAGGTTGACTCAGGGTGATTACCTGAACAGGTCAGTATACTTTCTTTTGGTGACATTGGAAAAGTAGTTGGCCATTGCCTTCTGAAATGTTTGCTCTTAGTTCTTTCCTGGTCATCTTTCATCTAAATGCTACCCAATTCTTGGCTTGTTCATTTTTGAGATCAGCAACAAGTCAGCTAAGGATTCTTTCCCAAACTTTCCTACTAAAATTAGGTGCAAATGAGTTTTAAGAGTCAAATTATGAATATTTCTTTTTAACATTTATCCTAAAAGAAATAAAAAAACATAGCAGGATACACAATAAATCTTTGAACTAGTCATCAAGGCTGCCATGTTAATTTCATGGAAAAAGGATCCACTCAACTATTAGGATATGTAATTGTTGTTACATTCACAATGGATGTGGATTCTAAGGAATCTCAAAGCATGTTACAGATATATTGATAAGGGGTGTAGAAAGGCAGGTGGGTTATTCAGAGTATGAAATACATACAAATTTAGGTTCAGGCACCTTTGTGGATCTCAGCCCAATAAGCATTTTATATTTGAGAAATGATAAGTAAACATAGATGGTTAACTTATCATTATACATTAAGATTTTCTGGATAAAAAAAATCAAGACATTTTTGATAACAAAAAGATATGTTTCTACAATTATTAGGCAGATATAAAATGAGCAAAATATTTTATGGTTTTGGACAATGTAGGAACTAAATTTGAAATAGAACTTTATACAACTGAGAACCATGTTACTGCTAATATTTACAAATTGTTTTGAATTCTGAGACAGAAAAAGAACAAGTGAAAGAATAGATAATAAAATGGGCTGTTATTTGTTGCTGTTTGCAATACATAAATGTATCAATGGGAAAATATATGGTTCAAACTACTGCATTTTACATTATGTTCAAGTCTTAAAGAGAAAATTGTATGCCATTGTTATTTGTCAGCAGAGAAATGGTCTAGAAGGGATAAAGGTACTTTGAATTTACCATACATACATACATACATACATACATACATACATACATACAAACATACAATGTTAAAGAATAACTTCTTTAGATCAGAGGCTTTTCTTTTGGATTAAGGGACAGACAAAAAAAAGTCGTGGAAATTTATTTTTATATATATGACAACTGCAGTGAGGTTAATATATCCTTAAAAGTAGAAAGGTTCAATACTACTCTCAGTGGAGGAATGGTTGATGAAAGTAATGTAACTTGCAGATATGGTCCTTGATTAAAGAAAAGGCAGTATAAATATTTTTATAACCCTTTACAGTAAAGTTTTTTGCATGCAACAGAAAAAATGCATTTATGTTACATGGTTTTGATGATTAGGAGAAAAATAGAAAAAGTGAGCTTTTTTATAACTATAAAGTAAGAGACGACTTTGTAATTAAACTTGTATTTGCTGCATAGGAAATTGGAAGCATCTTTCTATTTCTTTTTATCTCTTTTTTCTACACTTTTGTCTTTTTGTCTCTTTGTTTTCTTGACCCTGTATTCGTGTTTGTCAGTTTTTATCTTCTGAAAAGTTTGAATACAATTTTCATATAAAAAGAGGCATACAAAGGAAATATTGTCCTAAATGATCTGTTTTTATAATTTATCATCCTTTCCTAGACATATAAATCCTTAGATATATACTGTATGAAACTTCTTTACCACTCTAGAGAACTGATATCAACATAAAGGCAATTTAAAAAAACTACAAAAGAGATGTAGTTTTTCTAGAATAAAATGCTGGTTGGAAGGAATATTGTTCTGACTAGAATCTGGCACTGTCAATACCTGTTGCTTAGTGATACATTTTGCATCAAAGTTATATTTAGATTCTGTAAAATAAAGTTTGTGATGAGTTTAACAAATTAACCTAGTAAAGAAAATAATTCACTTAAATCCTAGTTTTATAATTTTGTAATTAAGGAAAATAACAATTACATTCATAATTATATGAGATTGCTTTCAAATTAAATACTTTGTAAAAGAGAGTTTAGAATTAACAGTTTTATGTTACTGAGGTTCCATGTTATGAGGTTCCATGGGAAAGATGCTATTATTAAAACACATAACTGAGAAGGGTCAGAGATTGCACTTTTGATTTTAAAAAAATAGTTATTAAAATGTCAATGTGGTAAAAGCTTTGGAATGGACAGCAATGAATGTTTTGCATGTTGTGTTGGAGAAAACATAAAGCGAACATTATCAAGTCATACAGATTTCTAGAGAAAAAGTAAATGACCTTAATAGACGTGTACAAGAACTGTCACGTAAGCAAATAGGGCTGAAACATACTTTTAGTCCTAAAAAGCAAGATAGCATATGGAAGAGACTCAGCTAGCTCCACCCTGATTCACTGAAATACCAGAATGAAGGTTTGCAAGATTTTGTAACCCAGCTAAGAGCCTATATTAGGACTTACCTGGTGGCTATGGGAGAGGCGAGGAGGTCTTATCTCTCCACTCTCATAGCATCCATGAATAGCCGCCCGCCCTGTTTCGGTTACCCGTTCCTCCTGCGTCTTGAGGGGGCGGACCTTGCGCAGGAGAGAGTTTGGCTAATATCTGTCGGATAAGATGCTCGCTTCGGAGGCGGGTTGCCCTCCGATTTGCAGGGGTCTGAGGCAGTGGCAGGTAGTCTGGCCACTGTTATTTGGGATGAGTTCGATCCTGTTTCCAAGGATGAAGTGGACAGAATTATGCGGCGGCTGAGTTCCACCACATATTTGTTGGACCCGTGTCCCTCCTGGCTGACTTATGCCGCCAGGAGGCCACCTGCGGTTGGCTCCGGGCAGTTGTCAATGCTTCATTGAGGGAGGGTGTCTTCCCCTCCGCCTTGAAAGAGGCAGTGGTGAGACCCCTCCTGAAGAGGCCTGCCCTGGACCCGCGCGTGTTAGCAACTTCGTCCGGTCTCCAACTCCGCTTTTGGTGAAGGTTGTTGAGAGTGTGGTGGCTCAGCAGGTCCCGCTTTTTCTGGATGAAGCGAACTACCTGGATCCATATCAATCGGGCTTCCGACCCGGTCATAGCACAGAGACGGCATTGGTCGTGCTGATGGATGATCTCTGGAGGGCCCGGGACGGGGTTTTTTCCTCCATCCTGGTCCTGTTAGACCTCTCAGCGGCTTTCGATACCATCGACCATGGTATCCTTTTGCACCGCCTTGGGGGGGGTTGGGAGTGGGGGGCACTGTGCTTCAGTGGTTCTCCTCCTACCTCTCGGGCGGTCCATCGGTGTTGGTGAGGGGGTTCGTCGACCCCAAGGGCTCTCTCTTGTGGGGTCCCCCGGTCGGTCCTTTCCCCTCTCCTATTTACATCTACATGAAACCGCTGGTGAGATCATCCGTGGTTTTGGGTGCGATTCCATCAATACGCTGATGATACTCAGCTGTATATTTCCACTCCAGGCCAGATCAGTGATGCCCTCTCCCTGATGTCCCGTGTTTGGATGCGGTACGGATCTGGATGAGTAGGAACATGCTTCGACTCAAGCCGGCCAAGACTGAGTGGCTGTGCGTGTCGGCATCTCGGCCCAGTTTAGATTGTCCATCTTTGGCCATAGGGGGAGAGGTGTTGCCCCCTGTGGATAAAGCACGGAATCTGGGGGTCCTCCTGGATGTACGGCTCGATTGGAGGAGCAGTGGGAGCCGTCGCCAGGGGGCTTTGCCGCTCCATCTAGTTCGACAACTCCGCCCTTTTCTGGACCGGGATGCCCTGCGCACAGTTACTCATGCCTTTGTCACTTCTAGACTCGACTACTGCAACGCTCTCTATTTAGGACTGCCCTTGCATACCATCCGGAGATTGCAGCTGGTGCAAAATGCGGCCGCGCGGGTGGTGATGGGAGTTACCCGGTTCTCCCATGTTGCCCCCCTCCTGCGCGGCCTACATTGGCTGCCGGTTGCGCTCCGGGTGAGATTCAAGGTTTTAGTTTTGACATTCGAAGTCCTACATGGCATGGGTCCTCAATATTTGAGGGAGCGTCTTCTTCTGATATCTAGTACCGGCCGCCCTGTGCGAGCTCATAGGCAAGGACTCCTCGGGGTCCCGTCGGCGGGTCAATGCCGGCTGGCGACTCCCCGACGAGCCTTTTCGGTCGCGGCCCCTGACCTCTGGAATCAACTGCCTTTGGAGCTCCGCCTGGCCCCCGATCTCCGCACCTTCCGCCGTAAACTTAAGACCTGGTTATTTGACCAACCTGGGCTGTGACCCCTCCCTGGGGAGGAAGGGTTTAATGTTTCTGTTTTACGTTTTTATATTTGGGCTTGTCTTTGTTTAATTATTTTTTAAATATTTAATTGTATGTTTTTAGTGAGCCGCCCCGAGTCTTCGAGATGGGGCGGCTACAGTTCAAGTATAAATAAAAATAATAAATAAATAAATAAATAATCAGCTTTGCAAGATTTTGTTAATATAGCCTATCTTAATAAAATATAATTTTACTCTTCCTGAGGGTTTACTATTTATTCATTAAACAAATTTATATAACTAACCAATAAAGAAATTTCTTGACAGTTAGAACAATTTATCAGTGGAACAACTTGCCTCCAAGGTTGCGGGTGCTCAACACTGGAAGTTTTTAAGAGTTTGGACAACCATTTGTCTGAAATGGTATAGGGCTTCCGGCCTGAGTAGCGGTTGGACTAGAAGACCTCCAAGATCCCTTCAACTCTGTTATTCTGTTCTGAACTCACATATAGTGACTTTGTGCAGTTTACAACATTTAGTTAAGTTTTGGTTTAGATCTACCGGTAGGATTGAGATTGAGTCTGTGGAATTTTGGGGAGAGGGGGGGGGAATGAAAGGTACAGAAATGTTGTCCAAGAAAAGGCCTTTGTAAAATGGCTGTCTCAGCTGGAAGAACTATTTTCTGTCTTGGTGCCAGAAGCAGACTAGAATGCATCACTTACTTTTTGTGGAGGTTTGCTTGCATTTATAATCCCAGCCTCCAATCTCAGTAAGAAACCTGGAAAACAGTCAATAAATTAAATGATCTGGAAAGTGCAGCTGTAATTTAGAGGAAATGTGAATTACAGAAAGCCTGCAGGGTATTCATGCCCCAATATAAAACCTTAATGAATTCTAGTCATAGATGGTGGATAAGACAGTAGTGACTGACAGGCAGTGAGGTATGTGAAAAGAGCCACTACCAAGGACATAGCTTTATTTTCAAACAATCAGAATAGAGCTGGAAGGGACCTTGGAGGTCTTCTAGTCCAGCCCTCTGCTCAAGCAGGAGACCCTATAACTTTCAGATAAGTGACTGCTCAGTCTCTTCTTAAAAACCTCCAGTGATGAAGCACCC
Source organism: Naja naja (assembly GCA_009733165.1). Taxonomy (NCBI): domain Eukaryota; kingdom Metazoa; phylum Chordata; class Lepidosauria; order Squamata; family Elapidae; genus Naja; species Naja naja. The sequence continues at coordinate 46,005,087 of CM019149.1, forward strand.
ACAACTTCTGAAGACAAGCTATTCTACTGGTTAATTATCCTCACTGTTAGGAATTTTTTCCTTAATTCCTGGTTGCTTCTCTCCTTAGTTAGTTTCCATCTATTGTTTCTTGCTCTGCCCTCTGGTGCTTTGGGAAATAAATTGACCCCCTCCTCTTTGTGGCAGCCTCTCAGATACTGGCATACTACTGTCTTGTCCCTCTTAGTCCTTCTTTTCTCTAGATTAGCCAAACCCAAATCCTGCAACCATTCTTCAGGTTTAGTCTCCAGGACTTTAATCATCTTAGTTGCTCTTCTTTGCACTTTTTCCGAAGTCTCAACATCTTTTTTTGTAATCTGGTGACCAAAACTGAATACCAGTATTCCAGGTATGGCCTCACTAAGGCTTTATAAAGCAGTACTAATACTTCACATGATTTTGATTCTATGCCTCTGTTTATACAACCAAAGATCGCATTAGTGTTTTGGCTGTTGCTGCACACTGCTGGTTCATGTTTAAGGGACCGTCCACTAGGACTCCAAGGTCCCTCTCATAGTTACTGTTTTTGAGCCAGGTTTTGCCTAATCTGTACTTGTACCTTTGGGTTTTTTTTCCTGCCCAGATGTACAACCTTGCTTTTCTCTACATTACATTTCATTTTGTTGGATAGGGCCCTATCCAAGTCTGTCAAGATCTTTTTGGATCCTGAGCTTGTCTTCTGGGGTGATGGCTATTCCTCCAAGCTTAGTTTCGATTGTAAGGTTACATTAATAGAATCTTGCATGTCTGAAAGTAAATCTCTCCTCCTAAGCTTTATAGTCCAAGAAACTAGGTAGGGTTTTGTTATGTATGTAGTGTTTGAAATCATTGGTTTAGTTTGAATTGTTCTTGTAAAGTGTTGGAGATGATTGGTTTAAAAAGGGCGGGAAAACCCTGCACTCTGATTGGCTGTCAGCTGCGGCTGCCGGCTATAAGTAGCAGCCACAGCAAAGCCAGTCGGGTCCGTTCTGAGTTGAAGTCACAATAAACTTAAGAGCTGAAGCACTCCGTGTCTGCCTCTCTATGCAAACTTAACACTGGCGGCGGTGGGATTCCCCTGAAGAGAAGCAACGGAACAGAAGAAGAGCAGATGGCTGCGCTGAACACCCCCAGCCCCGTTCGATCCGACGGCAGAAGACTGGAAGCGTATGCAGATCGCTTCAAATGTTCTGGAAGGAAGCGATCTGGCCGCCATTTCGAGCAGCGGAAGAGGCGGTCTTTCTTACGTACTGCGGTCCGCAGTTTTCAAGATGGCGAGGCACTTCGCAGGAGCAGCAGGCGTGAAGGTAATGGCTTGGCCTGATCTGGAAAGGCTGTTAAGAGCCCATTCGTGCCACAAGTATCATGCCTCATTAAGAACACGCGAGTTTTACCGTCATGATCAGGAAAACGAAAGCATAAACGATTCGTGGCAAGTTTAAGAGACATTGGGGTGCATGCGAATTCAACAGTTTAGAAGAGGCCATGCGATCGTTTTGTCCTGGGCCTTAAAGACAAGGTGTTACAGAGCAAGTTATTAATGAAACCTAAGATCACGCTGAAAGAAGCAATAGAAGAAGCCTCTTCAGCAGAAGCTACCAAGTCCTCAGCAGCAGCCATGAGGAAGATGAACAGGGCCACGAGCCATTCTGATGGGGAAAAGTCCACTCAAATCATTGTGAGGAACTAGATTCTGAGTCAGATTGCAGTGAGGTGGAGGAAGGAATTTACAGACTCAGAATGGAGCGGAAAAAGAAAGACCTGGGAAGAAAGAGGCAAGATTTCTACTGCAGAGGTTGTGGGGAAGCCACCCCGCACTGAATGCAAGTTTCTAGACACCATTTGCCTCCGTTGTGAAAAAAGAGGACACCTAGCAAGAGTCTGCAAATCATCCAGAATTCCACCAAGCAGAAGGAAGTTTGCTGCAACCAAGACAAAGAATTCAAGCCAAACAACCTCAGTGAGAAAATGGGCACAGAAGCAACAGAAGCAAATGGGAAGAATGAAACTCATCAAACAGTAACTATTGGTCATTCTTCTCCTCTAAAAAACAGAAAAGTGCATGTCAAGGTACTTATTGAAGGAAGGCCTTGCCAAATGGAAGTGGACTCAGGCTCATACCTATCTATGGTGTCATGGGACACTATTCACAGACTACTTCCAAACATCCAGAAGAATCACTTCAAGAAGCAAGCATTGACTCTTAAAGACTACCAAGGGAACAAGATTCCAGTAGTTGGAACAAGAGAATTCAACGTGAAGTTCAAGGGCCACAGCGTCTACCCTGACCATTGTAGACAAGGATCGCCAAGTCTGCTGGGACTTGAATGGTTCAACCCGCTGGGCATCGAGGTGACTGGCATCAATCACGTGAGCAACACTGAGTGGGAAGAGGCCTTGAAGTCTGAATTCCAGAGGTCTTCAGTGATGGATTAAGCAAGTACTTGGGACCCCTATCATCTTTAACCTAGATCCCAAGGTACAACCAATCCATTTAAAACAAGTCGAATAAATAAATAAATAAATAAATAAATAAATAAATAAATAAATAAAACCCAGAAGGGTTCCATTTGCCTTAAAGGAAAAAATTGATGCACAATTAGATAAACTTATAGCTCAAGGGGTTTTAGAGCCCACTGACCACTCCAGGTGGGAGACACCCATAGTCACACCAGTCAAGATTGATGGGTCTGTGAGAATCTGTGGAGATTACAAGGGGACATTGAACCATGCGCTACAACAGAGCGCATATCCAGTTCCAGTAGTGCATCATTTATTACATTCTCTTACGGGGCACAGTTTTAGCCAATTGGACCTGGCCCAAGCATATCAACAGTTAACAGTTGATGATGCCACTGCAGAGGCCCAAACCATTGTAACCCATAGAGGTGCTTTCAAATGCAAAGGTTGCATTTGCAATTTGGTGTAAGCGTGCACCAGGCATCTTCCAAAGCCTTATGGAAAGGATGCTACAGGGTTGCCAGGGGTGGTGCCTTATTTTGATGACGTTTAATCTCTGCTTTTTGAATCTGGTTAGACTTCTCTGAGTTTCTTGTGTAACTGAGTGTCATTTTCAGCAGAGATTAAAATGTCATCAAAATGGCACCACCCCAGGCAACCTTTGTAACATCCTTTCCATAGGCTTTGAAAATGCCTGGTGCCACACTTACTCCAAATTGTAACCTTTGCTTTGAACACCTCTATGGGTTACAATGGTCCTGCCCTGCAGTGGCATCATCAACTGTTAACTCGTTGATATGCCTGGGCCAGGTCAACTTGGCGAAGACTGTGCCCCGCCAAGAGAGGTGAATAAATGATGCACTACTGAACTGGATATGCCTCTGTAGCGCATGGTCAATGTCCCCTTGTAATCTCCGAGATTCTTACAGACCCATCAGTCACTTGACTGGTGTACTTATGGGTGTCCCTCACCTGGTGGTCAGTGGGCTCTAAAACCCCTTGAGTATTAGTTTATCTAATTGTGCATCAATTTTTTCCTTTAAGGCAAATGGAACCTTCTGGTTTTTAAACGGATTGGTTGTACCTTGGTATCTAGGTTAAAGGTGATAGGGGTCCCCAAGTACTTGCCTAATCAATCACTGAAGACCTCTGGAAACTCAGACTTCAAGGCCTCTTCCCAATCAGTGTTGCTCACGTGATTGATGCCAGTCACCTCGATGCCCAGCGGGTTGAACAATTCAAGTCCCAGCAAACTTGGGTGATCCTTGTCAATGATGGTCAGGGGTAGGCATTTGGTGTGGCCTTTGAACTTCACGTTGAATTCTCTTGTTCCAACTACTGGAATCTTGTTCCCTTGGTAGTCTTTAAGAGTCAATGCCTGCTTCTTGAAGTGAGTCTTCTGAATATCTCGTAACAGTCTTTGAATAGTGTCCCATGACACCATAGATAGGTATGAGCCTGAGTCCACTTCCATTTGGCAAGGCCTTCCTTCAATAAGTACCTTGACATGCACTTTTCTGTTATTTAAAGATGAATGACCAATAGTTACTGTCTGATGAGTTTCATTCTTCCCATTTGCTTCTGTGCTGCGCCCCATTTTCTCTCTGAGGTTGTTTGGCTTGAATTCTTTGTCTTTGTTTGCAGCAAACTTCCTTCTGTTTGGTGGAGTTCTGGATGATTTGCAGACTCTTGCTAGGTGTCCTCTTTTTTCACAATGGAGGCAAATGGTGTCTAGAAACTTGCATTCAGTGTGGGGGTGGCTTTTTTTTTAGCTCACCTTGGACCTTACAGTTTTTTCCAGAATTGCAGGCCAGCATCTGAGCACCTAGTATGGGCTGGTGTCAGCTACTGCTGTCTCTTACAGTGGAGGTCTTAACTTGCTTGGACCTTCTGAAGCCTCCTATAGCTCTTGATTATTAGGAGCTGACTTCCCACTGAGCTGCCATTTTGTTTTGTTGTTGCCACTAATGTTGTATCTGCCCGCCTTATCCAATCCAGCAAGATGCTCCATATCAGTGGTGGGATTCAATTTTTTTTACTACTGGTTCTGTAGGCATGGCTTGAGTGTGGTGTGGCTTGGTGGGTGTGGCTTGGTGGGCATGGCAACGGAAGGATACTGCAAAATCTCCATTCCCTCTGCACTCCTGGGGGAAGGTTACTGCAAAATCCCATTCCCTCCCCACCCTACTAACCTGCTTTCCAGCTCCGTTTTCCTGTGCAGGGCAAGAAAAGAAGACCCAGCCAATCAGCTGGGACTTGGGAGGCAGAGAATAGATGGGGGCGGGGCCAGCCAGAGGTGGTATTTGCTGGTTTTCCAAACTACTCAAAATTTCCACTACAGGTTCTCCAGAACTGGTCAGAACCTGCTGAATACCACCTCTGCTCCATATGCTCTGGATCCTGTCACCTACATAATGTTTTTTTCTGCTGTAGCACCTGCCCTCTGGAACATTCTCCCTCCAGATATTAGGGTGATTCCAACCCGAAGGCCCTTCATGGTTCTACTGTTGTACTACCCATTACCCACCCAGAGTAATTTGTTGAGATTGGCACTTATATCAATTGATTTAATAAATAAATACCTGCCAGGCTGTCATGAGATTTTGTCAGCATCCAGGCTTCAAGGAGATATGGCTGAGTTCTGCCAATTGCTGCCAGTGTACCATGTTATATCATTTAGCTGCTCTTACCTGGTCACCATCACTTCTCTGTTCTCCAATGCACATGGCTTCATTTTCCATTTTTACTTTCTCCTCTCCTTTGTTTTGGCTCTTCCCGCGGAGTCATCTTCTTCCTATCCCACCCCATCCCACCTTCCTTCCTTTCAGGTGAATCTTGCTTAAAGGGCTAGATCCCTGAAAAATGCCTGGATGGGGCCTTTAAAATAAACAAGGTAAGGAGTAGTATTGGCATTCTAATGTTCTGCCTTATTTTTCCTCTGCCTTCTTCTCAGAACTGAGTTTATCCCTCTTTGAATTATTTTCTTCTTGTTTATGAAAGTTGTGGACTTGAAGTTAATTCAAGATTTTATCCAGGTTGTTCCTAGGATTGTGTTGTTGAAGGCTGTCTTCAGGCTCTGTTGCTAGCCACCCACCACCAAAACAAAAACCCATTCTGAAAAACATTTAAATAGACCAATCCCAAAATCCAGCTACAGATTCTTGTTTTCTTCAGCAATAACATCACTGTAAACATTTATTTGGGAGTGTTGCTATCAAGCAGTCTCCTATAGTTTGTTCAATAAATTACAGTTAAAACAAATCATGGCTTCAATGGATTAGTGTGATGTATGAATCAAATACGGAAGCAAAATAAAAAGGAAAAATTAAATCTTTGTTTCAGGCTTCATGCCCAAATGATGAATTGGTTGGAAACTCTAGTGAAGGGGGGGATTTGTTTTCTTCTATCAACCTGTGTTCAGTATATAAATTTCCCAAACTATAATATTTAAGGGAAACTTCTATAAACAATGCCCATAGATTTTGGAAGACAGTAGTTCATTTCCCCCCCCCCAGCTCAAGTGTTTTATGTTCTACATTGGGAAAAGGGGAAATAAGAAATAACTATATAAATTGCTACTGGAAGCAATTTCTTTCCTGGCTGTCTTTTTCAGTCTTATCCACTCCTAAGGAGAAAGCATGTAGAGATTCTAATCAGGCCTGTTTGTTTGTGTTGGGTTTTTAACAAGGCTAGGGAGGAAAAACAGAAGCCCAGTTTCTTAGAACCTTACAAACACAGAATGGTTCCTCAGTTGCATCCAGTATGCAGAGGTTGCCTGAACAAGTCACTGCAGTTTTCTTGGCAAGATTTTTAAGAAATTTGCCTCCTTCCTAGTGTTGAGAAAAAGTATCTGGCTAAGATCACCCAACTGGCTTTGTGCCTAAGGCACAAGTAGAAGTCCCACTCTCATGATTTCTAACCATCACACACCAAAGTGGCTCTCATTACCATTTTACATCATTACATTTGGAAAAGGATAGAACAGAACAGAACAGAACAGAACAGAACAGAACAGAACAGAACAGAATAGAATAGAATAGAATAGAATAGAAGAGTTGGAAGGGACCTTGGAGGCCTTCTAGTCCAACCCCCCTTAGGCAGGAAACCCTTTACCATTTCAGACAAATGGTTACCCAATCTCTTCTTAAAAAGTTCCAGTGTTGGAGATTCACAACTTCTGGAGGCAAGCTGTTCCACTGATTAATTGTTCTGTCAGGAAATTTCTCCTTAGTTCTAAGTTGCTTCTCTCCTTGATTAGTTTCTACCCATTGCTTCTTGTCCTGCCCTCAGGTGCTTTGGAGAATAGCTTGACTCCCTCTTCTTTGTGGCAGCCCCTGAGATATTGGAACATTGCTATCATGTCTCCCCTGGTCCTTCTTTTCATAAGACTAGACATACCCAAATCCAGCAACTGTTCTTTATATGTTTTAGCCTTTCAGTCTCCTAATCATCTTTTTGCTCTTCTCTGCACTCTTTCTAGAGTCTCAACATCTTTTTTATATTGTGGCAACCAAAACTGGATGCAGTATTCTAAGTGTGGCCTTACCAAGGCATTATAAAGTGGTATTAACACTTCATGTGATCTTGATTCTATCCCTCTGTTTATGCAGCCAAGAACTGTGTTGGCTTTTTTGGCAGCTGCTACACACTGCTGACTCATATTTAAATGGTTGACCACTAGGACTGTCCACTAGAATATAACTGAACAAATTTAGAACAAATAATTTAAAGCATTCACATGGCATATATTAAAACAGTAGAATTCACCAGCATAAGACTTCGTGATGATTACTAACATGGGTAGCTTTAAAGGAGATTTGAATAAAGTCATTCAAGACTAATAAAGAATAAAGACTATTGCGGGACATAGTGACAGAATAGGGTAGAAGACAATAAGAAGAAATGGGATCTCACCCACATTCAAGACTCAAACTTAAGCAGCCAGATTGCCTTAAGCAATTTATCCATCTACAGTTTTGTGTGGTTCCTTTTTCTAAAGAGATTTGCTTGTTTAATGAATATGTCCTTTCTGGGACAAAAGTATTTCACTTAGTTGAGCTGTTTAATTTCTTTAATTTTAATTCAGATTTTTTTCCAGTGTTTTTGTTTTGTTTTTGTTTACTTTTCTTATTTTTGATTTTAATTTTCTGAATAAAAATAAACTTTTTAAATAAAAACAGAAGTTTTGAGGGATTCCTGATCTGAGGGTCTGCAGGCCAGTGTGAGAGCAGAAGGAGAGAGTTTCCATATGCTGCTTATGAGTACTCTGCTTACCAACTGTGAAAATAAACCTGGAGGTAAGATGGGTTTTGGCCTGATCCAGCAGAGCTGTTCTGAGGTATGTGTTTGAGGTTTTTTTTTTAATTACATTTATATGCCGCCCTTCTCCGGAGACTCAGGGCGGCTTACAATTTTTGGGATACAACCCAGTGTGCTCAGCAATAGCCTTCCTTCCATTGTATATGCCTGCTTATTACTAAGCGGCATTTTTACAAGGTCAGCTAATTGCCCCAACAATCTTGGGTCCTCAATTTACCTACCCCGAGAGGATGGAAGGCTGAGTCAACCTTGAGCCTGGTGGGATTCAAGCCTACAGCAGTTGTAGGCAGCTGGAACTTAAGTGCAGGCAATTAACAGCCTGAGCCACCAAGGCCCTTATATTAAATATAATGTCTGGATCTGATAGTCTGTAGTTCATACAGTATTTAATAAAGTATGAGTATGCATGAGGAAATGTGATATAGTTTTATTTTGAAATCTGTTCTGCATTGCTTTTATAATTTGTTTTAGAACTGGCAAGAAGTGAACTGAACTGAAATCCCAAAGGTATTTTTCAGGAGGCATGTGGACTTTTCTTGTTTTATCTTTGAGAAGTCCAGTCCTCCTGAAAAAGCACCTTTGGGACAACAATAACGTGGATAACTGAGAATCTCCATAGACTTTTAACTGAACTGAAAATACACAAGTTCCCAAAGGTTTAGCCTTAAAAACCTACTACTGTACTGTAATTTACACTCAAAGTTAATTTATCCAAAGTTTCCAGATATCAACTAAATCAATTTCAGCATGTACTTTTGGGGCATGTCACTCCAGAAGCATGTGGGTAGAAAGGATTCACTAAATATTTTGTTCTCTCACTTTCAGAAATTTATGATAATTTCTGGTTTCTTGCAAAAGGGGGAAAAAATCAACATTTGCTGATGAATGACTTAAATACAGGAAGCAGAGAATAAGGGGAGCCAGATCCCAAATTTCTATGCTAATTTCCTTTTTTTTTTACTTTACCTTACAAATGTACCTGATTTCAAGACAAAGAATAAAGTGGCCAGATTTTCTGAGGATATTGTTAAGTTTGCATGGAGAGTCAGACGCGAGGAGTTCCAGCAAAAGGCTTTATTAGTAACTACAGCTCGAATGGACCCGTCCGGGTAAGGCTACGGCTGCTTCTTATAGCCTGCAGCCGTAGCTGCTAGCCAATGGGAGTGCAGGGTTTCTTCCCGCACTATTTAAACCAATACCATTTGACATTTTACAAGACCAGTTCAAATAAACCAATAACATTTAAACCTCATACATACACACACCCCTCCCCACTAGGTTCAGTCCATACCAAACCCCAACCTATCTAATGTATTCCTTTAAATAGGTGGGGCTCTTACGTGTACGTTGAGACCTTCGTGGTTCAGAATCTTTATTGTTCTCACCCAGTGAGAGGGGAAATGTGTCTGCTGACATTTCCCTGTTAGGACTTCCTGTGAAGAAGACCCTGTTAGACTGTTAGAATCTGGTCTCTCCTCCCAACCCATCTCCATTCCAATGTCAACACCCAAGTCAGGTAGTGATGTACAATCTTCCACTTCTAAGGATGGATCTAGGCATTGTGACAGGTTTCGGGATGGTTCCTGTCGTATGACTCTACTTCTAAGGATGGATCTTGGCATTGTGACAGGGTTCGGGATGGTTCCTGTCGCAATGGCTCGTTACACATAGGGTTGATTCCTGTTTGCTGATATTCCTCCTGTTCCTCCCCTTCCCCCCCTAGCAGAGACATCAGATGAGGACCTAGAGAGAGACAGGGGCGATGTTCCTGAGGAACCGGATCTAAGTTGGTCAATGTGCCTGCTCCAGAGGAGGCCATCCTCTGTTTGAACCCTGTAAGAAAGAGGGCCAGTGATGTGAGTTATTTCAGCAGGAATCCACAAAGGTTCACCTGTAAGGTTCCTAGCATAGACAGAATCTCCACACTAAAGAACGAACTTTGGAAGTGGAATCCAGTGGTGTATTGGGTGCATAAGTGGGATGAAGTCGGTCAAGGGAAGACCTAATTTTCCTGCCCATTAACAACTCTGCTGGGGACAAGTTAGTTGATGGGCTAGGAGTGATGTGCTGAACACTAAGAAGCTTTTCAAGCTTCTCAGTGATGTCCCCAGGACCCAGCTGCTGAAGCTTTTCTTTGGTAAAGCGCACCATACGTTCAGCCCGGCCGTTGGCGATGAGGGTGCCAGGGGCTGTGAGGGCATGTCTGATGCCCTGTTGAGCTAGAAAGGATTCAAAATGTTGACGTGAATTGAGGGCCATTGTCAGAGACAAGGATATCTGGTAACCCATGGGTTACAAAGAGCTTTTTGAGCTGCTTGATAACAGCCTCAGTAGTAGTAGAAGTCATGAGAATAACCTCTAGCCATTTAGAGTATGCATCTACAATTACTAGAAACGTGTGCCCTCTTGGAGGGCCTGCAAAATCAATGTGGATTCTAGACCATGGGCCCCTAGGACATTCCCATTCCTGTGTGGGGGCGTGAGGTGGGGCAGGCCTGACTACCTGGCAATTGGGACAAGAGGCAACCCAGTTTTCAACCTTTTGTCAATACCTGGCCACCATACATAACTCCTGGCCAAACCTTTCATCCTTACAATCCCAGGATGACCCTCATGTAACATTTCCAAAACCTCCCTTTGCAGTTTTGCAGGAATACACCCTGTTACCCCAACAAATACATCCTCTTAATACAGATAATTCGTTTGCCTGTTTGAAAGGTGGGGCAAAGTGAGGTAGATCTTGGAAGAGGCCAACCTTTCTTAATCCAACCCATAACAGGTGCCAACACAGCATCTTTGGCAGATTCCTGGCAATCTCAGCACATGGACTGGAAGCTTAGCAACGTCTCCAGGAAAAAGGTGTGAGTCTCAAGTTCAAAGTCCTCCTTGTGGCAAGGTAGTGGGCAACGACTCAGTGCATCAGCATGTCCAATATCCTTGCCAGGCCTGTGAATCAGTTTGTAGAGTAGGCTGCAAGAAATTCAGTCCACCTCAGCATTCTTGGTGACAGGATAATAGAGTAAAATGCAGTGGGGCTTTGACCATTGGGAAGCCTATGGCTCAAACCCCTCCCACTCCAAAGGGGATGCATCACAAGTCAGAACAACAGGTAAATTCTCAGAGGGATTGATCAGACGTGGGTTCGTGCAATGGCTGAGCCCCAGATCCAAGCAGCCTTCTTATCAAGTAGCGATGTAAGGGTTCAGCAATAGATGCTTTGTGAGGTAGAAACATGTGGTAAAAGTTAATAAGGCCAAGGCTTGCAGATCTGACTTTAACGAGGTTTAGGGGCTTCCT
>CM019149.1:46017159-46368881 GCA_009733165.1 Naja naja
TTCCCCTTTCCTAGCTTTCCTAGGAGGGCCTTCTCTGTGGGGGCCCACCCTTTGGAATCAGCTACCTCTAGAGCTGCATTTGGCCCCAGACCTACGCTCCTTCCTCCGTGATCTCAAGACTTGGCTGTTTGCACAGGCCGGCCTGGACTGAGCAGGGTTGGGAATTTTAATTTAAGGGTATTTTATTAGATTTTTATAATTGGATTAGATAATTTGATAAATGTTGTATTTATTGTTTGTATATTTCTGTGTAAGCCTTGAGTAAGCCCAGAGAGGTAGGCATATAATCAAATAAATAAATAAATAAATAAATATTTGTGGCTCAAGGTTGAGGCAGCTGGGCTACTTCAAATCCAGCTTGAAGAGGAGAGAAGATGGGAGGGGCTGCGATTGTCATTTAAATTTCCAATGAGCACAAATGACCTTAGTTATCCAACTGCCATCACATTCAAAGTTCTGCAGAGGCAAGGTCTTCTTCAATTTCAAAGAGTCATCTTAACACCTGCTGATTTTACAGACACATTCAGATAGTTTTCATGGCAACCACTGGAATCTTATTTGGAAACTTGTCTTTTATGGGTTGCTTGAATTAATAGGGGACATATTGTGTGGGCAAAGTAAAAATCATCTTCAAAGTATTTTTCAAATACTTTGAATACCATTTGGGTGTGGCTTGCCATTGCCTTCCTACAGGATTTTTGTTAACTTCCTAATCAAGTTTACAACACTCCTGGAGATCAAAAGATTAGGGTTCATCCCTACTTAGCTTTTGAGTTCAAGCTAAGTGTTGCCACCTACTGCCACCCTCTTCAAATAGGCTCTTTCCACATATATTAATCTTTGTTGCATGTCATTACTCTTGGAAATGTGGAGGAGCATCATTGTGACTTGTGCTACTAGTGATGCTCAAGTAAGTAATGAAATGATAAATACTGGGTTGAATACAACATTAAAGCAAAGTTTTTTGGAAACCATTAATTTAACAAAGAAAGAAAATATTGGCATAAAGAAAAAATAGACAATGAATATAGTGTCTAACTCATTATTTTAAATGTCTCTATACTAATGCACAGAGCATGAGTAACAAACAAGATGAAATATTTGCAGAGTCACAAATATAAATAATTCTACAGAGATGAATCAAAACAATGGAACATTAGGCTTTATGGATGTAACTTATTTCAGAGGAACAAATAACAAAGAAAAGAGATGCACATTAAGAATGAAATTGTTTATTCAGAAGTCCACTGGTCTGATCTAACAGAATGGTTATTTTGCTAGGAGTCTGTTATAAACCACCAGATCACTCAGAAGAGGTAGATGAAGATATATTAAAACTCAAAACTGAAGCTACAAGAGTCATGAAAATGAAATATTTCAACTACCCAACATTTGCTAAACTCAAGATTGTCAACCCTGAAGCTGATCTGACCACAGGCATTTTGATGCTTCAGTGTTGCCACACTGGAGCTGAGGGATAGGGAGGGGGGAGCAAAGATAGCTGGGGTTTTGTAGCCAAAATAAAGTACTTTCCCCTGGGAACTAAGGACATTCTAACACCTGGCCAAAGAGAGGAGGAGTGACATTACCAGGCAACCAGATGGCACCGTGATTGGACCATATGACTGATTGTTTGGAGTGGGATTTGGTGGTTCACCGAACCAGCCATAATGTTAGCTATGGGTCTGGGCGCACCTGTAGCAGCCCTCCCCTGGTTTTTGCCCTTCACAAAAGCAGAAATAACATTTAGGGAGGAGATATAAACATTTAGGGAGACATATAAAAGAGGGGGATTCAGAACTTGAAAACAATATACTGAACCTCAACCAACAATATGAGTCAACAGCTAAAAAGGCTAACCCCCAAAAGACGAACCCAATTCTAGCTCAGAGGAAACATTGTTTCAGAGATATATGAAGTCCTCATTCCCCTCCACTCTGCACCAGTGAACCATTCTTGAAGTAAGATGAGTGAAATAGGCAGTACCTAAATTTGACAAATAAATAATGTATATGTATTTGGACAGATTAAAATAGCTTCATGGGAAAGTGATGAAGGTGATATAGAGATCAAAGGCACACTCTGAGAAGATAGGCCATAGGAAGCTGCAGTGTTCACTCTGGACAAAAAGAAAATTGAGGGAAGTGATAGTTGTTCCATTACATTAAGGGAAACTACAGAGAAATGGTCAAGAACCATTTTCCTGTCAGACCCAAGGAACAACAACAACAGGAGGAGTTACTGCATAGAAGTTTCTTTATCGCTGCTTGCTTATAGACAGAACGCTTGCCAGACCACAGCACTTAGTTGCATAACTATCAGAGATACCTTGTGAACTGTTGGGAGGGTCTGCCTTTGCCTGTTTTATTATCTACATGCCAAAGATTCCAAGCTACTGTTGTCTCTTTGTTCCTGGGAAAAGACCCTCCTTTCTGGACACCATTCCATTCCATTTGCCTTGCCACAAATATTTCAAGCAGAAAGTTGCAGCTATCTAAAATGTGTTCAGATAGGAAGAAAAATTTCCTTGTTGTAAAATCTGTACAAAGGTTAAATAGTCTACTCATAAAAAGATAAATTATTTTATTCTGAAGATTTTAAACAAAAGGCTGTGCAGCTACCTCTCAAAGGTGGCTTAATTTGTTTTCCTGTGTACTGGAGAAGGTTGGACAGATCCAGACAGTCCCTTCCAACTCTGTAATTTTTTGTTTTTCTGAATCCATCTTCCTTTCCATATATTTTGGGGAGGCTGTCAAAGAGTCATGGCAATTATCATATCTAATCAGTCCTTAAAAGTTGACTAGACTTTGTGTGGACAGAGGAACACATTGTTTGCTCATCAGTGGAGCTCTAAACCAAATGTGTGCTCTGAAATATTTATATGTAAAGGTGCAATTTAGATAACTAATTTTAAATTTGTTCAAGACAACCCAGTTATTTCATTTCTCACCTAAATCACCCAAACAGATTCAATTATTCACACCACTTTCCAATGCCTGCAAACATTTCCCTCTAATTTTTGTCAGTTATTTCCAATTCAGCACTAAGAAAATGGGAAGGGCAATGATTCTGCAACTGAACATTTGTTCTGGATGCAGAATGTGGCAGATCTCTGGCATTTATAGGTAGAATTGGAAAGTAAGTTTGATTACTTTCTTGCATACTGCACAAGTCAAAAAGAGGGCTGTGAAAATATTTACAGACCCCTCACATCCTGGACATAAACTGTTTCAACTCCTTCCCTCAGAACGACACTATAGAGCACTGCACACCAGAACAACTAGACACAAGGACAGTTTTTCCCCGAACGTCATCACTCTGCTAAACAAATAATTCCCTCAACACTGTCCAACTATTTACAAAGTCTGCATTTACTATTACTATTAATCTTCTCATCACTCCTTATCACCTATTCCTCCACTTGTGACTGTATGACTGTAACCTTGTCGCTTATATCCTAACTATTTTTATTGACTGTTTCCTAGTATGATTTGATTGCTTATTGTACCCTATGACTATTATTAAGTGTTGTACCTTATGATTCTTGATTCTTGATGAATGTATCTTTTCTTTTATATACACTGGGAGCATATGCACCAAGACAAATTCCTTGTGTGTGCAATCACACCTGGCCAATAAAGAATTCTATTAAAGCCATAGAAGACTGGTGCATGCAGCGCTGTTCTAACTCAGTGAAAGACTCTGTCCTATCTTTTATTTTGCTGGGTTTAATCCCAGCACACTGATGCTTGAATTAAATTGCCTTCTGTCTTAGAATTAAAACATTTAGTCAAGCTCTGTGCTTACTTATTTAAGTGCACTTGCTTATTTAGATCATTTTCTACCTGGTGGAAGGGAAAAGAGATTCACAAAGAATCTCTTGATTAAAGCTGTCAGATGCAGGTAAATCAGGCTTGTTGTCAGAGACTATTTTATGAGGACTTCATCTCCTTTGTACTTTCTCCCGGTCCATAAGAATCTAGCAATAAACCAAGAAACTTACAACTTTTAACTAGGACATTCTGGGGTAAAATATTTCCATAAATATCAGACCTGAAAGGTTACAATGATGTATACCATTGTTGATTTAGTCATTCCTTTGCAGGGAAAGACTTAATCAACAAAAGAGATTTTTCAAGCTATTTTTCACTATGTTATTTAATAAAACAGCAAATATTAGCTTCCATGTGTTCCCATGTTAACTAAGCACATTCTATTTTTTCCTACCTGTAAATCTTAAAATAGCTTTATAACAGAGTAACAAAATAACAGAGTTGGAAAGGACTTTGAGGTCTTCTAACCCAACCCCTGTTCATGCAGGAAACCCTATACAATTTCTGACAAATGGTTATCCAATCTCTTCTTAAAGCTTCTGTTTTAATGCAAAAAGTTCATTTATATTATAAACTGTCTTCCTAATTTTTGCATCTCATGCAAAACAGAAAGAAAAAGATGGATAAATCTGGTGCAAATACAATTTACCATGACAAAAGGGAAATTACAGTAACTTGGATGCTGGGAATCTGGCTACATAGGTTAAGTAACTAAAAGGAATCAGAAGTAGAAAACAGGATCCTCAGATGTTAAGGCACAAAGAAAGTAATAAAGGTAAACTGAGCATAGAAGAGATAAGGGATTTATTTGCTGACAGTGCAGAGCCCACAAGGAAATCAAAATTGAGGATCTCTCAGGGAGAACAGGTAGTTTGTTCCAAAGAATTGACAGGAAAGAAACAAAATCTGGAGGATAGTGTAAAAACAGTGAAGCTGTTGAGTGCAAAGCACTTTCGATGTTTAATTTGGGGTCTTCAAGTCAGTCTCAACTGTTGGCAATGATCTGGACAAGTCCTTGCTTATGCATAAAGCCAGCTGGATGCCCTTAGGCCAGTTCATCTAGTCCAAGGGTCTTTTCTTGGCAAGATATTGGAATTGGTTTGCTATTCCCTGCTTTCTAAAGTTGGACTAGGCCAGGGGTCTTCAAACTTGGCAAGTTTAAGACTTGTGGACTTCAACTCCCAGAATTCCTCCTCCAATCATGTTAGCTCAGGAATTATGAGAGTTGAAGTCCACAAGTCAAACTTGCCAAGTTTGAAGACCCTTGGACTAGATGAACTGGCCTAAGGGCATCCAGCTGGCTTTATGCATAAGATGGGACTCACAGTCTCCTGGTTTCCAGCCTGGTGCCTTAACCACTACCTCAAACTGGCTATGGATGGGAGAGAAAAGGAGAAAATCAAAAGTTAGCCTGGAGCAATGGGCAGGATGAGTAGAAGAAACAGTTGGCCTAAAGCAGGGTCCCCAAACTTGGCAACTTTAAGAGTTGTGGACTTTAACTCCCAGAATTCCTCCTCCAGTCATGTTAGCTCAGGAATTCTGGGAGTTGAAGTCCACAAGTCTTAAAGTTGCCATTTGAGGCCTCTGGCCTAAAGCAAGAGACAAACAAAGGACATAACAGGGAGTCAAAACTTTAAAAGTAAGAGAAACAGAAATATTACTTGAAAATAAGAAAGATCTCAGGCAAAGAGGTGTCAGCTGTGAGTGAACTGTTGCTAATGGAGCCAAAGAAAAACAGATGGGATTCAGATGGCTTAAAAGGAGGAGTTCAACAAAGATCAAGTAGCCAAGGGAAGGTAACTATGAAATTGTTCCATGAAGCTGTGGAGAGGTGACTATGTTTTGTAAAGCAGATGAGGAAGAGGTGAATTGTTTGAATGTGTACTGTGCTTTTGAACTTTACTACTCCTTTAAAGATACTTTCTAGCTCTGAGCCAGCCTCTCAGAACCGAGAGATTCATCTTCTTCAGAATTGAAGAAAGCCAAAGCAACCCTGCTTTGGGAGATTTATTGGGGGATCAGGTTCATAAACTCAGGACCAGCTACTGTCTAAAAATGAAGGCTACCCCTGAGCAACAAGCATTAATTAGAGCAGGAACTATAGGAGTCCCAGGAGTGGGCTACCTTTTAAAAGCAACAAGGACGTGGAGTTATTTTCAGAACAAGTTTCCAAAGTTTCAAAGTTTTAAGAAAGAAGGTATAAGAGCTGGTTTCATGAATACTATATTGCTAATTCAACAGAAGGGTAAAGATTTTCTTGAGTTGCGGTTGACTCAGGGTGATTACCTGAACAGGTCAGTATACTTTCTTTTGGTGACATTGGAAAAGTAGTTGGCCATTGCCTTCTGAAATGTTTGCTCTTAGTTCTTTCCTGGTCATCTTTCATCTAAATGCTACCCAATTCTTGGCTTGTTCATTTTTTTGAGATCAGCAACAAGTCAGCTAAGGATTCTTTCCCCAAACTTTCCTACTAAAATTAGGTGCAAATGAGTTTTAAGAGTCAAATTATGAATATTTCTTTTTAACATTTATCCTAAAAGAAATAAAAAAACATAGCAGGATACACAATAAATCTTTGAACTAGTCATCAAGGCTGCCATGTTAATTTCATGGAAAAAGGATCCACTCAACTATTAGGATATGTAATTGTTGTTACATTCACAATGGATGTGGATTCTAAGGAATCTCAAAGCATGTTACAGATAGATTGATAAGAGGTGTAGAAAGGCAGGTGGGTTATTCAGAGAGTATGAAATACATACAAATTTAGGTTCAGGCACCTTTGTGGATCTCAGCCCAATAAGCATTTTATATTTGAGAAATGATAAGTAAACATAGATGGTTAACTTATCATTATACATTAGGATTTTCTGAATAAAAAAAAATCAAGAAATTTTTTGATAACAAAAAGATATGTTTCTACAATTATTAGGCAGATATAAAATGAGCAAAATATTTTATGGTTTTGGACAATGTAGGAACTAAATTTGAAATAGAACTTTATACAACTGAGAACCATGGTACTGCTAATATTTACAAATTGTTTTGAATTCTGAGACAGAAAAAGAACAAGTGAAAGAATAGATAATAAAATGGGCTGTTATTTGTTGCTGTTTGCAATACATAAATGTATCAATGGGAAAATATATGGTTCAAACTACTGCATTTTACTTTATGTTCAAGTCTTAAAGAGAAAATTGTATGCCATTGGTATTTGTCAGCAGAGAAATGGTCTAGAAGGGATAAAGGTACTTTGAATTTACAATACATACATACATACATACATACATACATACATACATACAATGTTAAAGAATAACTTCTTTAGATCAGAGGCTTTTCTTTTTGGATTAAGGGACAGACAAATAGAAAAAAAGTTGTGGAAATTTATTTTTATATATATGACAACTGCAGTGAGGTTAATATATCCTTAAAAGTAGAAAGGTTCAATACTACTCACAGTGGAGGAATGGTTGATGAAAGTAATGTAACTTGCAGATATGGTCCTTGATTAAAGAAAAGGCAGTATAAATATTTTTGGCTAAGAAAAAACCCTTTAAAGTAAAGTTTTTTGCATGCAACAGAAAAAATGCATTTATGTTACATGGTTTTGATGATTAGGAGAAAAATAGAAAAAGTGAGCTTTTTTATAACTATAAAGTAAGAGACGACTTTGTAATTAAACTTGTATTTGCTGCATAGGAAATTGGAAGCATCTTTCTATTTCTTTTTATCTCTTTTTTCTACACTTTTGTCTTTTTGTCTCTTTGTTTTCTTGACCCTGTATTCGTGTTTGTCAGTTTTATCTTCTGAAAAGTTTGAATACAATTTTCATATAAAAGAGGCATACAAAGGAAATATTGTCCTAAATGATTTGTTTTTATAATTTATCATCCTTTTCTAGACATATAAATCCTTAGATATATACTGTATGAAACTTCTTTACCACTCTAGAGAACTGATATCAACATAAAGGCAATTTAAAAAAACTACAAAAAAGATGTAGTTTTTCTAGAATAAAATGCTGGTTGGAAGGAATATTGTTCTGACTAGAATCTGGCACTGTCAATACCTGTTGCTTGGTGATACATTTTGCACAAAGTTATATTTAGATTCTGTAAAATAAAGTTTGTGATGAGTTTAACAAATTAACCTAGTAAAAGAAAATAATTCACTTAAATCCTAGTTTTATAATTTTGTAATTAAGGAAAATAACAATTACATTCATAATTATATGAGATTGCTTTCAAATTAAATACTTTGTAAAGAGAGTTTAGAATTAACAGTTTTATGTTACTGAGGTTCCATGTTATGAGGTTCCATGGGAAAGATGCTATTATTAAAACACATAACTGAGAAGGGTCAGAGATTGCACTTTTGATTTTAAAAAATAGTTATTAAAATGTCAATGTGGTAAAAGCTTTGGAACGGACAGCAATGAATGTTTTGCATGTTGTGTTGGAGAAAACATAAAACGAACATTATGCAAGTCATACAGATTTCTAGAGAGAAAAGTAAATGACCTTAATAGACATGTACAAGAACTGTCACGTAAGCAAATAGGGCTGAAACATACTTTTAGTCCTAAAAAGCAAGATAGCATATGGAGGAGACTCAGCTAGCTCCACCCTGATTCACTGAAATACCAGAATGAAGGTTTGCAAGATTTTGTAAACCATAATCAGCTTTGCAAGATTTTGTTAATATAGCCTATCTTAATAAAATATAATTTTACTCTTCCTGAGGGTTTTACTATTTATTCATTAAACAAATTTATATAACTAACCAATAAAGAAATTTCTTGACAGTTAGAACAATTAATCAGTGGAACAACTTGCCTCCAAAGGTTGCGGGTGCTCCAACACTGGAAGTTTTTAAGAGTTTGGACAACCATTTGTCTGAAATGGTATAGGGCTTCCGGCCTGAGTAGTGGGTTGGACTAGAAGACCTCCAAGATCCCTTCCAACTCTGTTATTCTGTTCTGAACTCACATATAGTGACTTTGTGCAGTTTACAACATTTGAGTTAAGTTTTGGTTTAGATCTACCCGGTAGGATTGAGAGTGAGTCTGTGGAATTTTGGGGGGAGAGGGGGCGGGGAATGAAAGGTACAGAAATGTTGTCCAAGAAAAGGCCTTTGTAAAATGGCTGTCTCAGCTGGAAGAACGTATTTTCTGTCTTGGTGGCAGAAGCAGACTAGAATGCATCACTTACTTTTTGTGGAGGTTTGCTTGCATTTATAATCCCAGCCTCCAATCTCAAGGTAAAGAAACCTGGAAAACGGCTCAATAAATTAAATGATCTGGAAAGTGCAGCTGTAATTTAGAGAGGAAATGTGAATTACAGAAAGCCTGCAGGGTATTCATGCCCCAATATAAAAACGCTAATGAATTCTAGTCATAGATAGGTGGATAAGACAGTAGTGACTGACAGGCTTGTGAGGTAATGTAGAAAAGAGCCACTACCAAGGACACTAGCTTTATTTTCAAACAATCAGAATAGAGCTGGAAGGGACCTTGGAGGTCTTCTAGTCCAGCCCTCTGCTCAAGCAGGAGACCCTATAACTTTCAGATAAGTGACTGCTCAGTCTCTTCTTAAAAACCTCCAGTGATGAAGCACCCACAACTTCTGAAGACAAGCTATTCTACTGGTTAATTATCCTCACTGTTAGGAAGTTTTTCCTTAATTCCTGGTTGCTTGGAGTAAGTGTGGCACCAGGCATTTTCCAAAGCCTTATGGAAAGGATGTTACAAGGGTTGCCTGGGGTGGTGCCTTATTTTGATGACATTTTAATCTCTGGTGTCCTCTTTTTTCACAATGGAGGCAAATGGTGTCTAGAAACTTGCATTCAGTGCGGGGGTGGCTTTTTTTTAGCTCACCTTGGACCTTACAGTTTTTCCAGAATTGCAGGCCAGCATCTGAGCACCTAGTATGGGCTGGGGTCAGCTACTGCTGTCTCTTACAGTGGAGGTCTTAACTTGCTTGGACCTTCTGAAGCCTCCTATAGCTCTTGATTATTAGGGCTGACTTCCCACTGAGCTGCCATTTTGTTTTGTTGTTGCCACTAATGTTGTATCTGCCCGCCTTATCCAATCCAGCAAGATGCTCCATATCAGTGGTGGGATTCAATTTTTTTTACTACTGGTTCTGTAGGCATGGCTTGAGTGTGGTGTGGCTTCGTGGGTGTGGCTTGGTGGGCATGGCAACGGAAGGATACTGCAAAATCTCCATTCCCTCTGCACTCCTGGGGGAAGGTTACTGCAAAATCCCATTCCCTCCCCACCCTACTAACCTGCTTTCCAGCTCCGTTTTCCTGTGCAGGGCAAGAAAAGAAGACCCAGCCAATCAGCTGGGACTTGGGAGGCAGAGAATAGATGGGGGCGGGGCTAGCCAGAGGTGGTATTTGCTGGTTTTCCAAACTACTCAAAATTTCCACTACAGGTTCTCCAGAACTGGTCAGAACCTGCTGAATACTACCTCTGCTCCATATGCTCTGGATCCTGTCACCTACATAATGCTTTTTTCTGCTGTAGCACCTGCCCTCTGGAACATTCTCCCTCCAGATATTAGGGTGATTCCAACCTGAAGGCCCTTCATGGTTCTACTGTTGTACTACCCATTACCCACCCAGAGTAATTTGTTGAGATTGGCACTTATATCAATTGATTTAATAAATAAATACCTGCCAGGCTGTCATGAGATTTTGTCAGCATCCAGGCTTCAAGGAGATATGGCTGAGTTCTGCCAATTGCTGCCAGTGTACCATGTTATATCATTTAGCTGCTCTTACCTGGTCACCATCACTTCTCTGTTCTCCAATGCACATGGCTTCATTTTCCATTTTTACTTTCTCCTCTCCTTTGTTTTGGCTCTTCCCTGAGTCATCTTCTTCCTATCCCACCCCATCCCACCTTCCTTCCTTTCAGGTGAATCTTGCTTAAAGGGCTAGATCCTGAAAAATGCCTGGATGGGGCCTTTAAAATAAACAAGGTAAGGAGTAGTATTGGCATTCCAATGTTCTGCCTTATTTTTCCTCTGCCTTCTTCTCAGAACTGAGTTTACCCCTCTTTGAATTATTTTCTTCTTGTTTATGAAAGTTGTGGACTTGAAGTTAATTCAAGATTTTATCCAGGTTGTTCCTAGGATTGTGTTGTTGAAGGCTGTCTTCAGGCTCTGTTGCTAGCCACCCACCACCAAAACAAAACCCATTCTGAAAAACATTTAAATAGACCAATCCCAAAATCCAGCTACAGATTCTTGTTTTCTTCAGCAATAACATCACTGTAAACATTTATTTGGGAGTGTTGCTATCAAGCAGTCTGCTATAGTTTGTTCAATAAATTACAGTTAAAACAAATCATGGCTTCAATGGATTAGTGTGATGTATGAATCAAATACGGAAGCAAAATAAAAAGGAAAAATTAAATCTTTGTTTCAGGCTTCATGCCCAAATGATGAATTGGTTGGAAACTCTAGTGAAGGGGGGGATTTGTTTTCTTCTATCAACCTGTGTTCAATATATAAATTTCCCAAACTATAATATTTAAGGAAACTTCTATAAACAATGCCCATAGATTTTGGAAGACAGTAGTTCATTTCCCCCCGCCCCCCCCCAGCTCAAGTGTTTTATGTTCTACATTGGGAAAAGGGAAATAAAAATAACTATATAAATTGCTACTGGAAGCAATTTCTTTCCTGGCTGTCTTTTTCAGTCTTATCCACTCCTAAGGAGAAAGCATGTAGAGATTCTAATCAGGCCTGTTTGTTTGTGTTGGGTTTTTAACAAGGCTAGGAGGAAAAACAGAAGCCCAGTTTCTTAGAACCTTACAAACACAGAATGGTTCCTCAGTTGCATCCAGTATGCAGAGGTTGCCTGAACAAGTCACTGCAGTTTTCTTGGCAAGATTTTTAAGAAATTTGCCTCCTTCCTAGTGTTGAGAAAAAGTATCTGGCTAAGATCACCCAACTGGCTTTGTGCCTAAGGCACAAGTAGAAGTCCCACTCTCATGATTTCTAACCATCACACACCAAAGTGGCTCTCATTACCATTTTACATCATTACATTTGGAAAAGGATAGAACAGAACAGAACAGAACAGAACAGAACAGAATAGAATCGAATAGAATAGAAGAGTTGGAAGGGACCTTGGAGGCCTTCTAGTCCAACCCCCCCTCCCTTAGGCAGGAAACCCTTTACCATTTCAGACAAATGGTTACCCAATCACTTCTTAAAAAGTTCCAGTGTTGGAGATTCACAACTTCTGGAGGCAAGCTGTTCCACTGATTAATTGTTCTGTCAGGAAATTTCTCCTTAGTTCTAAGTTGCTTCTCTCCTTGATTAGTTTCTACCCATTGCTTCTTGTCCTGCCCTCAGGTGCTTTGGAGAATAGCTTGACTCCCTCTTCTTTGTGGCAGCCCCCGAGATATTGGAACATTGCTATCATGTCTCCCCTGGTCCTTCTTTTCATAAGACTAGACATACCCAAATCCAGCAACTGTTCTTTATATGTTTTAGCCTCCAGCCCCCTTAATCATCTTTGTTGCTCTTCTCTGCACTCTTTCTAGAGTCTCAACATCTTTTTTTATATCGTGGCGACCAAAACTGGATGCAGTATTCTAAGTGTGGCCTTACCAAGGCATTATAAAGTGGTATTAACACTTCATGTGATCTTGATTCTATCCCTCTGTTTATGCAGCCAAGAACTGTGTTGGCTTTTTTGGCAGCTGCTACACACTGCTGACTCATATTTAAATGGTTGACCACTAGGACTGTCCACTAGAATATAACTGAACAAATTTAGAACAAATAATTTAAAGCATTCACATGGCATATATTAAAACAGTAGAATTCACCAGCATAAGACTTCGTGATGATTACTAACATGGGTAGCTTTAAAGGGAGATTTGAATAAAGTCATTCAAGACTAATAAAGAATAAAGACTATTGCCGGGACATAGTGACAGAATAGGGGTAGAAGACAATAAGAAGAAATGGGATCTCACCCACATTCAAGACTCAAACTTAAGCAGCCAGATTGCCTTAAGCAATTTATCCATCTACAGTTTTGTGCGGTTCCTTTTTCTAAAGAGATTTGCTTGTTTAATGAATATGTCCTTTCTGGGACAAAAGTATTTCACTTAGTTGAGCTGTTTAATTTCTTTAATTTTAATTCAGATTTTTTCCAGTGTTTTTGTTTTGTTTTTGTTTACTTTTCTTATTTTTGATTTTAATTTTCTGAATAAAATAAACTTTTAAATAAAACAGAAGTTTTGAGGGTTTCCTGATCTGAGGGTCTGCAGGCCAGTGTGAGAGCAGAAGGAGAGAGTTTCCATATGCTGCTTATGAGTACTCTGCTTACCAACTGTGAAAATAAACCTGGAGGTAAGATGGGTTTTGGCCTGATCCAGCAGAGCTGTTCTGAGGTATGTGTTTGAGGTTTTTTTTTTAATTACATTTATATGCCGCCCTTCTCCGGAGACTCAGGCTGCTTACAATTTTGGGATACAACCCAGTGTGCTCAGCAATAGCCTTCCTTCCATTGTATATGCCTGCTTATTACTAAGCGCATTTTTACAAGGTCAGCTAATTGCCCCAACAATCTTGGGTCCTCAATTTACCTACCCGAGAGGATGGAAGGCTGAGTCAACCTTGAGCCTGGTGGGATTCGAGCCTACAGCAGTTGTAGGCAGCTGGAACTTAAGTGCAGGCAATTAACAGCCTGAGCCACCAAGGCCCTTATATTAAATATAATGTCTGGATCTGATAGTCTGTAGTTCATACAGTATTTAATAAAGTATGAGTATGCATGAGGAAATGTGATATAGTTTTATTTTGAAATCTGTTCTGCATTGCTTTTATAATTTGTTTTAGAACTGGCAAGAAGTGAACTGAACTGAAATCCCAAAGGTATTTTTCAGGAGGCATGTGGACTTTTCTTGTTTTATCTTTGAGAAGTTCAGTCCTCCTGAAAAAGCACCTTTGGGACAACAATAATGTGGATGACTGAGAATCTCCATAGACTTTTAACTGAACTGAAAATACACAAGTTCCCAAAGGTTTAGCCTTAAAAACCTACTACTGTACTGTAATTTACACTCAAAGTTAATTTATCCGAAGTTTCCAGATATCAACTAAATCAATTTCAGCATGTACTTTTGGGGCATGTCACTCCAGAAGCATGTGGGTAGAAAGGATTCACTAAATATTTTGTTCTCTCACTTTCAGAAATTTATGATAATTTCTGGTTTCTTGCCAAAGGGGGAAAAAAATCAACATTTGCTGATGAATGACTTAAATACAGGAAGCAGAGAATAAGGGGAGCCAGATCCCAAATTTCTATGCTAATTTCCTTTTTTTTTTTTACTTTACCTTACAAATGTACCTGATTTCAAGACAAAGAATAAAGTGGCCAGATTTTCTGAGGATATAAAAATACATAGTATAAAAAAATGGAGTTGCAATGACTTTTAAAAAAATGAATGTTAATATTGAAAATCCGTTCAATGGAGCTGAAGCAATAGATTCAATCCACACAAACATTATTGGATATCAGCTGACAGCAATGATTAAGGATTTTCAGCTTGTGGATAGCTCAATGAAAATGCTAACTCAGTATATTTATTTATTTATTTAGTTTGTTTGTTTGTCAAACATGTACAAGATAACAAGTATAGGTATGAACATAAACATGAACAAAGGAAGTAAATACAGATAAATGGAGACAGTAAGACAGGGATGGTAGGCATTCTGGTGCGCTTAGGCACGCCCCCTTTAAGGACCTCTTAGGAATGGGGTGAGGTCCACAGTAGACAGTTTGAGGTTAAAGCTGTGAGGGGTTGAGGCTGTAACAACTGAGTCGGGTAGGGTGGTTCCAGGCGTTGACCATTCTGTTCCTGAAGTCATATTTTCTGCAATCGAGTTTGAACCTGTTTACCTTGAGTTTGACAACAAAAGGCATATTTCATGTTAAGGATCTTTAACAAAAGGTTATCACACAAAACCACCATCTTCCATTTTGGGAGCTAAAAGTTCTTTCAAATTCAAACCAGGTAAATTGTTTCTAACTTCGGCACAGGTGCACAACCACCTTGGAACTAAGGACTGCCTGCTTGACCTTAGAAATTCAAGCTAGCAACCACTTTCCCAAAAGTAAGTGATATTACAACAAACTTTAATTACAGTTAGTTAGTATTGCTAATTATGATCAGCTAACTTAGTTATGTTGAATTAATTAATGAGCTCATTCTCATTAAATCAATTGATTCTCCTCCAATCCACCTTTAGAATATATTGGGCATCAGCTCTTCCATCAACACTGCAGTTAAAAGGATGTACCTGGGCTATTGAAACCAATAAAAATAATGTACAGATCATTACAGGTTTTCCCTTTCCCCATCTGTCCATATTTGGTTGATTTTGAATTAGTACTAAAAATATAACAGATATTATGGTTGCTTTGCTAAAAAGATTCCAAAAATGTTTGTGTAACATAGGACATTAACTGTTACAATAATCTCTTAAGATAAACTGTTTGCAGATGGATGATTAGACATTAATTAGCACATAGTTGGAGAATCAGATCTGCTGTCTGTTCACAGTTCTCTGTCCTTGATCGCTTGCTGACCTTCAGCAAATCATTTTACTTTGTTGGTCTGTTTGCCCTAATCCATAACTTGACTGGCTGGTGTTTCCATTCTAATTTTATCTGTCGTACCAAGTAAAAATTAATTGACTGGAAAACAATATGAAAGTAGTACAATGGAGTTGTAGGAAAGAGATTCTTTCTCATGTGAGTCCTGGTGGCATTTTGAACATATCTGAAGTAACAACTTGGGCTAAATGAGTAAATGACTATTCGTAAGAATAACTTCAGTGTGGAAATTTCATTGATGCATCTCCAACTCTTGCTTAGTCCCTATGTGAAGCCATGGTTTATTCAACCAGACTTTTCAAAATAAGCCACAGGTGACTGCAGTCCCACAATGTGCAAAGGCAGAACCAATCAACATATCTCACTCACAGATCAAGTGAGGTACTTATACCACTTTATAAAGCCTTAGTAAAATCACACCTAGAGTACTGCATCCAGTTTTGGTCACCATATTATAAAAAAGAT
The DNA here is from genome assembly GCA_009733165.1 of Naja naja. NCBI lineage: Eukaryota > Metazoa > Chordata > Lepidosauria > Squamata > Elapidae > Naja > Naja naja. The sequence goes on from CM019149.1 coordinate 46,033,107, forward strand.
GTTGAGACTCTAGAAAAAGTACAGAGAAGAGCAACCAGGATGATTAGAGGACTGGAGACTAAAACATATGAAGAACAGTTACAGGAACTGGGCATGGCTAGTCTAGTGAAGAGAAGGACCAGGGGAGACATGATAGCAGTCTTCCAATATTTGAGGGGCAGCCACAGAGAGGAGGGGGTCAAGCTATTTCCCAAGGCATCTGAAGGCCAGACAAGGAACGATGGATGGAAACTGAACAAAGAGAGATTTAACCTGGAAATAAGGAGAAACTTTCTGACAGTGAGAACAATCAACCAATGAAACAGCTTGCCCTCAGAAGTTGTGGGAGCACTATTATTTGAGACTTTCAAGAAGAGATTGGTCTCCCATCTGTCAGAAATGGTGTAGGGTCTCCTGCTTGGGTGGGGGGTTGGACTAGATGACCTACAAGGTCCTTCCAACTCTGATCATCTGTTATCTTACTCCTGCTTTATTTATTTGTTACATTTATTTCTATATGTTCAAGGCCTTACATCAGGGGTGTTAAACTCTCAGCCCACGGGCCGAATGCATCATGTGCTAACCACGCCCACCCCAGTTTAGCAAAGGGGGAAAGTTGTGATACGTCACATGACAATGTGAGGCCGCAAATTTGACACCCGTGCTTTACACGATATATACAAAATAAAAGCCACAGTATAACTAAAATACTAATAAAGTAACTGTTATGTATGTAGGTTTAAATGTTATTGGTTTATTTGAACTGTTCTTGTAAAATGTTAAAAGGGATTGGTTTAAATAGTGCGGGAACAACCCTGCACTCCCATTGGCTGGCAACTACGGCTGCTGGCTATAAGAAGCAGCTGAAGCCCAGCCAACTTGGGTCCATTCGAGCTGTAGTCACTTAATAAACTCTTCACTGAAGCTCTTCGCGTCTGACTCTTCATGCAAACATAACACTGGCGACGAGGATGGGATTGCCCTGAAGAGACAATGCAGAAGGCGAACAGAAGAGCGAGATGGCTGCGCTGAACACCCCCCCAGCCCCGTTCAATCCGGTGGCGGAAGACTGGGAATCGTATGCGGATCGCTTCCAGATGTACTTGGAAGGAAACGACCTTGCCAATATTCCCGAGAAGCGGAAGAGGGCGGTCTTTCTCACGCACTGCGGTCCTGCAGTCTTCAAGATGGCGAAGGCGTTGGCGGGAGCTGCAGAATTGAAGGTAATGGAATGGCCTGATTTGGAAAAGCTTTTAAGAGCCCATTACGCTCCACAAGTATCGTGCATTATTAAGAGACACAAGCACCCCCAATGTCCCTTAAGCTTGCCACGAAGTCATTAACATTTTCGCTTTCCCCTTGATCAACGAACAACAGTTCTGCTAGCCTGATCTCCATCTGGATTGTCTTATCTACACTTTCTGAGACATGGCAACCTGAAGTTGTATGCACTTCAGGTCACAGAATTCTTCGAGTGACATGAATTCCAGAGTTCTGGCAGTTGCAGCTCACACATCTTCAAGTTGCCAAGGTTGAGAAATACTGGCTTACAACCTGTTGGGCTATAAGTGTGATACAAAGAATGTTGAGCAACTTCTCCCCCTTGCCAAATTGCCTCAGTAGTGTCAATAGAAAAATTGACCAGTCACAGCTTCAACACATTTTTCAAATATTTACTTTGAGATATAGTGCCCACAACTGCTATGTAATAGTGCAGCATTTCCTTCTTATGAAAGCCCATGCATGCTGCAGAGATGTCTTTTATTCTAAGAGAAAGAGACCTTTGAAAATATTTTCAATCATCCCTAGATGTCTTTGAAAGGAGAAGGAAGTTCACTCTTTCTCCTGTGCTGAACTGGGGTAATAGAGGACCTGGGAGCAGGATTAAAGAGGTTTTTGAAACTTTTATTCTTCTCTCCCCTTCTATCTACAACCCAGTTTTTCACACATAATGGCAAATGTAACTTATTCAATGTCATTTCTAAAACATCTGCTGTGAAATCTTCCATGTAATTGAAGATAACATTTTTTAAACAATCTGATGCTTCAGTTATCAAACACTGATTTTTTTTCTTCTAATGCAGAGCCAGAATTCTGAAAACAGTCGTAACACTTCAGGTGATACTGTTCACCTTCCCTGAAATTATACAAATTCTTAAATATGTCTATATCACAGAATGCTAAATTAAGAATGGGTTGTAAAACTTTGGTCCATAAGCACTGAAGATGGGACTAGTGGAACCAATCCAGAATGGCAAAATAATACATTAGGTTAGAAGTAACTTAATAATAAGGAGCAAACTTAAAGTGAGTTAAATGCTTGTCACATTTAGCCTACTTCAAATTTAAGTAGTCATTCAAAGTTTCGGAGATCTTTCCCAACTATGCTATCAGAAGGACTTGTAATCTTTTGTAGTTTTGCTTATAATCTACAAGAAGGCTTTTAAAAAAAAATCCAGCAACTGTTGTCAGTCTCAGCTAAAAAGGCCAATATGTCAGAAGCAAGGGAATACCTGGCAGCTCAGAAATTGCACACTCTTGCAGTGTTACCCTATTGGTTATACAGCAATCCTAAGCTGCATTAACAGAGGGATACAATCAAGATCAAGTGAGGTACTAATACCATTCTGTAAAGCCTTAGTAAAACCATACCTAGAAAACTGCACCCAGTTTTGGTCACCACACTATAAAAAAGATATTGAGACTCTAGAAAAAGTGCAGAGAAGAGCAACCAGGAGGATTAGGGGACTGGAGACTAGAACATATGAAGAACGGTTACAGGAACTGGGCATGGCTAGTCTAGTGAAGAGAAGGACCAGGGGAGACATGATAGCAGTCTTCCAATATTTGAGGGGCTGCCACAGGGAGGAAGGGGTCAAGCTAGTTTCTAAAGGCCAGAAAAGGAACAATGGATGGAAACTGAACAAGGAGAGATTCAACCTGGAAATAAGGAGAAACTTTCTGACAGTGAGAACTATCAACCAATGGAACAGCTTGCGTTCAGAAATTGTGGGAGATTCATCACTGGAAGCTTTCAAGAAGAGACTGGACTGCCCTTTTGTCAGAAAGGGTCCTGCTTGGGCTAGATGACTAGATGGACTAGATGGCCGACAAGGTCCCTTCCAACTCTGTTAATCTGTAAATTAATCTGTAAATTTATTGGACTGGCCACTAATGACCACCACAGTCCTGTTTCTGAATAACTAAGCTTTTTGATATTGTATTATTGGCGATAGGCAATGATTCCCTGTAATATCACTTTTTACTTTATTTTTTTTCACTTGAAGCTAGTAGCTTAATCCCAAATCAAGCTTTTCAGTTTTTGTGCTATAGTCATTTCAAATAGTAATCCCAACATTCTGTCTCTGTTATCTGATGCACATTTTTTTATATTGAAAGTAGATTAGAGCAGTGTGACATTATCTCGGTTGTGCATTGTGCAATCCACCTCTAATCTAGTCACACAAGATTTTTTTTTTTAAAGGGAGGAAAGGAAGAACTTTTGGCTGACTCACTATAGGTAAATCATCCTTTTGAAAGCAACATTTTTAGCATGACTCAACAACCAGCAATATACCAGGTATATGAAAGGGCTCTTTAAATAGATCCTGCTTTTGACTTGAGCAGCACCTGCTGGCTTGTAGTAGAATTTGCACCATTATCAAGGTACTGAAATCTCTGCAGTCTTGGCAAATGTGTCTGGCACATTTGGTTTCTAGATTTGAGATTAATGCTGGAAGAGAGGATAGACATGTGCATACACACATAGGATGTCCAATTCTAGCAAGAAGCTGGTCAGCCAATTCCTATCACACCCAATAAATGAAAAAGCACACCCTGCACTTGCAGGAAAATTTTAGAAATGCTTCTCATCTTTATGGACGTTTTGGGTCTTCCTCAATCTTGGATCCTCTACCAGAGGCCTTGGGAGTTTGAAGGTTCTGTACAGCATCTCAGCTGTTCCTAGCACTGCACTTTTCTGGACAGAGAGTCCTGGGATCCAAAGCTACTCTCCCAGCTTAGGATCACAGCTCTGAATGCTCCAACCAGCACTGGGATCATTTGGGGCTTTACTTTATACATCCTCTCTACTTCCTCTTCAGCCCTGGTCTTTCTCCAGTTCTCATACTCTTTCTTACATGTAAGAAAAATAAAAAAGAAACAATAGGACAGGGATGGTAGGCACGTTGGTGCGCTTATGCATGCCCCCTACAGACCTCTTAGGAAAGGGGTGAGGTCAATGAGTTAAAGACCTGGTTATTTGACCAACCCGGGCTGTGACCCCTCCCTGGGGGAGGGATGGTTTTTAATGTTTATAATTGCATTGTTTTAATATTTGGGCTTGTAATTTAGTTTAATGGTTTTTTAAGTATTTATTGTTCTGTATTTTAGCTGTGAGCCGCCCCGAGTCTTTGGAGATGGGGCGGCATGCAAGTTCAAATATAAATAAATAAATAGTAGACAGTCTAAGGCTAAAGTTTTTGGGGTTTGGGGAAGAAACCACAGAGTCAAGTAGAGTATTCCAGACATTGACCACTCTGTTGCTGAAGTCGTATTTCCTGCAATCAAATTTGGTGCGGTTTACCTTGAGTTTGTATCTATTGTGTGCCCCTCTTCCAGATGTGGCTGTCACTTGGCACCTCTTCATCTATCACTACTACTGTCTTCCACCACAAATATATACCATACACACACAAATATATATACAAACATGCAGTTGACTTATACAATCCTGTGTTTCAGAATAGCAAACTGAATTGCAAGAGTAAGGGGATGGATAAATGTTTTTCCTGCAGCATAAGCTTAATGCAGTGACTACAGGTTGAGATAGTTTTACAGGACTGCATTCTGTTGAGACTAACCCCAAGAATTTTGATGGCTCAATTCAGAATCATGTTACAATCAATCAGAATAGAGCTGGAAGGGACCTTGGAGATCCCCCTTCTCAAGCAGGAGATCTATACCATTTCAGGCAAGTGACTGTCCAGTCTCTTCTTAAAACCTCCAGTGACGAAGTACCCACAACTTCTGAAGGCAAGCTTGGTGCCTTGGTGGTGCAGGCTGTTAAATGCCTAGCACCTAAGTTCCAGCTGCCTGCAATTAGTGCAGGCTCGAATCCCACCAGGCTCAAGGTTGACTCAGCCTTCCATCCTCTCGGGGTAGGTAAATTGAGGACCCAAGATTGTTTGGGGCAATAAGCTGACTTTGTAAAAAAAATGCCGCTTAGTAATAAGCAGGAATATACAATGGAAGGAAGGCTATTGCTGAGCACACAGGGTTGTATCCCAAAAATTGTAAGCCGCCCTGAGTCTCTGGAGAAGGGCGGCATATAAATATGAATAATAAAAAAAAAGCTGTTCCACTGGTTAAAACAGTGAAAATATTGTCCTCACTGTTAGGAAGTTTCTCCTCAATTCCAGGTTGCTTCTCTTCTTGGAATACTGCTATCATGTGCCCCCTAGTCCTCCTTTTCTCTAGATTAGCCAAAGCCATATCCTGCAACTGTTCTTCATACGTTTTAGTTCCCAGGCCTTTAATCATCATAGTTGCTCTTCTTTGCTTATTTTCCAAAGTCTCAACATTCTTTTTGTAATATGGCGGGTTTTCTTTTTTCTTGCTTTTCTTTGAAGACTTTCACTTCTCATCCAAGAGGTTTCTTCAGAAACATCTTCAAAGAAAAGCAAAGTCCTCTTGAAAAATTTCCTTTGGGACAACCATGACCTGAATGACTGAGAATCTCCGTAGACATTCTATGCCTCTGTTTAGACAACCAAGGATTGTATTAGCTTTTTAAGCGGCTGCTACACACTGCTGGCTTATATTTAAGGGATCGTCCACTAGGACTCCAAGGTCCTTCTCCCAGTTACTGTTTTTGAGCTGGTTTCACCTAATCTGCACCTTATGTTTTTCCTGCCTAAGTGTAAAACCTTGCTTTTGTCTACATTAAATGTCATGTTGTTAGATAGGGCCCATTGTTCAAGTCTGTCCAGTTCTTTTTGGATCCTAAACTTGTCTTCTGGTCTTTTGGCTATTCCTCCCAGCTTAGTGTCATCTGCAAATTTGGTGAGTTCCCCTTCTATTTCCTCATCTAAGTCATTTATGAAGATACCTGTTGCTCTCCCAATTATCTTCAGGAGGCTGCCCATAGTGCTTGAGTGTATCTTTGGCACGCCTCTTTTTGGGGTCCCCTATGTTCTTTTCCTGGTTCCCTCTATTATGCTGCCTAGGTGACTGTGAGTAAATGTACTCTGTACCTTCACTTCCTGCCCATTACCATTGTTTTGTTGCCTGATATGAAAGGGGAACAGACCTGCATCACATGGAAATAACTGCATGAAACAGGATAATATATTAGATAAACTTTTCATTGGATCCAACAGGAAATTTGTTACATTAGACTTCAGGTGCTATTAACTAGAGCACCTGTCTTAGAATAGCTCTTGCAAATGTTATAATAAGCATTAGACCACCAGCAGAGAGAGAGAGAGAGACATAGCATGCAGCCAAGCAAATTCTCTCTTTCTCTCTTTTTAAAAAGAGCTGTTAACTTTAACTCATCCTACAAAAACTGTCTGGATTAGAACATAGAATAACAGAGTTGGAAGGAGGGACCTTGGAGATCATCTAGTCCAACCCCCTGCTCGAGCAGGAGAGTCTATTCCAAATACTGCCCTCTACTTAGGAACAAACTAACAGCCTCCTGATTGTGAGGTGACAGTTCCACCACTAGGCCACCACTTCAAGTCCTAAATTATAATATATCACCCAAGTTATCAACACTACCTGGACAAAAATATTGCTTTCTTATTTCTACAGATTCTGCAGAATGGGTTGAAGTAAAAAAAATATTATTGGAAATTCACACTTGAGATACACAAAGTTACTCTCACCAACCCAAGTGTGGGAATTCTTTTTACAAGCCTGACAAAAGTACAGCTACTTTAATAAGGTGACTTATGAAAGCTATGTCTGCCTTCCATTGAGGCTCTTTATATTGCCCGAGCCAGAAAGAGGGCTGAGAAAATATCTATAGGTTCCTCACATTCTGGACATAAACTGATTCAACTCCTCCCCTCAGGACACCGCTATAGAGCATTGCATGACAAAACAACCTTACACAGAGACAGTTTTTTCTTTGCCATTACAGTAGAACCTCTGGTCACGAATGCTTCTGACCACAACCAAATCAGGTTCCGACCAAAAATGCATGCATGATGCTCTTCCAGTTTCCAGCACTCCTGCACACATGAAGACCAGCTGGCTGGGGCGCGTGTGCATGCCAAAACCCGGAGGAGCAACGGGCGATGGCTGGCATGCCCAGAGAGTACATGTGGCATAGGTTCGCCATCACAGCTATAGCCTCAGACTTCCTTCTCTCAAAATCTAGAAAGTGAATAGGAAGAACAAGTAATTATATCCCCAGTAAGATGGCATCACAACAGTCATATAAATGCTCTGGGCTTTTTTAGGGTGGGTCCGTAATAAGGTTAATCTCAAGTTTCAAATTTTATCCTTAGTATTACAAGTTTGAGATCCCCTTAACTTGCAACACCAAGAATAAAATTTGGAACCAAGTATTAATCTTCTGTATGGTTCCTTAGGAGACTGAAAATGAGAAACATATTTCTTACTCAAGAGCCTTTGCTTGCCAGAGCAAACCATTGTGAATACTCCTGTAATTTTCTGTTCTTTGGAGTTTTTAAGTTTTATATTTTTTATTATGTCAGAAGATTTGTGTGCAATCTTTCCAAACCCAGTTTTAAAATTAAAACAGTTCTGAACAAGCTACTTTGATGAGCAGTGAAATGTCTTCAAGAAAAGAAAAAGAAAGAAGAAAGTCCAGCTTGCCTTTTGGGATAAACATGAACTGGATGACAGAGAATCTCCATAGACTTCTCCTTGTGTATTGAAAGGGGAGAAAGTAGCTCCTTCAAACATCACCAAGTCATTTCAAAACCATGAACTAACCAACTATATTTTATCAGAGTGTATTGTGTGAACCGAGCCCATGGGTATAATGTGTGCTATTATATATTAGGTAAACCAATGTAATGCTTCACAATTGACCTTGGATAAGCAGTCACCCATGACCTAATCTCCAGATTGTTAGTCATCCTAAACTGCACCAATATTTCAGATTTAAGGACATTGGACTCATGAAACAGATCCTGTGATATATTATCTTCACCAACTCCTGAATTCATAATAATATGTTCTGACTTACTTCCTTTTATACAATTAGGAAAGGAACCCAATTGAAAAATAATCTCAGTGTATCTGATGCATATCTACTTAGATCTAAGTGCCATTAAATTCAAGGATTCTGGGTAAAACTGAATTTGTTACTAATTGTGGATCACATTTTTATAGGGCACCCCAGCATTAAAAGAAAATTGGAATTTAATATGCCAGGACACAATCTGTGTTTAAATTCTGGAAGTGTTCTCATATATATTTAAGAGCTGGACTTAGAGAACTTTCAGTTCAGGCTGCTGAAATATACTGTATATTCTGCAGACATTTCTCCAATAGACACCAGCAATTGAAGAGTATGTTCTAGTTAAGGAGATTATTCTTAATCGTATGCATATACTTTAAGCATCTTGCATGCACAGTTCCTGGTTCTTAGGCGGAAGCAGACTGGGCAGCCTATGGTTGTCATGGTGATCAGATATGTTCTCACATTTCTTAAAGAAACAGCAGAAATGATATTTAAGTTGGTTAACTTCTAAATTTCCAGCTGGTGCAGAATCTCAGAGGAAAACAGATAACTGCATTTTTTGTTACAGTTCCCTGTGTAGCAAGTACATGAGCTATCATATCATAGACTCCTAAGCATAGTGATAATTTGGGAATCCTCTATTTGTTTTAAAAAGATACGTTTTCTGAATCCAGCATGATTCCTTAAGTCCATATCATTTTTGGCAATAACATGGAATAAAACAGTAGGGTTTTTTTAGTTACAGTTGCAAAGGTCAATAGAACTAATTGCAACAGGATACAAATGCAATAAATAAATGATTTTGTCTTGTGGTCTTCCACCCATTACTGGCCTGGCCTTGCTTAGCTTTTGAGCTCAGACCTAGTCAATTTGATTATGAAAAACAATATAAAGAACCATTCCCAATGGCCTTGAATTAATCCTCTATTGCTTTTACTAAATTAACTGTGAGTCACTATCCTGCTACTGCCTCTTTCAAGACTTTGTATGTTAAATGGTAAATTTAAAAAAATGAAAATATTTTTCCTGGCATTTCATGTCCATTAGGGACAGCTTCTTTATAGGTCTGTGTTGCTTCCTGCCATGCAAGGACTCTAAGCTTGCTAGTCTCTTCGCTCTTCACTCCTTCCTCTACTCTAGCAGGTAGCAGGTAGTCTATATACCTCAAGAAAGGTGTATGACATATGACTTCTGTTGAAGTTTTTTTAGTTAATAGCCATTACAGCTAGTATCATGTGCTACATTGCTCCTTCTTAAAAATGAAAAATCTGGGTGTGGTTTTTTTTTTGGTGAAACCACATAATGAGAGGAACTTCCAAAAGCCAGCTCTAAGTCAAGTTGATTTATTTTAACCTCACTTTTCTGAAATAAAAATTCCAGTGGGCAAATCATGTTTAAAATCTGGGATAGCCTCTGTTTATTATACTTAAAAATTAATTTTAAAAATCAAGGGAAACAAAGGGAAAAAATGGGAGGAAGGGAAAAGTTTTAGTTTTTCAAGACCAGAATGAAGTTGTAAGCTACAATCCAAATTTATATATAGTTTCTCCATGTTGGGCTCTCCTTTCTAGCATTCTTGGCTGAGTAACAACAGTTGGCTGTGAGTTATTCTCCAAGACCAATCCCAAGATTGCGTGAGGGTGGGGTGAGGGTGGGGAGAGTACACGGCCCTCATACATCTATCAATGATAAATGTGTATTTGCATTAAGGTCACCACAAGGGAGTTAGGAAGTGGAGAAACAACCCTTTACAGCTATTTATTTTCAGAAAAATGAAAAGGGCCAGATAACTCTTCCTTGCTCATGATGTTCTTTCTCAGAGGCAGAGGCTATAAACTTGGTCACTTGGTCTACTGGATGATAGGAATAATAACATTTGGGGGTCTTCTATAGCTTTGAGGTATAGCGCTGAGGTGTGTACATACCTTCCTAATGTTACTTTAAACACGTAAGTAAGCAAAGACACAAAATCTTCAGCTCAACATCAATCAGCTAGCAATTCTCCTTTGTCTCCTTGCCTTACAGATTTGGCAGAAGGACCATCTTCAACCCCAGAATCTTAATCCAAATTAGAGATGCCAAGGATTTCACTTAATCTTTGAAACTTTGAAATAACATGGAGGCTGATTGGAAAAGTCCATGAACAAACCAAACCAGTTGGTCAGCTGACTCAGACCTGCACGCAGTGTATGCGAGTTGGTTCTGTTCACCAATAAACAGAAACTTCCTTTCCAATCAGCCTCCATGTTATTTCCAGCGTCTTTCTCCCAGCTTGGAACTGAACCAGGTGGAATTTCCTTCCTACACTTCCTCTTCTATCACATTTAATATTCCAATGGAGAAGTTCTGGGAATTGCACCCCAGGTTTTTTGGGGGGAGGGGGGCTCTGTGAGCCTGGGGCTTCAAAACAATAAGGTCAGAAAACTGTCTTACCCCCGCTCCCTGGGAATTCTTATTTCTTGTTCTGGGCCAACACATAATTCATTACAGATTATAGAATGAGGAATTCTGAGAGAACCATTTTTGTTTTAGTTTTAAACTACAGTAAGGTATCCAGCTGAAGTGATGGATAACAAGAGAATAGATGTTCACGGCTGAGGAGTTTCAGCAATCAGAAATGATGAGAAAAGGTAGACACAAATCTCAGATTAGAAACATAAATCCCTCCAGGGTTTTCTAATGCTTAGAATCAGTCTTGTCAGGATGGGCTGATTATCCATGTGCATCACAGAAATATTAATCTTAAAGGAAAGGGCTGGAATAAGGATGCTAGCTGTCTTATATATCAAGGCTCTGTGTTGCGGTGCTGTACGCTGTTGAGAAAGACTGTCACAGAGGCTGGAAGCATCTTTGCTTCTGTCCACCATGTTTATTCTCCATTCACAGGAGCAAAAGGGTCTAACCCCACAGAGACATGCTTTCTTTTTTGCATTAGAAAGGAATGTGAAATAATTCCTCTTACTGATTAATTGCAAAATGAATGACAACACTGAAGAGCAAGCTTTGACAGCAATCCCTTGCCTACCTCTTTCACAATTTATGATAATGAAGCTCACTATCTGTAATTTATTTTCACTTAAATGAGTCCTCTGAATCTTCCCAAATTTCTGAGAGCAGCTTGTTTTATTTTATCTCATTCATTTAGGTGTAATGGGAGTTCAGATCATGAAGTTGTCACTCAAAAATGAAGCTGCCTCAAGACAGCTTTGATGCAGGGGAGGGGAATCTGCTGGCAAATTCTTTCAGCTTGTAGGGACGACTGAGCCAAAAGGGCAGAGTGTGATGGATGGGGGACTTCCAGAGGAGTTATGGTGACTTGAAGACAGCTGGATGAAAGCAGAGCTAATGACCTTGGTGAAGTCAAGGAACTGGAGAGCAGACTAATTCTTTGGAACCTCTCTGGATAAAGAGAGGATGGAAGATTGCCCATATGAGCTGCAGACAGCTGCTCCTTGCAAGCAGACCACAGGACAGTGGGTTTCAGTGGGTTTGAGAGCTGGGAGTTGATGGGATTAGCCAGTTTGTTCGCAACCGCAACAGATACTTTTAAAGGACTGTCAGTTCACAAGGAAATCGCTCATTAGCTAGTTCTAAGGTATTATTTATTTAAAACATTTATATAGCAACCCATCTTTCAACCAACTCTGGGCAGCTCCCAATAAAAAATTAAAAGACATATAAAATCACATCAAAAGTATAAAACTGAAGCAATTAAAACATTACTGACATTATTTCTGTATATATTTCTTTTTTTATATTCTTTTCAGTTTCTTCTTTTTCTTACTTCTTGCACTTTCTACTTCCTCCTATTCTCTTCTTTTTTAAAAAGTTTAGTTGCTATTAGATTTTACTATTATAAACTAAATTCTTAAATATATGTATTTTTAAATATATATGAAAGATGCTGAAAAGTACTAAGCATGGTTAGCCTAATGGCAACTCTAAAAAGACCATAGAAATATTCATTGTAGAATATGAATTATGATACACCCAGGGGGTTCAAGGGTGACAATGAATTATGTGTGTCAGAGTCGGTTACACCCAGGCAGTGCCGGACATATTAACTCCCAATAAATCCTTTTGAAGTTTTGGAAGTTTGGCTCGAGACTCATGATTCAGTTGGGCTAACTGCCGGGATCCTGACACCTAAAGTAACAAAGACAAAGAGGGAATGCAGCAGCAATCTTCCAATATTTGAAGGCTGGTCAAGGGAAGAAGGTACAGAGCCTGAGGAAGGGACAAAAAAATCAATCAGTATAAGAAACCACAAATTTTAATGGATGCAGCCAATGCAACAGTGATACAAATTTAAAAGTGACTGCATTTCTTCTTACCAAGTCTTAAAAACTAAAGCGTATTTTCAATAGATATTGTAGCCAAATCAATCTCATCCATTTTTTACTGCACTAGGTTCAAAATAAATCACTGTTCTATATGTTTTGTAGCAAGATATACCTGAACTGTTTTGGCCCTTGAAAAAAGATAAGTATGGAAATATTTGTATGTGCAAATAGAACTGAATATATTGTTAGGCTTGGAGAGCAAAGCTTACAGATTTGGGAGGATGTGAGGGATAATAAAGATCCTTCTTCTCCAGGTTATGCATTTTGTGCCAGAAAAGTTATGCAATTGAATTATATAATAAGCTGAGTGGACAAAATTGTGTAAGCTAATTCATAATGTGACAGGAGCAGCATCTAGTGGTAGAGGAAAATAACCTTTGAGTTTATTACTTTCAGAAGCCTCAGTTAGTGTACAGAACAATGAAAATAATGCTTTATGTTATGGTACATCAGCAATAATGGCTTTATTTTTAAGTTAGGTTCTCTTTAATCTTAGTACTATTGTGTGGTCTGTTGATCATTTTTCTGCTTTAATTTCTGCTGTTTATCAATTCTCAGTTGATTGTCTAATTTCTATCCTGTTTTACTGTGTTTTTGAAACCAGTATGATTGTACATTGTTCTGAGAAGCTGCTATCAATCAGCTAAGAGCATTTCACATCATGTTTTGGCTTTCCAGTTCTGTTCTGAACCAAACCTTGCTCCAAGTAAACAAACACCAAACAGAGATAAAAGCAAAACCTTTTAATGCTTCTCTGCAAATTCCGTTAATTCACAGTTAAAAGGCTATTAAAACTAATTGTCTCTGATAAGAACGAGCCTTGCCAAGGTTGTGCAAGGCTGCCAAAAGAACTAGATTAGCCAAGAAATATTCCAAACAAAAAGTCTTCAAATACAAACCAAGATAGTCCGAACTTCCACAAGGCTTGAAGTGCAAGAACTTCTTTGCTTCCTGCAAAGAATACCGGTCTCTCAGGCTGACTTTTATCTCTCTTTTTTTTAAATTACATTTATATGCCGCCCTTCTCCGAAGACTCAGGGCAGCTTACAATTTTTGGGATACAACCCAGTGTGCTCAGCAACAGCCTTCATTCCATTGTATATGCCTGCTTATTACTAAGCGGCATTTTTACAAAGTCAGCTTATTGCCCCCAACAATCTTGGGTCCTCAATTTACCTACCCCGAGAGGATGGAAGGCTGAGTCAACCTTGAGCCTGGTGGGATTCGAGCCTACAGTAATTGTAGGCAGCTGGAACTTAAATGCAGGCATTTAACAGCCTGAGCCACCAAGGCCTCTTAAGGGAGGAGCCATTACTTTGCAGCCTTACTCCCAAGTTGCCTGTGCTGCTGCAGCTGCTCTTTCCTATGAGCAGCCCTGCGTGCATGTGCACTGGGCACGGGCTCCTCAGGGTCCTGTGCATCAATGCTGCCAGCCTCCACAATCTCCAAAGGCAGCACTCCACTACCTGATGGTCCTGGCCCCATCCCTACATCACATGCAGGCCCCTCATCTGAGTCCTCGCTCTCTGAGACCTCAGTGAACCACAACAGGTTCCTCAAGAACAGTTCAAAGCTCCATTGGTCCTTCTGTTGTCACCAAACATGGGCAACAATAGAGAACACCATGAGCTGTTCAATGCTCCATGCTGAACAAAAAGGAGTGTGCAAAACCAGGAATGCTAAAAATGGAAAGGAAATAAATTGCTACCAGCCTGTCAGTAAGGGCGTGCATGTTCTGTATTAGCCTGAAAAAAGAGGCAGCTGCATTAATAAGCTACTCTTAAAAGTCTAATCATTTGGAACCCCCCCCCCACAAAAAAGATGAGTCCATTTAATGAATAGCAGAGCATTACTTTGCTCACATATGGTCTAAAAAGCAATTCTTCCAAATTATTTTTGAAATATGCATAGAGTTGTTAGCACATATTACTAACATACTACTACTACAGTACCACATATTACTGTGTGTACATTTGTCTGGGTGATCATCATTATCACCATTATCCTCATACTCGAGCAGATGATATCTAATGCTGTAAGTAGAATTTATGCATTTTTTCTGTTTTGATTTATAGTCCATTGCAAATTTGCAAAGCGAAAGAGGTAATGTTTTTTTTCCAACAAGGTATTTTTGTAATAGAGGAAGAAGCACTGCTAATGCAACAGTCAGATAAAAGGAATCTGGAACAGGAATGTAATATGCATAAAACATTCAGATGAGCCTTTTCCTTTCAGATTTGCAAGATTCTGAGTTTACAATAAAAGTAATATTGGCCTACGTGACTTTTGGTTTGCTTGTCTCCCATAAAGGACTGATACCACTTTTGCTCTTGTAGGGTCTTAAGCAATTCTTCATACAGTATATTTGCTAACAACTCTACTCATATTTCAAAAATAATTTTCAAGTATTGCTTTAGACCTTATGAGAGCAAAGTAATGCTCTGCCATTTATTAAGCTGACACATCTTTTTTTCAGGGTTCCAAATTATTTGGTTTTAAGAGTAGCTTATTAATGCAGCTGCCTCTTCCTTCAGGCTCATGCAGAACCATACTCACCCTTCCAACGTATGGTTTATTAGATAGTACTTACATTTTTCTATTAATCCCCAGAAGCTTTCTTGGATGTAAGAATTGTCCTTCAGTGTGGTTAGGTCAAAATCAAACACAGAAAGAAGACAACAGCTCTCATCAGCAATTTCCTAGGTAAGGTCATCAGCTGGCATGGATAATCTCTACCTTGGCCCAACCAAGCAATGTTATTGAGATTCTTTCCAGCCTCTGTGAGGGTTTGGATGAGGGAGAAAGGCATTAGTCCACCTGATGGGATTAAACAGCTGTGTGTTTTGAGGACACCAGATCCAAAGGTTTTCTGTCTTTAACCTTGAATGGGACAGCAGTCCCTGAGCTGATGTGCAGTTTGGGAGGTCTCTTAGAATCATGAGTCCTACTCAGAACAAGTGTAGATCGTGGCCTTGTTTATGGTGACTAATACCTTAGCCACCTCTCATTTGGATTACTGCACAGGTGTCAAACTCTATTGCGTGACGTATCGGGATGTATCAGCACTTTTTTGCCCTTGCAGAGCCGGGGTCGTGGTCTGCATTTCTTTTATATCTAGCAATATTATCTGTTTGAATCCAGGCATTTTTAGTGGCAGCACCTGTAGAAGATCATGCCCCTAGAGCAGTGATGGCTAACCTTTTCATCGTCGGGTGCTGAAAGTGCACACTGGCGCACTTATAATGCAATGCGTGCGTGACACCACCTGCCCCCCCATGCATGCATGCACAACCCCCCCATGTGCACTGCGTGCCTCTGGGCATGCATGCGTGACCCCCAGCACGCCATGGCCCCAGTGCATGTACGCATGTCTCCTGCATGCGCCCTGCCCCCTGCACATGCACGGCACATACCCAATAATTAGCTGGCTGGTGGGAGGTGCACATGCATGAGCAGTGGATCTGTTCTGGGCAACGGCTCCCGTGCTGGCAGAAATAGCTCTGCGTGCCACTTCCAGCAAGCATGCCATGTGTTCGCCATCACAGCCCTAGAGACTCAAATGGCTCCCTCTCCCAGTTATCCTTTCATAAAGCACTCAAACCCTGAGTGTTTCCTCTGGGATCAAGCTTGGGTTGGCAATGAGCTCTATTCATTGGTTTATTGTTTTTATTGCTGTTTTTTTTGCATGGTAAATTGGGAATGAGTTTTCTTAACCCTAAATTTGTATTATTGGTTGTTCAGTTTTATTTTTTGTTTTAACTTCTTGTATATCACCAAGAGTCACTGCTATGTGATGAGCAGCAATGCAAAATGAAATGAATAATAATAATAATTAAAAAGTTTGCATGAAGAGACAGACGCGGAGTGCTTCAAGCTCTTAGTTTATTAGTGACTACAGCTCAGAACGGACCCAATTTGGCTGTGCTGCGGCTGCTACTTATAGCCAGCAGCCGCAGTTGCCAGCCAATCAGAGTGCAGGGTTTTCCCACACTTTTTAAACCAATCATTTCCAACATTTTACAAGAACAGTTCAAACTAAACCAATGACTTCAAACCTACATACATAACACCCCTCCCCACTAGGTTCAGTCCATACTCAAACCCCAACCTATCTAATGTATTCTTTTAAATAGGTGGGGCTCTTACGTGTACATTGAGACCTACGTGGTTCAGATGTTTTAAGGTTCTCACCTTGTGAGAGAGGAAATGTGTCTGCTGACATTTCCTTACTTGGACTTGTAGTAATGGTAGAACCTGTTTGGTTACTACAACCTGGTCTCTCCTCCCAATCCATCTCCAACCCAAGCTGTTAGCCGAAGGATGCCCAGGGGCTGTCAGGGCATGTCTGATACCCTGTTGTGCTAGATATGATTCAAAAAGGTTGGATGTAAATTGAGGGCCATTGTCAGAAACAAGCACATCAGGTAACCCATGAGTTACAAAAAGCTTTTTAAGCTGTTTGATGACAGCTTCAGTTGTGGTGGATGCCATAGGTATAACCTCCAGCCATTTGGAATATGCATCAACTATAATAAGGAAAGTGTGCCCTCTAGTAGGGCCAGCAAAATCAATGTGAATCCTGGACCATGGGCCCCTAGGACATTCCCATTCCTGTGTGGGGGCAAGAGGTGGGGCAGGCCTGACTACCTGACAGTTGGGACAAGATGCAACCCAGTTTTCAACCATTTTGTCAATACCTGGCCACCATACATAACTCCTAGCCAATCCCTTCATTCTGACAATTCCCGGATGACCCTCATGTAACATTTCCAAAACCTCTTTTGTAGTTTTGCAGGAATAACCACCCTGTTACCCCACAAAATACATCCTCTTAATACAGATAATTCAGTTTGCCTGGATTTAAAAGGTTGGGCGAGTTGAGGTAGATCTTGAAGTGGCCAACCTTTCTTAATCCAGCCTATGACAGGAGCCAATAAAGTGTCTTTGGCAGTCTCTCTGGCAATTTTAGCAGCATGTACTGGAAGTTTGGCAACAGTTTCTAGAAAAACGGTGTGAGTCTCAGGAACAGGGTCCTCGATGTGTGAAGGAAGTGGGCAGCGACTCAAAGCATCTGCATGCCCAATGTCTTTACCAGGTCTGTGGATCAGTTTGTATGAATAAGCAGCAAGAAATTCAGTCTATCTCAGCATTCTTGGTGACAGGATCGTGGGCGTTGGTTTGTCCTCTGCCACAATGCCTAAGAGAGGTTTGTGATCTGTGACAACAGTAAATGTTCTCCCATATAAATACTCATGGAATTTTTTGACAGCTGCTACAATCGCCAAGGCTTCCTTGTCCAGTTGGCTGTAGTTCCTCTCTGCTTTATTCAAGGTGCGAGAGTAAAATGCAATAGGAGCTTCCCTCCCGCTTTAGCCAGCAGCCACAGTTGCCAGCCAATCAGAGTGCAGGGTTTTCCTGCACTTTTTAAACCAATCATTTCCAACATTTTACAAGAACAGTTCAAACTAAACCAATGACTTCAAACTTACATACATAACAACAACAACAACAACAACAACAACAACAATAATAATTTATTTGACTTGTATGCCGCCCTTCTCCCTAAGGACTCAGGGCGGCGAACATTAAACACCACAAATTTACAATAAAAACAGATTAAATACAACAAGTCGGAATACCAGTTAAAATAACACTTAACCGCCCCCCTCCCAGGTCATTTCAGGCTGGCCTGTTGAAATAGCCAGGTCTTCAGGTCCCAGCAGAAGGAGCGGAGATCAGGGGCCAGACAGAGATCCACGGGGAGCTGATTCCAAAGGGCGGGCGCTCCCACGGAGAAGGCCCTAGCCCTGGGGACCGCCAGCCGACAATGCCTGACCGACGGTATCCCAAGGAGTACTTGTTCAGCAGAAAAACTTTAATTGCTTAATTACAGGAGGGTGACAACTTGGAATCTCATATCCTGAGAAGATCCCATCACGGCTCAGGGAATAAGTGTCGTTGAGGTAGAATCCAAATCCTAAAAATGTTATTCTCTATTTCTACACATATTTCTATTTTTCTAATCTATCTGCTGGAGAAGTTAACATGAAGATAACTATATTAATGTAGTAACATACTCATTTCAAGGAAAAGTTGTACTGCATTGTCAAACACTAGATGGCAACCTGAGACCAGACAAATTACTGACTGCATAGTTCACTGAAAATGACACACAAAAACATGGAAAGCATATCAGCTACACATCTTGGGTTGTTGTTGTGTGTGTGTGTGTGTGTGTGTGTATACACATACATACATACATATACATATACATATATATGTATATGAATTCTAGTCTTAGATTTTATTTATATGCTTACATGGATACAGGAGGAAGGGAACAGGTTGTTTCACAGATGCATCCTCTTCATTTTGTCCCTTTGTTATGATAACACAACACATTTGGGTTCACACCATAAAATGGAATGCTCAATTTTTGGCTTAGTTAAAATATTGTGGGTTATGAACCATTGATGATGCACAGAATGTTGTATGAATCCCTGCAGCGGTGATCTATGCAATAACTTTGGCCCTGCTATAGTATGTGAATCTTGCTAGACAGTATGTGTTTGGTCTAGTGGTTAAGGTCTAGTGGTCTAGTGGTTAAGGTACTAGGCTAGAAAACAGGAGATTGTGAGTTCAAGTCCTGCCTTGCCCATAAAAGCCAGCTGGGTGACTTTCCCTTTGACTTAGGGTTAGGGTTAGGGTTAGGGTTAACCCACTTCATAACTTTGTTGTTGTGGGGAAAATTGAAGAAGGAAGATGTGTTGGATATGTTTGCTGCCTTGTGCAACTTGTAAAATAAAATGGGATCCAACTAAACAAATAGCCATGGCTTATGCCAAAACTTAATTTTAAATATAAATGCATTTTTTCATTCTTAAATCAGGGGCAAGAATCAGAGCTCCGAAAAGTCAGATTGGTGTCACTTCATACAATTACACGTAACAAATGTTGGTTTCCCAGCACATAAAACGGTTGTTCAACATCAGAAAGGTCAGAGAGGAATAATCGTAATTCAATGATTTATTAAAGATTTGCAGTCTTTTAACAAGTTGTTTTTAAAGAAGCATGTATCATTCCAGCTCTGTGAATGCACAGGAAAATAAATACTTGTATGGCACTTGGGCAGATTGCCTTTAGTAATAGTCATAATGGATGAAGATAGTGTCATGGATTCTTTTTTAAATCATACCCAAATGGACCTAGACTCAACACAGACACAAAAGCACAGGACTTTGATAAAGTTTGTATATCTCCCTAGTAGCTCTATACCCGGGCTTCACTATGAAACTATGTGATCGGGCTTAGTTTTTGGGGAGGAAAATAAGGGGAAAAAATTGTGCCTCTGCCTACCAGCATCCAGCTGTATTCATCTGGCTAGCGTCCTGTCAGCGTGTGAGAGAGTTGAGGGCTGTTTGGAAACTGAGACAGTATTTGCTATGTGAGCAAGAAGGAGACAGCAAGGAGCCTGCGCGTGGCTTAGCTCAACTGTTCTGTACTAAAGCTGGTTGCCGCTGTGAAACTAAAACTGAAACTGAAACTCCTCTCCTCTGCTTGTGTTTTGCATTTGGAAGAGATTTCTTTTCAGGTGGGGAGGGGGAGTAGAATTTCTTACCATCAGAGCGTGTTAATAATAATGTACGAAATACTAATGCTCTGATGGTCATTTTGAAAAATCCTTTCTTAGTGGGCACCTAGAAGCCAAGAGGAACATGTGTACATGTGTGTGTGTGTGCGTGTATATATATACATATATATGATAGAAGATAGAAGATAGATAAGAGATAGGGAGACTTTTTATTTTGTAAAACAAAGCAATGTCATAAAAATATGTAAACTTACAAATATATATGTGAATGCTTCCTGTTACTACTCTCCTATATTCTAATTCTATTGCTATTACTTCTACACAGTATTATTACTGTAGCAACTACCTGTATATTAAACCATATTACTTCTATATTATATACTATTACTATTATACAGGTAGCCCTCAACTTGTAACAGTTTATATAGTTCATATTCCCCTGTCCCTTAGAAAGTCATAGTACAGATTTGTATGACACTTGAATTCAGTTAACATTTGGGTTGGGTTTCAGGAAGAACACAATGGGCTTAGCGGGACAGGTTGATATGTACATGATGTAATTGTAAAGCAGCATAATTGTCATTCAGCAACAGGCAAATGTAGGAATTCAACTCATGCATCCTTTTGACCATGCTACTGGGGAATTCTGGGAAGTCTCAGCTCACTGGGTCCACAACACCATAAAATTCACTCACATATACTCTTTATCATCTTCATATGCCACAGTGGCATCTTTATTTTTCTATGATGCAACTTTAAAAGTAAGGCTGAGAGATGTGCAGGGAGTATTAAGATCTAAGGAACCACTTAAACAAAGCAAATAAACAGGACTTCAATTTGAGAATAAATCATTTACATTCTGTGGGGAAAATGGGAATATAATACAAGGAGCAATCAGAAATACATTAGTAGCAACTTGGGCCATTTCACAGTTTCAACAAATTGCAAACTATTATTGATTTTTATACATAAGGTGTGAAAAAAGAATTACCAAACTTTTCAGGAGACTGAAAAACCAATATCGACCAGCCAGCAATGACATTTAGGAGAGCGATGCTTAGCTGATGAAAATAAATAGCAGTAAAATAGCTTCTCACTTGTAATTTTTATCTAATATTGTATGAGCTTGGTAGCCATTTTAGAGTATCAGCTCATGCATCATTGTTGTGGAGAAACATGCACGGAATGAACAAAGGGTGATTTCAGACAATACCATACCTGAGATGCTGAAACTATCCACTTGATGCAGGAGGTTGCTCTCTGATTAAACTCTACCATGAATGACGGCACCTTTCCCTACACAGGTGCTTTGATCTAGTTGGATAAACTCATGTGAGGCAGCTGTAGGTTAGACCAGCGGTCACCAACTGGTGGGCCATGAGAAAATTTTGGTGGGCTGCAGAGCAATCTCACCCCAGAGCACCCCCTCCAAAGCAATTAATCCAGGCTGTGCAGAAACACAAGGCTGCGCTGACCACATGGCGCATGGGAATTCTCCCCGCCCACTCACTCCTTACCCGGCAAACTTGCCTGCTAAATTGCTATTTTTCTTTTTTCCTGACCATTAGCTGTTCTGTTGTGCTGGGAGATTTAGATTAGCTAGGAAGCAGCAAATGGTTGGATTTCTTGGTTTCTAGCTAGTCTTTAGATCTTCGGCTCTGCTTTTAAGCACAGACGAACCTCCCTTAGGACTGAAGTGTTAAGTTTGCATGGAGAGACAAGACGCGGAGTGCTTCAGCTCTTATTTATTGTGACTTTCAGCTCAGAACGGACCCGAATGGCTCAGCCACGGCAGCTATTTATAGCCGGCTGCCGCGGCTGCCAGCCAATCAGAGTGCAGGGTTTTCCCGCACTTTTACAACCAATGATTTCAAACACTTTACAACAACAACTAATCATTTCAAACTCTGCATACATAACACCCCTTCCCACTAGGTTTGGTCCATACTCAAACCCCATCTATCTAATATACTCTTGCAAATAGGTGGGGCTCTTACAGTACGTTGAGACCTGCATGGTTCAGGTGTTTTGGGAATCTCACCTTGTGAGGAAGGAAATGTATCTGCCAACATTCCCTTATTAGGATTTCTTGTACTGGTAGAACCTGTTTGGTTACTACAACCTGGTCTCTCCTCCCAATCCATTTCCAACCCAGTGTTATCCCCTAAGTTTGGTAATGATGTGCAATCCTCCATTTGTAAAAATAGTTGTTGGGACTGTGACAGGGTTTGGGATGGTTCCTGCTGTGTTAGCTCGTTACACATGGGGTTTATTTATTTATTTATTTATTTATGTATTTATTAATGGGACTTATATGCGCCCATCTCCGAAGACTTCGGGTGGCTTACAATAAAAACAAACACAATAAATATTTAAAAAGAATTAAACTAATGGTCCCAATTAATTTTTTTTTATAAACAAATTTTATTCAATTTTTAACAATTTTTAAAACAGCTCTTTTCAGTAGACAGCATGTTCCGGTCGTCACTTTTACATGCAAATATGACAGTAGGTCTATATTCATTTTAAGCATTTAACTTCACTTCTATTCCATTTTAACAGACAAAGTGTCAAAGAAGTTAATCCTAATCTCAAATCTTAATCTCAATCTATATAACCCCCAGTTCATTTCAAGTTAATTGCAAACATATATATATATTTTAAAACATCATTTATAAATCTTACAAATAACAATATATTTGCCCATCATATTAAAGATAAAGTTCATCCATATCTATCCTTTAATCTTCACATTGTTAATACTCTTTTATCATTTACAGAATTCTTTTGTCTGTCAGATTTGCCCTTTCATCACATATTCTCTCCATAATTCTAAATCCGTACAAATTTTAACACTAAAAGAATGAGAAAAAAAACCCTAGACTTGCCCCCTTTTACTACTTTGAAAGTGACACCTCAGTGGTTAATATAGTAGCATAATCATAATCATTCCCTTTAAAACGAAGATAGAGAAAAAGAAAAAGAAAAGGAGAAAAGAAAAGCTCCCTTACAATATATCTCTAATCGATCGGGTTCTGCAATACATATCCCCTAAGATTTATTTATGGTTCCAAGATAATAATAAAATAACTAATCTTGGTTATTGACAAATCTCATTTTTAAGCATTTTCTAAAATCATTTCAATTAATTCAATTTATCTAATCATCATTTACCTTTCTTTTGTAAATAAGAAATAAAAATGTGACCTTTTACCAGTAAAATTGTCAGTAACCCCTATTGTTTTACACTTTTATAATTACAATATATTCTTATTACCATTTCTTCATGCAGAACCCCCTTTTTAATACATTAGCCATTATCTCTATGCAAACAAGTTTCTTTCTTCATTATGTAATTCCGTGTCTCTCTATCTTTTGTTCTTGTTTCTTGTTCCTTCTCCTCTCTTTTATCCTATCCCCTTCTCTATCCAGTTTGAATCCCTCTCTCTCTCTTTACCTTTCTGCTCTCTATCCTTCTGGACCTTTCTAACATGCCTAATTTCATAAATGTTCCCTTTTTAATTACCTTCTTAAGTTTCATTTTTTGACCATCCTCCTTTCCCTTTTATTTGTATTAATCTTTGTGTTAGTTGTCTTCTTAAAATGGCTTTATTGTGCTGTCCCTTCTCCTCCCTTTTATCCTGCTCTCCCCTTCTCTATCCAGTTTGAATCCCTCTCTCTTTACCTTTCTGTTCCTTTCCTTCTGAACCTTTCTAACATGCTTAATTTCATAAATGTTCCCCTTTTTAGATACTTTCTTAGGTTCCGTTTTTAGCCACCCTTCCTTTCCCTTTTATTTGTATTGATCTTTGTATTAATTGTCTTTTTAAGATGGCTTTCTCTTGTGCTGGCTCCTCCCTTTCCAAGGCTCCTTCTTCTTCTATATTCAGCATTTGAATGCCCATGTTTTCTGCAACAAGCCAAGTTAGTTCAGTCACTTCCTGTAGCAGTTCTTTCATACTTTTAAACTCCATTTTTAATTCTTTGGATGGCCACCAGAATTTTAATTTTCCTTATTTCTTCTTCTTTAAATTTTCTATGATCCTAACCCAGGTCCAGAGTCTATATCAATATCACCAATTAGTCCGGTAGTCCGTCTTTGTGTATTCAAGCTTTCACTTTCTATGAGTCTTGCGTCTCTTTAAAATGTAACAACTCCAATCCACAAAGGAACAAGATAGTTTCTAATGGTCCCAATTAATACAAAACTTAAAAAACCACCAAAATCTAAAAACACCCCACCCATGGGTCACAGCCTGGATTGGTCAAATAACCAGGTCTTCAGGTCATGGCGGAAGGTCTGGAGGTCAGGGGCCAAGCGGAGCCCCAGGGGCAAGTTGGTTCCAGAGTTCAGGGACAGCGACAGAGTAGGCACGTCGTCGGGACCGCCAGCCGGCATTGCCCGGCTGATGGGACCCCAAGGAGTCCCTGTCTGTGACTTCGTACAGGGCGGTTAGTATTCGATGTCGGCAGCAGTCTCTCCCTTAAGTAATAAGGACCCATGTCATGTAGGACTTTGTATGTTAAAGTTAAAACCTTGAATCTCACCCGAGGGAACCAGCAACCAATGCAGGCAGCGCAGGAGGGGGCTAACATGGGAGAACGGGAAACTCCCATCACCGCCCGCGCGCGCATTTTGCACCAGCTGCAGTCTCGGATGGTATGCAAGGGCAGTCCTAGATAGAGAGCGTTGCAGTAGTCGAGTCGCGAAGTAACAAGGGCATGAGTGACTGTACGCAGGGCATCCCGGTCCAGGAACGGCGAAGCTGGCGAACCAGCCGGACCTGGGCAAAGGCCCCCCTGGCGGCTCCCACCTGCTCCTCCAACGGAGCCGTGCATCCAGGAGGACCCCCAGGTTCCTCGCCCTATCCACAGGGGCAACACCACTCCCCTATGGTCAACGATGGACATTCTAAGCTGGAATGGGATGCGGTATGTACAACCACTCAGTCTTGGCCGGGTTGAGTGAAGCATGTTGCCGTCCATCCAGATTCGTACCGCATCCAGACAGCGAGTCATCACGAAAAGGGCATCACTGATCTGGTTTGGGGTGGAGATATACAGTTGAGTATCATCCATATTGATGATACCTCACCCCAAAACCACGGATGATCTCACCCAGCGGTTTCATGTAGATGTTAAATAAGAGGGGGGAGGACCGACCCTGGGGGACCCCACAAGTGAGCACCCTTGGGGCGACCTCTGCCCCCTGCCAACACCGATTGCGACCGCCCCGAAGGTAGGAGGAGAGCCACGAAGAACAGTGCCCCCCACCCCAACCCCACGGTCGCAAAGGATACCATGGTGATGGTATCGAGCCGCTGAGAGGTCTAATAGGACCAGGACAGAGAAAAACCCCTGTCCCGTGCCCTCCAGAATCATCAACAGTGCGACCAATGCCGTCTCCGTGCTGAAACCAGGCGGAAGCCCGATTGAGTGCGGATCGAGGTAGTCCGTTTCCTCCAGGAAAGCGAAATTGCCGGGCCACCACACTCTCAACAACAGCCAAAAAGCGAAGGTTGGAGACTGGGCGAAAGTTGTCTAACTGGTGGGATCCAGGGCAGGCTTCTTCAGGAGGGGCCTCACCACTGCCTCCTTCAAAGGCGGAGGAAAGACACCCTCTCTCAAAGAAGCGTTGACAACTGCCCGGATCCAGCCGCAGGTGACCTCCCTGGCGGCATAAGCCAACCAGGAGGGCACAGGTCCAACAAACATGTGGTGGAACTCAGGCACCGCATAATCCCGTCCACTTCATCCTGGAAACAGGATCGAACTCATCCCAAAGCGTAATGGCCAGACTCCCGTATCCGCTCCTCCAACCACTGCAAATCAGAGGACAACCGCTCCAAATCGGCGATCTTATCCGACAGATATTGCCCAAATTCCTCAGCCCTTCCTGCAGCGGGTCGGCCCCTCCTCTGGGCGAAGGAGGAGTGAGTGTGTGACCCAGAACAGGGCGGCGGGCGGTTATCTGTGGGCTATGAGGCGGAGATAAGACATTCTCGCCCATCTCGCCGTAAGTCCTAATATGGGCTCTTAACTGGGCTCGTCGGCCTGGGAGTGGGTGGCCCTCCACCTGCTCTCTAAGCCCCTTCAGCGGCGTTTCATCTCCCGGAGCTCCTCTGAATACCAGGGAGCCATTAGGGATCCACGGCGTGTAAGGGGTCGCATGGGGACAACCCTGTGAGGGCCTCGGCGCAGCCGCTGCCAGGCGTCGTTAGATCCTCGGCAGAGCTGTGAGTCAGGGAAGAGGGAAAAGGCCCCAGCTCCATCTGGAACCTCTCCGGGTCCATCAGGCGTCTGGGGCGGAACCATCTAAGTGGCTCCTCATCCCAGCAGTGGGGGACAGACTGTTGGAAGACCAGCCATAGGAGATAGTGATCAGACCATGGAACGGGCAAGACCATCGATGTGACTTGCCCTCTGTCACTCCGCCACTGTTCAGAGACAAAACTAGGTCAAGAGTATTTCCCCCCTCATGAGTAGGGCCTTGTATTAACTGGGTCAGGCCCATGGCCTCCATAGAAGCCATGAATTCCTGGGCCAAACCCACCCGCCCAGGGAAGGCAGTTGAAGTCCCCAGGACCATGAGGTCAGGGAACTCCACTGCCACCCGGAGAGGAGATCGAGAAGCCCAGGTAGGGCAGCTGCCACACAGCTGGGGAAGGTATGCCAGCAGCAAGCCCACCCGACCATTAGGCCCCCACCTCAGGAGGAGGGTCTCACTCCCGCCTATCTCTGCAACAGAGACCTCCCTTGGAAACATGGCCTCCCGAATAACCACGGCCACCCCACCACCCCTACCCTGGGCCCGTGGCGGTGTAAAACCGAAAACCTGGTGGGCACAAATCAACCAGAGGGACACCCCCCTCTGGGCCCATATTGATGATACTTCACCCTGAACCCATGGATGATCTCACCGAGAGGCTTCATGTAGATGTTGAACAGAAGGGGAGAGGAGCACCCTGGGGCACCCCACAGGTGAGGGGCCCTGGGGTCGACCTCTGTCCCCCTGTCAACACTGGCTGCATGTGTCCTGAGAGGTAGGAGGAGAACCACCGTAAAACGGTGCCTCCCTCCCAACCCGAAGGCATCGCAGTAGGATACCATGGTCGATGGTATCAAAAGCCGCCGAGAGGTCCAATAGGACCAGGATAGAGGAATACCCTCTATCCCGAGCCCTCCAGAGGTCATCTATCAGTGCGACCAATGCTGTCTCCGTGCTGTGACCAGGCCTGAAGCCTGATTGATATGGATCTAGGTAGTCAGTTTCCTCCAGGAAAGTCGGGAGCTGCTGGGCCACCACATTCTCAACAACCTTTGTGACAAAGCGAAGGTTGGAGACAGGACGAAAGTTATTCAAATTGGCTGGGTCCAGGGCAGGCTTCTTGACAAGGGGCCTCACCACCGCCTCTTTCAAGGCAGTGGAAAGGATCCCTCCTGCAATGAAGCATTGGTGATTGCCTGGAGCCAGCCACGTGTACCCTCCCGGGTGGCGTAAACTAGCCAGGAGGGGCATGGGTCCAATAAACAGGTGGTGGTACTCAGATTCCGCATAACCCTGTCCACCGAATCTAAGGTCACAGGGTCAAACTCATCCCAAATAATCTCGACAAGACTCGACGTTGCCTCCACGTCTGACTCCAGCCAGTTGGTGTCCAAACCGGCCCAGATCCGAGCGATCTTATCCAGCAGATGCTGACTAAACTCCTCAGCCTGTCCCTGCTTGGTGATTGCCAAGCATCCCCATGGTCATATGATCAAGCTAAATTTTGATCATGTGACCATAGGGATGCTGCAATAATTTTCAGTATGAAGACGGTCATAAGTCACTTTTTCAGTGCCAGGAACAGCCACTACAATCATGAATGGTTTTCAGTCAAGGACTACCTGAAGTATCAACTCAAATTTTTATTAAATACTCTCCCATTTCTCTTTCAAATTAAGCCTGACTGTAGACTTCCTACTATCATCGGGGATAATGGAATGCTGTAATAGCAGAAATTCCATGAGCTACAAAACCCTGAACATACATCAAGCAAGGAGAAAGCCAGCAGCTTACGAAGACATTGCCTCTTTCAAAGCTGGATTTGAAAATAACCAGTCTCCACTTGTCACATCCACCATCCAAAATTCTGTAACTGATGTTTGTTGATTGGATCTAAATTCTTTTTGATCTCCAGAGCCTGAAATGGTGATTTGTCTTTGTGAAATCCTGAAGAAGGTGAAATGTTCTTCTAATAGAAAAGGCATTAAGTTGAATGAGGAAAAAAAAACCCAAAGAAGCCACTTTCTGCCTGGCTTTACTCATTTGGTTTCCATGTATCAATTTAACTTCACCCATGGGGGTAATAAAGTGCCGTGGTTTTATATATATATATATATTGTAAACACCATCTGATTTAGAGAGTGGTGATTTCACTTAACACTCAAAACTTGAATAAGGCACAGGTTGGTTTGAAGAAACAAGTCAGCAACACAATTTAAGAAGGAACTGAGGCGTGTAATTGAGTTTGTTGGGATAATTGTATTTTAGGATAGATAGCATTTTTAATTTGTTTTAATTGCTAGCAAGCCTTGTATTTAGGGTGCTGATTAATTCTATTAGAGGAATTAATTAGATAGGGAGGAAAGATGTATATTATAGATTACATCTAAATCATTGTAAACACAGTACCTATCTTCGCTCAGCTAATTTTCTATGTGGTGGGTCAGGCAGGATAGTTGGGTGGTCTGAATTTATGAAAGAAGAAGGCCCCAGGGTTTCTGAAACATTTAAGCACCACAGCTTTGTACATTATTTTAATAAAAATTTAGAGAAAATATTTGACACAGCTGTTATTTATTTTTAAAGTTATATTTTGTCATTCTTTCAAGAGCTAAGGTTGGAATACCTAACATTTCCTTCTGACTGTTCATTTATTTTTTTATTGGTAAAATTTATTAGCCCCTCACCTTGCCACATGGTAACTCTGAGTGGCAATATTAATAATTTTTAATATTACAATATTAAAAAAATAAAGCAATAATTCATAATAATATAAATACAATACTATAAAATCAACCTGGCTAAAAAATATGGGATTTAAGCGCTCACAGGAGAGAACAAAGCACTCCCACTTCCTATTTTTCCTCATGGCAACAACCTTGTGTAATAGGCTAGATTAAGAAGGGTTCCCTGAAATAATGCACAGTGTTTTTTGTGGCTGCACATGAACTTGTCCCTGAATCTCTCTATTCATAGCCCACCCCTTAAACTACTAGTCCACACTAGCTCTCATTCATTTGATTGGGTGATCACAGAGGGGCTAGAATGGAAGCTAAATTTGAAGAGCACTTTGTCTTGGGTTGTAAACTTTAATCTACAAGGTCATATTAACCCTGAATTGTAGGATTGCTGTTAACCACAGTTTCCTTGACTTCCCCAGCTTGCATCACAGATTCAACAAGCCCTGGGCTGTGGAGAAGGGGATTGTGAGCTCACTAGTATGTTATAATTTTTAATAGTTAATTATTAATAGCTAGTAATATAATTATTAATAGTTAATAGTTTTTCTATTCCCTGGAGATGACTATGGAGATTCTCAGTCATCCAAGTCATGGTGGTCCCAAGGTGCTTTTTTTTCCCCCAAGAGGCAACTGGACTTTCTGATTTTTCTTTGAAGATGTTTCACTTCTTATCCAAGAAACAAAATGTCTTCAGAGAAAAACTGGAAAGTCTAGTTGCCTCTTGAAAAAAAAAACACCCTTTGTATTCCCTAGAGAGTTGGCTATTTATGTTATTCTATTTCTGTTATGATTTTAACTTTTCTTGTATGATGCTTTGAGTTATTTGCTAAGTAGGGAGCCTTACACATCAAATCAGAACAAGTTAACTTATATTAAACACTTGGGTGCATTAGAACTGGCCGTGTTATGCCATCTCTCTCCCTCCTCCTCCTCCTCCTCCTCCTCCTCCTCCTCCTCCTTCTTTTCTCTCTCTCTCTCTTTCTTCTTCTTCTTCTTCTTCTTCTTCTTCTTCTTCTTCTTCTTCTTCTTCTTCTTCTTCTCTCTCTCTCTCTCTCTCTCTCTCTCTCTCTCTCTCTCTCTCTCTCAGAATTTATTGATCAGGAACTGCTGTTTTTGCTAGAACCTTTTGATGTTCAAATTAAACATTTCTACATTTCTCTCTCTTTTTTTTTGAAGTGACACTTCCTTATTGGATGAAGACAGCTCTGAAAATACCCTGTCCAGACAAGTGCAGATATGATTCATTTCCAGTTTTACTTATCATGGCCTTTCTATGCCCATTCTTCTGAGCCATCATTCTTACCATTGGCCATGCTGATAGGATTTACTGGAAAGCTGGAAACCAGCAACAGCTAAGAGGCCATAGATTGCACAGGATTTACTCAGCAAGGCAAGGGGATCCATTGAGAAGGGATCATAGAGGTAATTTTGTGTTCTGTTATTTTAAACTATGAGCTGATGTTTGCATTATTTCTTACTCATATTTTGTAATATAGGAACTGCATTTGAAAAGACTAAAATGAAACAAATGGATTAAAAAGAAATCTTTCCTGACAAAAAGTAATGGTAAAGTATGTTTTAAGAATGTGAAAGTATAGTGAAAAGGGATTTCTTAGATCATTTCATTCAGGAATCAAAGAGAAAAAGGGTGTCCCTGAATATCAATGTACAAATCACACCATTAACCCTGACTGATCACATGAAAAATAAGCAGGGTCAGACCTGGTTAGTACTTCTAGGATTGTAGATTAGACTGGAAACTTTGGGGAAAAAAAGAAATTAATGACAAATTTCCATATTATTGTCAGGATACTGGATTGCACAAACTTCACTTATATCCCAGAGTAAATATGTTCTGAAGTTTCCATAGCTCTAAAGTAACATATATGTAGTACATTCACTCATTACTTCACACTCTTCTACAGTTTTAATATTTATATTAGCTAACTTTTAAAAAATCTTCTTGTTGTAATAGTCACTCCATCTAATTATTCTGGAGAAGGACTATGGTCATTCAGTGGTAGACTTTACAGCAACCTTTTGTGTTAAGTTTGCATGAAGAGACAGACGCGGAGTGCTTCAAGCTCTTTGTTTATTAGTGACTACAGCTCAGAACGAACCCACTTTGGCTG
Organism: Naja naja; assembly: GCA_009733165.1. Lineage (NCBI taxonomy): Eukaryota > Metazoa > Chordata > Lepidosauria > Squamata > Elapidae > Naja > Naja naja. The sequence continues at coordinate 46,064,382 of CM019149.1, forward strand.
GGCTGCGGCTGCTACTTATAGCCAGCAGCCGCAGTTGCCAGCCAATCAGAGTGCAGGGTTTTCCCACTTTTAAACCAATCATTTCTTACATTTTACAAGAACAGTTCAAACTAAACCAATGACTTGAAACCTGCATACATAACACCCCTCCCCACTAGGTTCAGTCCATACTCAAACCCCAGCCTATCTAATGTATTCTTTTAAATAGGTGGGGCTCTTACGTGTGTTGAGACCTATGTGGTTCAGATGTTTTAAGGTTCTCACCTTGTGAGGAGGAAATGTGTCTGCTGACATTTCCTTACTAGGACTTGTAGTAATGGTAGAACCTGTTTGGTTACTACAACCTGGTCTCTCCTCCCAATCCATCTCCAACCCAATGTCAGCACCTAAATCAGGTAATGATGTGCAATCTTCCATTTGTGAAAATGGTTGTTGGTATTGTGACAGGTTTTGGGATGGTTCCTGTCGTGTTAGCTCGTTACACATGGGTTGATTCTTGCTTGTTCATTACACTCATGATCCTCCCCTTCCCCTAGAAGAGGCAGTAGGTATGGGAACCAGAGAGGAGCAAAAGTGATGCTCCTGAGGCAATCTGGATCTTAACTGATCAATGTGCCTGCTCCAGAGGACACCATCCTCTGTTTGTACCCTGTAAGACCTGGGGCCTGTGATTTGGGTTATCTCAGCAGGAATCCATAATGGTTCACCCATAAGGTTCTTAGCATAAACAGAATCACCCACAGTGAATGTGCGAATTTTGCTAGTGGAATCTAGTGGTGCGTTGGGTGCGTAAGTGGGATGAAGGCGAGCAAGGGGAGACCTGAGTTTCCTACCCATCAACAATTCAGCTGGGGACAAATTAGTTGAGGGTTGGGAGTGATATGCTGAACACTGAGAAGTTTTCAACTCTCTCAGTGATATCCCCTGGACCCAATTGCTGAAGTTTTTCCTTGCTAATCGTACCATACGTTCAGCCCGGCCGTTAGCCGAAGGATGCCCAGGGGCTGTCAGGGCATGTCTGATACCCTGTTGTGCTAGATATGATTCAAAAAGGTTGGATGTAAATTGAGGGCCATTGTCAGAAACAAGCACATCAGGTAACCCGTGAGTTACAAAAAGCTTTTTAAGCTGTTTGATGACAGCTTCAGTTGTGGTGGATGCCATAGGGATAACCTCTAGCCATTTGGAATATGCATCAACTATAATAAGGAAAGTGTGCCCTCTGGTAGGGCCAGCAAAATCAATGTGAATCCTGGACCATGGACCCCTAGGACATTCCCATTCCTGTGTGGGAGAGGTGGGCAGGCCTGACTATCTGACAGTTCGGACAAGATGCAACTCAGTTTTCAACCATTTTGTCAATACCTGGCCACCATACATAACTCCTGGCCAATCCCTTCATTCTGACAATACCTGGATGATCCTCATGTAACATTTCCAAAACCCTTTTGCAGTTTTGCAGGAATAACCACCCTGTTACCCCACAAAATACATCCTCTTAATACAGATAATTCAGTTTGCCTGGATTTAAAAGGTTGGGCAAGTGAGGTAGATTTGAAAAGCCAACCTTTCTTAATCCAGCCTACAATAGGAGCCAATAAAGTGTCTTTGGCAGTCTCTCTGCAATTTCAGCAGCGTGTACTGGAAGCTTGGCAACAGTTTCTAGGAAAAAGTGTGGTCTCAGGTTCACAGTCCTCAGTGTGAAAGGAAGTGGGCAGCGACTCAAAGCATCTGCATGCCCAATGTCTTTTCCAGGTCTGTGGATGAGTTTGTATGAATAAGCAGCAAGAAATTCAGTCCACCTCAGCATTCTTGGTGACAGGATAGTGGGCGTAGGTTTGTCTCCTGCCACAGTGCCTAACAGAGGTTTGTAATCTGTGACAACAGTAAATGTTCTCCCATATAAATACTCATGGAATTTCTTGACAGCTGCAACAATTGCCAAGACTTCATTGTCCAGTTGGCTGTAGTTCCTCTCTGCTTTATTCAAGGTGCGAGAGTAAAATGCAATAGGAGCTTCCCTCTCGCTGGGAAGCCTGTGGCTCAAACCCCCACTCCAAAAGGGGATGCATCACAAGTCAGTACAACAGGCAAATTCTCAGAGAACTGTATCAGTACAGCATCAGGTGATTAATCTTTTAATATTGTTAAATGCAGATTGTTCTTTTCTGCCCCAGACCCACGCAGACTTTTTGTCTAATAATCTGTGCAGTGGTTCTGCAATGGTTGCCTTCTGAGGTAGGAACATGTGATAAAAGTTAATGAGTCCAAGGAAGGCTTGCAAATCTGTTTTACATTTTGGTCTAGGGGCTTCTTTGATTGCCTGAACCTTGGCATCTGTGGGGTGGATACCATGCTTGTCAATCATATAGCCCAAGAACTCAACCTTGTCAGTTCTAAGAGTGCATTTTTTCTTCCTTGACTTTTAACCCTGCTTTTTGAATCTGGTAAGGACTTCTCTGAGTCTCTCTTGTAACTGAGTGTCATTTTCAGCAGAGATTAACACATCATCAAAGTAAGGTACTACCCCTGGCAGTCCTTGGAGCATCCTTTCCATAAGGCTTTGGAAGATGCCTGGTGCCACGCTTACTCCAAACTGTAACCTTTTACATTTGAAAGCACCTCCATGAGTCACAATGGTTTGGGCCTCTGCAGTGGCATCATCAACTGTTAATTGTTGATATGCCTGGGCCAGATCCAATTTGGCAAAGACTGTACCCCTGCCAAGTGAATGTAGTAAATGATGCACCACTGGAACTGGATATGCACACTGTTGAAGTGCATGGTTCAATGTCCCCTTATAGTCTCCACAGATTCTCACTGACCCATCAGTCTTGACTGGTGTGACTATGGGTGTATCCCACCTGGAGTGGTCAGTGGGCTCTAAAACTCCTTGAGCTATTAGTTTATCTAATTGTGCATCAATTTTTTCCTTTAAGGCAAATTTATTTTTATTTATTTATTTTATTAGACTTGTATGGGACCCTTCTGGGCTTTAAGCGAATTGGTGGCACCTTGGGATCTAGATTGAAAGTGATAGGGGTTCCCATATACTTGCCCAATCCTTTGCTGAAGACCTCTGGAAACTCAGACTTCAAGGCCTCCTCCCATTCAGAGTTGCTCACGTGATTGATGCCAGTCACCTCGATGCCTAGTGGATTGAACCACTCAAGTCCCAGCAAGCTTGGGCGATCCTTGTCCACGATGGTCAGGGGCAAGCAGTTTGGTGTGGCCTTTGAACTTCACGTTGAATTCTCTTGTTCCAACTACTGGAATCTTGTTCCCTCATAGGTCTTTAAGAGTCAGTGCTTGCTTCTTGAAATGCTTCTTCTGAATGTTTGGGAGTAGTCTGTGAATAGTGTCCCATGACACCATAGATAAATCGGATCCTGAGTCCACTTCCATTTGGCAAGGCCTTCCTTCAATTGGTACCTTGATATGCACTTTTCTGTTATTGATAGAAGAAGAATGACCAATAGTTACTGTCTGATGAGTTTCATTCTTCCCCTTTGCTTTTGTGCTGCACCCCATTTTCCCACTGAGGTTGTTGGGCTTGAATTCTTTGTCAGGAAACTTCCTTCTGTTGGGTGGAGTTCTGGATGATTTGCAGACTCTTGCTAGGTGTCCTCTTTTTTCACAACGGAGGCAGATGGTATCTAAAAACTTGCATTCAGTGCAGGGGTGGCTTCCCCCACCACCTCTGCAGTAGAAATCTTGCCTCTTTCTTCCCAGGTCTTTCTTTTTCCACTCCATTCTGAGTCTATAAATTCCTTCCTCCACCTCACTACAGTCTGACTCAGAATCTATTTGCTCACAATGAGTTGTTGTGGACTTTTCCACATCAGGATGGCTTGTGGCCTTGTTAATTTTCTTCATGGCTGCTGCTGAGGACTTGGTAGCTTCTGCTGAAGAGGCCTCTTCTATTGCTTCCTTCAGCGTGATCTTAGGTCTTAGTAATAACTTGCTCTGAAGCACCTTGTCTTTGAGGCCCAGAACAAATCGATTGCGCATGGCCTCTTCTAAATTGTTAAATTCACATGCACCCCCAACGTCTCTTAAACTTGCCATGAAGTTGTTTAGGTTTTCGCTTTCCCCTTGATCCCGATGGTAAAACTCGTGTCTCTTAATGAGGCACGATACTTGTGGCGCGTAATGGGCTCTTAACAACTTTTCTAAGTCGGGCCATTCCATTACCTTCACATCTGCAGCTCCCGCCAATGCCTTCGCCATCTTGAAAACTGCCTGACCGCAGTGCGTGAGAAAGACCGCCCTCTTCCGCTTCTCGGAAATGTCAGCAAGATCGTTTCCTCCAGATACATTTGGAAGCGATCTGCATACTCTCCCAGTCTTCTGCCGTCGGATCGAACAGGGCTGAGGGGGTGTTCAGCACAGCCATCTCTCTCTTCTTCTGTTCAGCGTTGCCTTTCTTCTTTAGGGAGATCCCACCTTCGTCGCCAGTGTTAAGTTTGCATGAAGAGACAGACGCAGAGTGCTTCAAGCTCTTTGTTTATTAGTGACTACAGCTCAGAACGAACCCACTTTGGCTGGGCTGCGGCTGCTACTTATAGCCAGCAGCCACAGTTGCCAGCCAATCAGAGTGCAGGGTTTTCCCGCACTTTTTAAACCAATCATTTCTTACATTTTACAAGAACAGTTCAAACTAAACCAATGACTTTAAACCTGCATACATAACATTTTGGACCTCAGGGACTACCAAACTCATAATTTTAAATCCCATGGACCACTAATATGAATTTTGACTGATGGTGGCTTACTGACATTGGTGGGAGAGAGGGGGGGAGGGAGGAAGAGGGAGAGAAAGATCTGATCTAACATTGGAGGGCTGGCGGTGATGTTCTCTCTCTCTCTCATACTCTCTCTCTCTCTCTCTCTCTCTCACACACACACACACACAGAGGTCCCTCACCCCCCACCCCTCCAAGGCATTCACTAACCTGCTTTTCAGCTCCATTCTCGGGGGGGGGGAGGGAGAGAGAGAGACAGTATCCTGCGATCCCAAACAAAGAATAATCGATCGGTAGGAAAATGGGGTGGGGGATTTTCCTGTAGACTTTTTGGGGGATTTTCCCAGGGTCTCTGTTTGCAGAGACTGGGAAAATCCCAAAAAAAGTCTGCAGGAAAATTCCCCACCGCGTTTTCCTACCGATCGATCATTCTTTATTTGGGATCGCAGGATACCGTCTCCAGCTGTTCTGACCCAAACCTTGTTCCAAGGAAACAAACAGAGGTAACAGCAAAACCTTTTAATGATTCTTTATGAATTCTGTTCCTTCACAGTTAAAAGGCTGTTTCAAACTAATTGTCTCTGATAAGAACAAGCCTTGCCAAGGTTGTGCAAGGCTGCAAGAACACTAGATAAAGTTACTAAGAAATATGTCAAACACAAAGAGTCTCCAAACACCAACCAAGATATTCCGAACGTCCACAAGGCTTGAGTGCTAAAACTTCTTTGCTTCCTGCAAAGAACTCCGGTTTCTCAGCTGGCTTTTATCTCTTAAGGGAGGGGCCATTACCTTGCAGCCTTACTCCCGAGTTGCCCATGCTGCTGCAGCTGCTTTTTCTTTTGAGCAGCCCTGCGTGTATGAGCACTGGGCACAGGCTCTTCGGGGACCTCTTCATCACTGCTGCCAGCCTCCACAATCTCTGAAGGCAGCATTCCACTCCCTGATAGTCCTGGCCCCATCCATGCATCACACACAGACCCCTCATCTGAGTCCTCCTGCTCCGAGACCTTAGCCATCCGTACCTGCTAACAGCGAACCACAACACCAGCTCCATTCTCAGGGGGAGAGAGAGAGACGTTTGGCTTCATGCAAGGAAAGCAGCAGAAGCAGCAGAAGTCTTTCTTTTTCTCCCCCAAACTCCGTGAGAAATGAGTCTTTGCTGGCACAGCCTCTTGCTGCAGGATGTCTTGCAGGATCCCAAAGACTCATTTCTGGCAGAGTTTGGGGGAGAGAAAGAAAGACTTTTGCTGTTTTCCTTGCGTGCAGCCAAAAGTAGAAGAAGAAAGAAACAGAAAGAAGCAGCCGGTGGCCAGATGAGGTGCATGGGGTGAGGGGGGCAAGTTTCCCGCTCTGCCCTTTCCCCCTTTCCCTCACTACCTTGTGTAGTTTGCAATGCAAGTCATGCAAGGCTTGTGTACCTGCGGGCCATGTGGGCGGCACAGCCTTGTGCTCCTGTGCAGCCTGGATTAATTACTTTGGGGGGTGCTTTTGGGGGTGACATTTCTCTGCGGATCACCAAAATTTTCTTGCAGACCACCAGTGGGCTGCGGACCACCAGTTGGCGACCACTGCTTTACAGTATACACTTTACAGTATATACCTTTGAGTTAAGGCTCAAAAATATTCCTATCTGACTATCTGCAGAATTGACAGTCAGTGCATAACATTTTTAGTGTGAAGATCATAGATGGCCTCTTATTAACATGCCAAGAATAGATACTCAAAAGTGCATTGGGTTGAGATGAAAACTAAATTTGATTTAATTTGTAAGGATTACAATTAAATTATATTTAAATAGAATTTTACCCCCTAGGTGTAACAATGTCCATTAAAGAGTATGTGTGCCAACAAGATAGCCTTGGTGGTGCAGGCTGTTAATAGCCTAGCACTTAGTTCCAGCTGCCTACAATTATTGCAGGCTCTTATCCCACCAGGCTCAAGGTTGACTCAGCCTTCCATCCTCTCGGGGTAGGTAAACTGAGGACCCAAGATTGTTGGGGGCAATAAGCTGAGTTTGTAAAAATGCTGCTTAGTAATAAGCAGGCATATACAATGGAAGGAAGGCTATTGCTGAGTGCATTGGGTTGTATCCCGAAAATTGTAAGCCGCCCTGAGTCTCCGGAGAAGGGTGGGATATAAATATGAATTTTTTTAAAAAAAGATAGAACCTGGAGACTGATTTAGTATGCTAAACTTCTGTAAAATTGAATCTGAGGAGCTACAGGAAGAAATAAAAGCAAAAAACTGTAAAACAAAGTGGAAATGTATTCTTAGAATTTCAAAAGGAAAAAAAATCCATGTGTTTCCAGAATAAGCTGTTATGATAGCCAAAGAATGATGGAAGAAGGAAATGCTAAACAACAAGAACATTTATTTATTCGATTTTTATCCTACCTTTTTACTTTATAAATCACCCAAGGCAGCAAACATTTATACTGTAATACTCCTTCCTCCCATTTTTCCCACAATAACCCTGTGAGATGAGTTGGTCTGAAAGTGAATAACTGGTTCAAAGTTAATCAGCAGGTTTTCATGCCTAGAGCTTACAGTCTCTTGGTTTCTAGGCCAGCACCTTAACCAGGGGTGAGATTCCACCAGATCGCACCTATTCGCTAGAACCGGTTGTTAACATTCTAAGCAGTTCGGAGAACCGGTTGTTAGAAGAAATTACTGGCCTAATCCTGTAAGGAAGGCAGGAAGGAAACATTCTGGTGTTGCTTACAGAAACTGCCTCTCCGTTAACCCTTATTACATTCTTGGCAGGACTAGACTTCCTGTCTCAGGAATGTCTCTAGAGTTTTTCCCCCCTCCTTTGCTGGTACTTTGCTTGTGTGGAGTGACCATTCAAAGTTACAATGGCACTGAAAAAAGTGACTTATGACCATTTTTCACACTCACGACTGTTGCAGCATCCCCACAGTCATGAGACGCCAGGCGAGGAGATGCGTGCCTCGATGTGAGTGATATTGAGTTGGCCACGCCCAGCCAATAACATGACCACCAAGCCATTTCCACACAGTCACATGCCCACCAAGCCATGCCCACCACCTAAGCCACGCCCACAGAACCAGTTGTTAAAAATTTTGAATCCCACCCCTGACCTTAACTAATACAAAAGACAAGAAAAGGTATATTTAGTCTAGAATGACAACAAATGGAGCACTACCCTAGGGTCAGAAAGGGAAATAAGAGCTCCTTTTAAGAAGCTAATAGAAAACACAAGTAAATGTACACATATGGTAAGAATTCTTAAAAACAGTCATGGAAGAAATTTATCAAAGGCAAATGTGACTAAAGATAAAACTATTACATTAAAAGATACATTAACAAAAAGATAGAAAGAGAACCTGTAACTTACCCAGAGTCATTGTGAGCTGGGCAGCATATACATGTAACTAATAATAATATTTAAGATCTGTTTTTGCTAGAAAGTGAGACATGATTAAGCAGTAGACCAGTTGATGGTTAGAAAAGCACTAGGCACAAATTATTCATAACTCAATGAATAATTTTAAAACTGCAGAAGAACCAGTTTAAGCGTTCCTGCTGATATGTTGACAAATGTGAAATAAGAGTGTGCAGCTTGGAGAAGATTGATGTATAAGATACCTGAAGAAGAGGGGAAAGGTGCGAAGTACCAAATAGTTGCATTAATTACCCAAACTTGGAAATTTTGCTTACAAACTTACAAATAAAGAGAAGAGTGATGTATTAGGACAGAAATGTCAAATGAACAGAACAGTTTTAGAACAGGCAGAAAAAAGTGAGTTCATTTAGCTAATGTATACAGTATTAAGATGGATAATGAAAAGAGCAAGAAAATACTAGAGATTTATGTTTGTTTCATGGAGTACAGCAAGACTTTTGATTGTATCAACAGTGCCAGAAATTGCACTATATTAGGGCTAATTGGTATGCTCACCTGATTATTTTTCTAAGAACATGTTACAATAAACAAGAAATGATTGTTAAGAGCTGGAGCAACAGAGTGATTCAGTGTAGGAAAAGACACTGATACTCTATAAGTTTAATAGAAAAGGATAGGAGAAGTACATACATATATTAATATCCATGAGAGTAAACAATGTATGCAGAGAAAAGGATTAAGCAAATAACAGCTGAAATAAAACACTACTTGTTTGGAACATACAATACAATATTGTTAATCAAAAGTAAAAAAAAGACTTCAATTTGAAAGTAAAAATGGAAAATAGAAAGTGAAAATTCTGGGCTATTGTTAAATATCGAGAAGATAAACTGGCAGATATATGTTTCTTTCACTTTTATTTACATTGTTCTGATATATTCAGATTTTTATCACATTATTTCCAGAGAGAGTTTTTTTTTGCTTTTATGAGACTCCTAATTGTTAGCTGCTCAGAGCTTTACAGAATGGGCAGCATGCAAAAATATTAATGCAATACTATGAATAATATCAGCCAGCATGTTCAGTGAATGCGTAATTGACAACAAAGAAGTGAAGGTAGTAGTTTTATTTTGATAAAATAATAGAGACGGGAGGTGTTTTAGACAAATAAAGATAAGATTAACCTTAGCTGGCAATGACAAATTTGGGGGAAAAAAATCACAATGTACATTTCTGTGAACATGAAGATCATAATAGCTAAGTGCCATGGTGGCGCAGTGGTTAGAATGCAGTACTGCAGGCTACTTCTGCTAATTGCCGGCTACCAGCAATTCGGCAGTTCGAATCTCACCAGCTCAAGGTTGATTAAGCCTACCATCTTTCTGAAGTCGGTAAAATGAGGATCCAGATTGTTGGTGGCAATATGCTGACTCTGTAAAACCTCTTACAGATGGCTGTAAAGCACTGTGAAGCGATATATAAGTCTAAGTGCTACTGCTAATAGCTAAAGTTGTGACCTTTCCATAATACATGGCTAAGTTGGACATTCTTAAAAAAGTAACAAAAGTATAGATAACTTCTAATTATGACTTATAAAATTTGAAAGTGGATGATGAGAGTACCAGATATTGCAACAACAACCACCACCACCACTCTTAGGCCAACTAAAGACTGCCTGCCTTCTATGTAGATGATGATGTTCATCCATCGTATTCGAAGAGGACCTTGACATCTAACAGGTTGTAGGCTGTCCACAGTGTGTCTGCAGGTGGCTGGTAAGGCCTATACAGGCACAAAATGTTCTGCCACATGTCGGGCAAACATGTGTGGGCACCAGTGTTGCAGCATTTGCAGCTCTGGCTTTGGAGTGCTCACTTTTTTTTTTTTAATTACATTTATATGCCGCCCTTCTCCGAAGACTCAGGGCGGCTTACAATTTTTGGAGCACAACCCAATGCGCTCAGCAATAGCCTTCATTCCATTGTATATGCCTGCTTATTACTAAGCGGCATTTTTACAAGGTCAGCTAATTGCCCCCAACAATCTTGGGTCCTCAATTTACCTACCCTGAGAGGATGGAAGGCTGAGTCAACCTTGAGCCTGGTGGGATTCGAGCCTACAGTAATTGTAGACAGCTGGATCTTAAGAGCAGGCGTTTAACAGCCTGAGCAACCAAGGTCTCACTTCACTTGTGCTATGGTTGTTCTTCTGTCTTCAAATGTCTGGCAGCCTTGGTGGATCAATGTGCACCATGTACTGATGAACAGCAAGTAGTAAACTCACATCCTTTGAGGAAATGATGTGATAGAAAAACCACGAGGGGAAAATCATATTTCATAGGGTTTTGAAGAGAGGAAGAGTAGAAAACCATAGATGATGATAGATGTGATCAATTGGCATATCCTTGGAAGAACTAAAAAAATGTATTATAAGAGGCAAATAAATACAGCAGACATGTGTCTATGCAGTCATCAGGAGTCAAGTTCAATTTAGAGTACCTAATTCAGTCAGTCATATCAAACATTTCATTTTCTTGTCATTTTTAAAAAGCCTATTCAAAGCTAAAGCCAAGACTTTGCATAAGGCAGATTTCTCATTAGATGTATAGGGTTTTTTAAAAATTCACTGAAGTCATTAATGTTTAAACCAGTGCAAGAAAATTAATCTCCATTTTTAATCCTGTTAAGGTCATGCCAGAAAGGCTAAATAAATACATCAGGGTTGTAGGTGAACTTTTTAATAAAGAAAAATCCTCCCTTATTTCCATGCAAGAAAAGAAAAAAAAATCTGTATAACTTCAGAATGGATATAATTGTGCTACTAGGTTGGCAGCATATTTTTTTTAAAAAAATTAAAAAACACCTTTCTTGACATACTCCAATACATCTCTGGAATTATTTCACCTCTCAATGGCACACTAGAGAAGCAGCAACTAGAGTATAGCGATGTTAAGATAGATAAGAAAGGGATTTTGAAGTTGGATCTCATCCATCAAGACCAAACCTTTCTCCATCTCTGTCCTTGGAGGGCTTCATCTCAGGAAATGTATTTTATTGTTTCAGTTATTCATTAGCAGTTTTTATCTTAAATTTTGTCTCAGAGCTCAAGTCAGTAGACTGAAGCCTACCTAATACTTGGGAAATTAGTCTCAGATTAACCAGGCATCCAGGAAAGAAATCTCAAACAGAGATAATAAGCTGTAGAACCCCAGTTCTTTTCTAATTGTGAAAATGTGACCTATTTGTTATGTATGTAGGTTTGAATGTTATTGGTTTATTTGAACTGTTCTTGTAAAATGTCAAATGGTATTGGTTTAAATAGTGCGGGAAGAAACCCTGCACTCCCATTGGCTGGCAGCTACGGCTGCAGGCTATAAGAAGCAGCCGTAGCCAAGCCAGGACGGGTCCATTCGAGCTGTAGTCACTAATAAAGTCTTTGCTGGAACTCCTCGCGTCTGACTCTTCATGCAAACTTAACACTATTCATTAATCATTTTTTTCTTTATGAGTTCTGAAACAGGTGTTTCTACTGTCAAACGCTTGGAGGAGCCATTAGCTGACTGGATGGCTGTTTTCTCCCATCTGTTTGGATTATATTTACCACAATTAGCACTTTAGCCAAATCACTCTAATCTTCTTACTTTTCACCAGCTATCCTCCCCACCTCCAAAGATTCTTTGCAAGATGATTTTATAAACAAAAGCAGTTCCCAGATCATCAGCCAATAGTACTCCTTGACCAGAGTTATTAAATGCATATACTACACTATGGTAGTAAAGTATGGATTTCCACTATTGGTTTTAATCAACATTTCTGAATCTCGTGTCAGCATAAAAGATCATTAACATATAAAAGTAGGATAGTGGCAATTTTCTATCTGCATGATATTATTTTGAGTACGAAAAAAGTTGTACTCAACTTTTTAATTAAGATTTGCATTTATAAAAACATAACCAATTAAAACATTTATTTTACATTTGTAACCATGGTGCTCTCAGTGCATGCGAATTAGTCCAAGGGAAGAGTTCATTCTGAATTGAGGAGCATCACTAAATCCATGAAATAACATAATCTCATAAAAACATGGGTTGGGAGTTTAGTGGTAATTACACTCTTTCCCCAAACCGATGCCAACAACGGGAATGACAACTTGTATGCTAATTTGAAATCCAGGGAGCTGTAATTCCAGCTCTCGCTTAGAAAAGAGTAAATTAGGACATAGGACATCTGTTGTGCATTGTGTCATTTCTTTATACCTATAAGCTCTTTCGACTTCTAAGGGCAAATTGTGAGGTAGACAAAGGAAAAGATCTTCACAGATATCCTTAGGAGAGTAAGAAGAAAGAGGAGAAGAGAGTGTCAGATTGATTAAAAGTAGCCTTGTGGCACATACAAAAGGGCAGATTTTGTGAAATGACAGCCTGATCTTGTTTTCATCAGAACCCTAATGGCATATGCATTAAATAAATAAATAAATAACCAAATAACCAAATAACCAAATAAATAAATAAATAAATAAATAAAATGGTGTTTTCATCTTGTCGTTGCCACTAATTTCTTCATACCAGCTTTGTGCAGACATGTGTAATGTAAATGCAAATCTTAAATATTCTAATCCTCGTATCTTTATTCAACTCAACCTTGTAGAAAAGACACAAGAATCCAGTCAAAGTTCCCATTCTTCTATCTAGTTTTTTTGGGGGGGGTTGGGGGTTGTAGGGGGGGTTTGGTTTGACAATGGGGATAACCATCATATAAGCAAAATTGAATGTTCATCTTTCAAACAGTTTGCAGATTTTTGAGACTCTAGAAAGAGTACAGAAAAAAGCAACACATATTTATTAAGGGACTGGATGTTAAAACATAAGAAGAGAGGCTGCAGGAATTGCGTATGTCTAGCTTAATGAAAAGAAGGGGGTGACATGATAACAGCATTCCAATATCTAAGGGACTGCCACAAAGAAGAGGCCAAATTTTCCAAAGCACCTGAAGGCAGAACAAGAACCAATGGGTGGAAACTAATCAAAGAGAGGATCATCAGCCTAGAAATAAGAAGAAATTTCCTGACAGAACACTTAATCAATGGAACGGCTTGCCTCCAGAAGTTGTGGGTGCTTCATCACTGGAGGTTTTTAAAAAGAGAGTGGACAACCATTTGTGTGAAATGGTATAGGGTCTCCAGGAGTAGGATTCAACCGGTGTTACTACCGGTTCGGTGACTACATTTTGCGCGCACATGTAAAACAACCTTAGGCTGTGCTGCCCAGACAGCAGGTGCGCAGAGTTTGAAAAGCCTCTTTGATGACTCGTAGTGTCTCAAAAATAACACGAAAACTAAAACATGAATCAAGGTCTTGCACTGCCTTCAACTTAACTTCACTGTTTTATTAGTCACAGTTTAAATTCCAAAGTAGATAATGAAGCAAAAGGAAACAAAAAACAAACTGCATTGATGAGAGTTCCAAGGCAAACCAAGATAATTAATCACACATTCCAGGAAGATAACCGGGGAGAGTCCATGGGAAGAATGCCAACAAAGATAAACCTCATCCAAAGAAAGTACTAATTTGACTCCAGTGTCTGTGAACAAGCAGTTACAAACTCTTATACAGACCTTACAGCTGCAACCCATGAGGAGGATCATGGCCCTCTCCTCCAGAGTAGATCACACTTTTCCCTGATCCTCTCCTCCCTGCGTGCCCTAGGATGGATAGGGGATGGGCCTGGATCCTCCTCTGATTGCTCAGCCGGCCTGTGCCCTTCCCCAGCCTCCTCCACCACCTCTGGAGCCACACTTCTACTCCCTGTTGGCTGTTCCTCCTCTTCCTCAGAGTCAGTCTCCACCAGGGGCATGACAGCCTCTTTTTCCCTGCTTTTTCAACCTCAGCTGTGCCATGCAAAGCAGCTGAGGTTGAAAAAGCAGGAAATAGAGGACAGGAAAGAGCCTAGGCGGATGGGTAGGCCAAACATCAGCAAACACAGAACTGGTTCAGTGTCTGCTGCTCTTCAGAGCTACTGGCTCTATAGAACCGGGCAGAACTGGTAGCATCCCACCTGAGGGTCTCTTGTATGAGAAGTTGTGGTTGGAGGAAGCTGACTAGAAGACCTCCAGGTTCCTTTCCAACTCTTTTATCCTGTTGTCACTTTCTAAGAAACTATAGTGGGCTTAGAAATTAGATATACATTTTATATAAGACATATCTAGAGAAATTCTTTTCTGAATAAGATGAACCTGTTGTTTAAGTCTGTATTAAAGCAGAGTTTGAGAACTGATGTAAATAGATTTACTAACCAAAGTTTACAAGGTCTGATTTCTGCTCAATGCACAGGAATAAATGGGATTCTTTGCATGTATGAAATTTCTTTCACATGTCCATCTCTTTAATGGAAGTCACCATTTAGCTGCTAAATCAGTCACTGCCAGCAGCTATGGCAGATTTCATTCCTCTTAACCAGTCTGTTTATAAATAAATCTTTTATAATTCAGCCAAAGCAAATATGAGAAAACCCTTCAGCAAAGTTAATAAATCTTCATCCAATTTCAGCTGTCTATCAGCTTCAGATGAAAAGACTGTTCAGATAATTGAAAAAGACTTGATCAGAGGAACTTCCCATTATGGAAAGATCTGCTTGTCACTCTGTTGTTTATGCACTATATAAAAGTGAATGATTTTATTTTTTATTGTTGCATTATTCAAAATTGTCTATTGGCTAAATTAAAATAAAAAGAAAATAAAATGAATGCCCTCAGAGCATACCAGTAGAAAATGCTCATTTCCTTCAAAGCTCTTCTCAAAATACTTATTTCTTATTTAATACAACTTGCTGACCCTAAACCATATTTTAAACTACTTCCATGCACTTTACTATAAACTACATGTAACCAGCATGGATATTTCTTCCCTATTTTATCTCTTTCTCCTATATTTTTGTGCGTTTCCTTAGCAGAATGTGTAATGCAGGAGAGTCCACTTTTAAAACATGTAGACTTCAACTTCCAGAATTCTAAAAGCATTGGGCATTAGGGAATAAATGCACCCCCACAGGTACTCCTTGGTTTATGTCCATTCATTCAGGGAATGTTCAAAGTTATGATGTTGCAAAAAAGTAGGCTTGTGATACATCCTCAAAGTTCAAGCTGTCACAGAACCCCACAGATGATTGTGGTCCAGGGGCTTGATGCCTGGCTTGTGATGATAATGTCACAGTGAGCTACAGTCATGTGATTGCCATTTGGGACTTTCTGTTCCTCTCCATCCACCCATGATCTCCTCTGACTTCTGTGTAGCCTCCATCAGCCCCTCCCAGGCTTCCCCCAATTTGAGCAGGTTCTGATGGTTTCCCAACTCTGTAGTGTCTATCCATGGTACCCACTTCCCCATGGCACACTGCACTCTTTGTCTGGGACATTTAACAACTTGTGGGGTCCTGGGTTTATGAGAGCAACCAGGACTGCCATCACTAAATGATGAGGTCATGTGATGTTGTGCTTTATGATTGCTTTGCTTACCAGTGGCAATCCTGGTTCCAATTGCCATAGTAACCACAGGACTACCTGTATAGCTCCACCTCACAGATTTATTACTATCTTGCAAAATTTATTTCAAGGTTTCAGTCTCTTTATTTTAAAAACAAAACATCAAAGGGTAATACTGATGTTGTTCTTTGTTCTAACTCATTTAGGTTGTTACTACCAGTATTCCCTTCCTTATGGTGTCATAACATTAGACTGAGAGATCTTTTCACAATATTGAATTGTTCTCTGAAGAATCTATGCATTCTTTTTAATATGACAAGTTGTGGTTGGAGGAAGCTGACAAACAGGTGAGAAATTTAGAAAGCAAAAGGCAGTGTATAAAGCAGCACATGGATATAGTTAAAGCAAGCATAAAAAGCTATTTATTTATTTATTTATTTATTGGACTTGTATGCCGCCCCATCTCCAAAGACTTGGGGAGGCTCACAACTAAAACATACAACACAACAAATAGCTAAAAATGAATTAAACAAACACAAGCCCAATAATACCAAATTTAAAATTTAAAATTTAAAAATGAATTAAGAACCATCCCATCTCCCCCGGGAGGGAGTCGCAGCCCGGATTGGTCAAATAACCAGGTCTTCAGGTCGTGGCGGAAGGTGCGAAGGTCAGGGGCCAGACGAAGCCCCAGGGGTAGCTGGTTCCACAGGACGGGGACCGCCACAGAATAGGCACGTCATCGGGGGACCCTGAGAAGCCCCTGCTTGTGTGCTCGCACAGGGCGATTGGCACTCGATATCGGCAGGAGTCGCTCCCTTAAATATTCCGGACCCATGTCGTGTAGGACTTTGAATGTTACAACCAAGACCTTGAATCTCACCCGGAATGCAACCGGCAACCAATGCAGGTCACGCAGGAGGGGGGTAATATGGGAGAATCGGGAAACTCCCATCACCACCTTCGCGGCCGCATTCTGCACCAGCTGCAATCTCCGGATGGTATGCAAGGGCAGTCCTAGGTAGAGAGCGTTGCAGTAGTCGACGCTGTCCCCCTGCCAACACCAATTGCGACCACCCCGAGAGGTAGGAGGAGAACCACTGAAGAACAGTGCCCCCCACTCCCAACCCCCCGAGGCATCGCAAAAGGACACCATGGTCGATGGTATCGAAAGCCGCTGAGAGATCTAATAAGACCAGGACAGAGAAAAAACCCCTGTCCCGAGCCCTCCAGAGATCATCCATCAGCACGACCAATGCCATCTCTGTGCTGTAACCAGGTTGGAAGCCCGATTGATACAGATCCAGGTAGTCCGCTTCATCCAGGAAAAGGAAACTGCTGTGGAAACTGCTGAGCCACCACACTCTCAACAACCTTCGCCAGAAAACGAAGGTTGGAGACTGGACAAAAGTTGTCTAACACGGTCGGGTCCAGGGCAGGCTTCTTCAGGAGGGGCCTCACCACCGCCTCCTTCAAGGCGGAGGGAAAAACACCCTCCCCTAAAGAAGCGTTGACAACTGCCCGGAGCCAACCGCAGGTGAACTCCCTGGAGGCATAAGCCAACCAGGAGGGACACGGGTCCAACAAACATGTGGTGGAACTCAGACGCCACATAATCCTGTCCACTTCATCCTTGGAAACAGGATCAAACTCAGCCCAGATCACATCGGCCAGACTATTTGCACCCTGATCCTCAGACCACTGCAAATTGGAGCATAACCCACCCCGAATCCACGCGATCTTATCCGACAGATATTGACCAAATTCCTCAGCCCTTCCCTGCAACGGGTCCACCACTTCCCCCGGACGTAGGAGAGAGCTATGAAGAAGCATAGAGAATAATATTGGCAATTTTATCTTCTTCTCTCATGTGTTAATTTTTGTGGGCTTGTTTTTACTGCTTTTCTGCCCTCTGCATATCTTATCTGGAACAGAAAAAGTGCTAACAGGTAATTTTAGTTTGTTGATCCTACCACAGCGAGGTATCTGTTGTGTATGGGCTGAGACTAAGTATTGAAAATGCTGCTGCTCTAGAAAATGCCTCTCTCCAACATCTACTGTAATCATAACTAATTATGGGTTTTCTCTCACAGATGGCTGTGCAACTAGCCTATAACAGCTGTTTCCACAGTTTGTGGGTTGGGGGAAGGCTTTTGTAGGACTGGGCATGAATTAATTGAAGATTAACACCTTCAGATTATAGTCACAGCACTCAGTACATATCATTTATCAGCTTCAAGAAAGCAAAACAAATTCCCCTTTGTGTTATAATTAAACGTTGTATCTCACATGTACTATTTCACTGCTGTCAATATATCTTGTTTACATAGGGAAAGCGTTTGGCTTTTTAACCTTAGGAAATGTTTATAACCAAGAATAAAAGAAAACGAGCCAATTGGAAGCATCAATGTTATTGAAGAAAAAAATAATTGCTGGCAATTTGAAACACTAAAGGGGAAACGATGGAGGTGTACAGCTACCATATCTGGATTGCAAACACCTGCACAATTACTCAGTTTACCAGTATCCCTTTGCTGCCATCTCTTTTATAGTTTAAAGCAGTTGTTTCTCAACCTCAGCAACTTTTAAGATGTTTGGAGTCTTAAATAAAGGCTGAGGAATTCTGGGAGTTGAAGTCCACACATCTTAAAGTTGCTGAAAAACTGATTTAGACAAGGGAGCGAGATAATTTGTTTACTTTCCTCTGCATTGCCTTACAAATAGCATTTCTTCTCTGCAAAAAGATTTGAAAAACGCGCTTTCTGTTGCGCACAGGCAAAACTGAATATTCATACAATATTTAGAAATCCCAATTCCCACGATTTGAGCATTTCCACACACTTCCGCAATAGTAATGCACTTCTGAAGCAACACCCATTACGAAGCGATGAAAGACACGCGAAAGGTTAAGTACATGTCGGCAGCGCGCATGCGCTACTGAAAAAAAAATCTGCCAGCGTTTCGGAGCGGCAACTGCTCACATGATATTAAGAGAGGCGGGGCGGCCTTCCAATATGGCTGCGCCCATGGGAAGCAAGGTTGCAATGTAGTTGCCGCGTCTCCATGGTTTTCTGAGCACGCATGGACCGTGGGGATTTCTTGGTCTCCCTTGTGGTGAGTGAAGAAGAGTTAGTCCGCACTAGATAAATTTGGTTATCGGTGGAAGATCCAGTAGGAAAAACCCCTGAAAAGGCTTTGAGGACGAGATATTTTAATTATGAGTTTTAAACTGCATAGCCCTGTGCCTGCAAAACTCTTTTGAAGCCTCCACGATCTGCTGATTTTGCATAGATTCCCCAACTGGTGTGCGGAGCATTTTGCTGACTTCCTCACGGTTAAAAAGGATTAAAAGGTATATATGCAAAGGCAAGGTGGAGAGGAATGGAGCAAAAATGTGACAACTCCCCAGTGGGAGTCTTTTTTGCTGCCATCTGGTGTCATCCGGATTTTTTGCAGCTCAGATCTGGTAGTTTAGTGAAAACAAGTGCTAAAACATGCATATTCTATACATACTACGAAGGGAACACATTAAGGTATTTTGAATTACTGGATTTAGAATGAACTGAGTTTCTTTTTGACACTGAGCTTTTTGACATTGAACAAGTTTCCTAATTATGCTGCTGGTAGCTATCTTCTTGCACAAGACCAGTTTAGAAATAATTCTTGCATCATATCAAATATGATAGATTCAGCAAACGGCAGCATTGTCTGGGGTCAAAAGCTCAATAGTGTGAATCCTGATTAATATTTTGATAGGACACCACCAAGCTATTTTAAGGATTTGGGATTGCTAAAAAGAATGTTGGAAAAAAACCCCCAATGACATGACTGTATTGTTGCAAAGAAAACTTCCATGGATGTGCCTTTGTAATCATCTGAAGTTAAGTTTGATTAGAAGACATCTTTGTTGTAAACAGATTACAAACACATGCACTTTAGACCATGTTTTTAAAATGTATCAGTAGTAATAATTTAGTTCTCTCCTGACGAATTGTATGTGAAGTTCTAATGAGAACTGTAATTAATTGAATATGCCCACTATTCAGCCTTCTGCATATTATTGTGCTTAGAAGGCACTGAAGATTTAATGGGTTTATCCACTTAGAGGCTTATGATATGATATTACTTGCATATTATTTAAAAATAAATGCATCTGAATTCACTGGTATGACAGGCATATTGGAAAGAATATGTGTAAGATCATGCAATAGGTAGCATCTCAGTCTTATAAAATTAATACCCATAGTTATTACAATAATGAACTTTCAGCACCCTCATTTGTGCTTTCTAATCTTTAATGTCCTAATCTTTAAAGTCTTCCAACAAGACAACAGCAGGTATATGGTCAGCCTTTGGGTTCAAAGATGATATATTGTTGTGTAGTTCATGTATGGACACTGAGGTAATTTAACTGCAGGGCTGCCCAGTGTCCACACATGAACTGCACAACAATGTATCATCTTTGAACCCAGAGGTCGACCATATCTATGATCCCTGCTGTTGTATTGTTGGAAGACCTTAAAGATTAGGTTACAGACAGATCATCATGGAAAATCTATGAAGTTGTTAAGAGTTGACAGCCATTTGATGACACATAATCAAACACGAAAAACTAAAAGTGGACTATATAAAGTTATAGAAGAAGAAAAAACCCCCAAAATATACAAGAAATATATTTGCATATCACAAGTATCAATAAATTGGAGCCATGATTCATAACTGTTATTCATAGTTGTTCTATTTTAATCAATACTGCAAACCACTGAATGACTATGGAGCCATATGTCTGTATTTCCAATGTTGAACAGTAAGTCTGATGATACCTTTCATTTGTTTTCTCTTAGATCACATTTGCTAAAAACATTTGTGGTTTTAAATCAAATTTAATTTCTGAACTTTAGGGCATTTCTTTCCAATACTTTTGAGGATTTTTACATTAACCACTACATATGATAAAGCATTCTTTTTTGTTGTGGCATTTCTAACATTTCTTGTCAATTTATTTATTTGATTGGTTGGTTGGTTGATTTCTATATCCACCCAACTCAACCAAGTGATTCTGGGAGACTGATTTATCTATCCTGACAGTTGCTAACAGAGTTATATACCATGTTTCATTTTGCACCAAATTTTCCCTAAGACTATATACAGGTGAAACTTGAAAAATTAGAATATTGTGCAAAAGTTCATTTATTTCAGTAATGCAACTTAAAAGGTGAAACTAATATATGAGATAGACTCATTACATGCAAAGCAAGATAGTTCAAGCCGTGATTTGCCATAATTGTGATGATTATGGCTTACAGCTCATGAAAACCCCAAATCCATAATCTCAGAAAATTAGAATATTGTGAAAAGGTGCAATATTCTAGGCTCAAAGTGTCCCACTCTAATCAGCTAATTAAGCCATAACACCAGCAAAGGGTTCCTGAGCCTTTAAATGGTCTCTCACTCTGGTTCAGTAGGAATCACAATCATGGGAAAGACTGCTGACCTGACAGTTGTGCAGAAAACCATCATTGACACCCTCCATAAGGAGGGAAAGTCTCAAAAGGTAATTGCAAAAGAAGTTGGATATTCCCAAAGTGCTGTATCAAAGCACATTAATAGAAAGTTATGTGGAAGGGAAAGTGTGGAAGAAAAAGGTACACAAGCAGCAGGGATGACCGCAGCCTGGAGAGGATTGTCAGGAAAAGGCCATTCAGAAATGTTGGGGACTTTCATAAGGAGTAGACTGAGGCTGGAGTCAGTGCATCAAGAGCCACCACACACAGACAGATCCTGGACATGGGCTTCAAATGTCGTATTCCTCTTGTCAAGCCGCTCCTGAACAACAAACAACGTCAAAAGCGTCTTACCTGGGCTAAAGAAAAACAGACCTGGTCTGTTGCTCAGTGGTCCAAAGTCCTCTTTTCTGATGAGAGCAACTTTTGCATCTCATTTGGAAACCAAGGACCCAGAATATGGAGGAAGAATGGAGAGGCACATACTGCAAGATGCTTGAAGTCCAGTGTGAAGTTTCCACAGTCTGTATTGATTTCGGGAGCCATGTCATCTGCTGGTGTTGGTCCACTGTGCTTCATTAAGTCCAGGGTCAATGCAGCCATTTACCAGGAGATTTTGGAGCACTTCATGCTTCCTTCTGCAGACGAGCTTTATGGGGATGCTGACTTCATTTGGCACCTGCCTACACGGCCAAAAGCAGTGAAACCTGGTTCAATGACTGTAGGATTACTGTGCTTGATTGGCCAGCAAACTCACCTGACCTGAACCCCATAGAGAATCTATGGGGCATTGCCAAGAGAAAGATGAGAGACATGAGACCGAACAATGCAGAAGAGCTGAAGGCCGCTGTTGAAGCATCCTAGTCTTCTATAACACCTCAGCAGTGCCACAGGCTGATAGCTTCCATGCCACGCCGCATTGAGGCAGTAATTGCTGCAAAAGGGGCCCAAACCAAGTACTGAGTACATATGCATGCTTATTCTTTCAGAGGTCCGATATTGTTCTATGTACAATCCTTTTATTGATTGCATGTAATATTCTAATTTTCTGAGATTGTGGATTTGGGGTTTTCATGAGCTGTAAGCCCTAATCATCACAATTATGGTAAATCACGGCTTGAACTATCTTGCTTTGCATGTAATGAGTCTATCTCATATATTAGTTTCACCTTTTAAGTTGCATTACTGAAATAAATGAACTTTTGCACATTATTCTAATTTTTCGAGTTTCACCTGTAGCTTGGTATAAATGTTATTGACTTCTTCCATTGATCCGTGACTATTGCTTCGACATTTTGCATGCATTTAATCATATAGTTTATTATTTGCTCTGTCTGCATATCATGTTTAATTAGCAATTTGTAATTATGTATTTTAATCTGTTATCTTTTTCAGAGTTCCCCCTTTTGTAAGATTGCGTTTTACTTTTCCGGTTGTTTACAAATAGATTAACCATGGTAAATTTATTCCTTCATTAAGAGGAATCTGTTTCATCAGTTTTCATGTAGTCAACATATTGTTCAAAAGAATATGGACATATTAAACCTTTCCCCAGGTATTTGGGTGTCTAAAAACTGTCTCAGGCTGTCCAAAAATAATGAAATGGCATTAAAAAAATCAAATTCTGTGCAAAGCTTTCTATTTCTCACTTTAAAAGTATAAAAGTAGTTCCAGAAAGGGTATCAATGTTCCTTTGCTGTCCAAAAATCATTATTGTTTTCCACAGTTAAAATAGGCATCTAGGTATTTGTACTCTCTGGCAGATGCTCCACATTAGCTACTTCATGAATTTAAATTACGTATAAGATACAAAAGTTTCAAATCCAAAGAACCAATTAGTAACTTTTGATTCATGCTTTTGCCAGATGGCTAGATTAAAACCAGATCAATTTTCTTTTTCTTCTCTTAATCACTTGCTACAGATAAGAATTCTGATGGAGAAAGAGCTAAAAGGATAGGGGGTAGTGAAATCAATGCATGCAAAATAGCCAAGCAGATTAAAAGAGTAATTAACTTATTGATTAAAATTTTAACTGAAGCTAGTGAGCGCTTTTTGAATGAGATATCATGGCTGAAGATGACCATCCTTGACTTCTGCTGTGAAAGAACCCAGCAATACAAGGCAAACTAATTCTATCTGAACTAAAATTAATGACAGTTGCTTGATGCTTTTTCATTTTTCTTTGATAAATCCTTCGCGCCTTTCTGTGAGAATTTCCTGAATTAGTCTGGGCTGTCATCCATCAAGATATTGGATTATTTTGAGGTGTCATTGGGTTATTGATGATACCCATCCCAGGTAGAGGATATAATAAAAGTATTGAGCCAAGGTCTGGATTCTGCAAGGACTGGATGGGAAACAACTGAGTTTAATTCCAATAAGCAGAGGTGCTTTGCCTTATGACTCTGGATGGGAAACAAATCTTCATTAAGAGCTGAGGTGGTGCAGTGGTTAGAATGCAGTTCTGCAGGCTACTTCTGCTGCCTGCTGGCTGCCTGCAATTTGGCAGTTCAAATCTCACCAGGCTCAAGATTGACTTAGCCCTCCATCCTTCCGAGGTGGGTAAAATGAGGACCCAGATTGTTGGGGGCAATATGCTGACTCTGTAGACTGCTTAGAGAGAGCTGTAAAGCACTGTGAAGCGGTACATAAGTCTAAGTGCTATTGCTATTTGTACTTGAGACTCCTCCAGACTTACTGCTAGATAGGCAAATGCTTGTGGGTGTTTTGCCCAATTTGGGCTATTGAATAGCAGATACTTACCACCTTATCACCTCTAAGATTGACTTCTGCAGTGCTCTATGCTTGAAGTTGCCTTTGAAGACTACTCAGAAGCTGAGTTGATATAGAAGGCAATGATAATGGCACCTAAAAGCTATATTAGCCATTTTGGGTCCCCAGCATTAGCTCCCTGTAGCCTTCTGAACATAATTCAGAATGCTTGTCTTAATTTATCACATTGTTTCATTGCCCTACACATTTGTAGAACTGCTTCTTTCAGAACTCATCCATCGACTTATGTTTGTCCCCAGATAGGATATTGAGAGTTTCTCCACAGCTGGAAATTTGTGGAGGAATACCAGATCTTGATATTTTTTTCAATTTATGCTTGGTTGGTACTGCATTCAGGAAGGAATTCAAAGTTGTGCTCTTATGCAGAATCTTTGATTAAATAGCACTTCTGAAGTTAGTGTGGCCATTTAATATGGATGTTGGGACCTGTTTTGTGATTTTGTTACTGATATTAATTGCCTTAAGGATTTTCTAAGTCATCATGAATCTTTTTTTAAAAATAAATATTAAAGATTTTCATATAAGAAAAAGATAAACATGAAATAATATAAAATTAAAAACAAAAAAAAGATAAAAGTAAAAAAGACAACGTACAATTTTACTTCTGCCCTCTCTGTTTAACTTTGTTTAAGAGTTGAGGCACACAAACAACAATCATGGGACTGTAAGACACTACAATGGTTGTAATTGTGTGTCAGTTGTGAGGCACCCAATGGGAACCATGTGAATGCAAGTTGTGCAGAGGTTGTAAATGTGAAGGCTGGTTGCAAAGCTTTTTTAACATTGTAATTTAGAATGATTACTAAATGAGTAGTCAGTGAGGACTATCTGTACTGCAGTGAACTGTTGGTTGAACTCTTGGTTGCTGGCCGCTGAAGTTAACATTTGGGGTTGTGTGTGGTAGATGGTTCATGGTGAATGAGTTGTTTATACTAAATGGAGAGACTTGTGCTACGTGTGGTAATTAAGTCAATTTTCAAATTTAAGACTAAAGGTACTTTTCCAAAAAGCCACTTGACTTTCTGGGAATTATCACGCTGCAGATGACTGCAAAAAATATAAATCCTTCCATTCACCACGTTCCCTTCTTGGATTAGAAGCAAAATGTTTGTAAACCACCCAGAGTTACTCTGTGGTAAGATGGGTGGCCAATAAATTTTATTTTATAAATAAATAAACTTAGAAAGTCCAATTACTTTTCGGAAAAGCACCGTTGGGACAACCATGGATGATTGAGAATCTCCAGGGATTTAAGATTTCTTGTTTCAAAAAAGTGAAAGATCTTGCAAATTCCACATGGCAGTTATTATAAAATATGACCTCTGCACAAAAGCGTTTAAACCCTGGGTCCTTAATCTGATGCTTTCCACCCACCCACTTTATGGAAGTTACACTTTTTGTCACTTAATCTCTCCTCTGTCTCAGCGGAGGCAGAAGCAGTCGGTAAAAACTTTATAATTTAGGCTTAGCACAATTTTGTCAGTGGATAAATGTTAGCTATCTGATCATGTCTTATGGTTGTTAGTGCTGCATATTTATATTTCAGAACTGTTTCTTGTGCTAATGACACATCATGTTGACATTATGTTTGCATATTGTAATGAGCTTTTCTGGATTTTACCATCAATATTGGAATAGCTGATTTGCTTCTGTCATTTCATCCAACCTAGAGAAGAACAATTAAGTCCAAATAAAGTAATGATAAAATGTCAAGTTAATTATTTTTCTTCCCAAATGACACTATTTATATCTATAACTTTGATGTATTTTCTCTTCAAATATTCAGTATAAGTACTTACCTCTGGAGTGTTGTTTCCACATGTCCTGTTGTATCATATTGGAAAGTATTTTTAATTTGTATGTTTTGTTATTTTTATTGTTAAACTCCCTTTTAGATAGATCATGAGCCATGGTGGCAGTGGTTAGAATGCAGTACTGCAGGCTACTTCTGCTGCCTGCCGGCTGCCTGCAATTTGGCAGTTCAGATCTCACCAGGCTCAGGGTTGACTCAGCCTTCCATCCTTCCGGGGTGGGTAAAATGAGGACCCAAATTGTTGGGGGCAATATGCTGACTCTGTAAACCGCTTAGAGAGGGTTGTAAAGCACTGTAAAGCAGTATATAAGTCTTAAGTGCTATTGCTATTTTTATCAGAGTGGGACAGTAAAAATTCTGGATAGCTACAAGTTAAACATATTAATTAAACTTTCATTCTCTAGCATTATGTGCCAGCGTCACATTCCGGTTGCCCGGTACGCTTCCTTAGGCAGGGCCTCCTTGGGGTACCGTCGATTAAGCATTGTCGACTGGCGGTGCCCAGGGGTAGGGCCTTCTCTGTGGGAGCACCCGCCCTATGGAACCAACTCCCTGTAGATCTCCGTTTGGCCCCTGATCTCCGCTCCTTCTGCCGGGACCTGAAGACCTGGTTGTTTCAACAGGCCGGTCTGGACTGACTTCGGGGGTGTGGGTTGATTTTTTAGTCTTTGTTTTAATTCTTTTTAAATTTTATAATCACTGATTAGGCTTGTATTTGTTTAATGGTTTTTTATTGTAATTTGTATTGGGTTTTTTATTGTTCGCCGCCCTGAGTCCTTAGGGAGAGAGGGCGGCATACAAGTCTAATAAAATAAATAAATAAAATAAATTAATAATCATTCTTCTTAATTTTTCTTTTGTTTGAAAAATAGTCTGTTTGATTCCTATTTTAAAAATGGTGATGTGGAATTACTTAGTGGCCCATAACAGAGTAGGAACTGAAGTACTGAACCGTCCATATCAAAGGCTGATTTTAAAATAAATTGGCTTATTTAGTATGTGTTCTTCACTGCTGACAAATCACTGTTGTTGTTGTTTTGTTAATATTAAGAATGTTTTTTTCTTGCTTGTTTATTTTGTGAAGGCTGGCGGGCTGGCTGGTGTGTGTGTGGACCTGACATTATTTCCTTTGGATACAGTCAAAACTAGACTGCAGAGTCCCCAAGGATTTAAAAAGGCTGGTGGCTTCCGTGGCATTTATGCTGGAGTTCCTTCTGCTGCCGTAGGATCTTTTCCAAATGGTAAGGCATTCTGTGCAACTGTCTTTCCTGGTTTTATTCCAAGCTGGTCTCCCTCTAACTAACCAGAGGTGCTTTTCAAAAGGCAACTGGACTTTCTTGGTTTTTTTTCCTTGGAAACGTTTTGCTTCTCATTCAAGAAGCTTCTTGGGTTACAATTGAATGGTGGAGAATGGAAGAAAGGGTGTTTCTCATGTGGGAGCCCCTTCCCCTCATGAAAAAAAAAGCAACCAGGAGACCCTGAGTTGTAGTTCCACCTTAGGCATGAAAAACTGGCTTGGATGACTTAGGGCCTGTCTCTCTCTCTCTCAGCTCACTTCACCTCACAGGTTTGTTGTTGTTGTGAAACTAGGAAAAGGAAGGAATATTATGTATTTTTGCTGCCCTGAATTATTTCTAAACAATAATAAAGGCCGGATAAACTCTGAGATGGGTGGCATATAAATTTAATAAATAAAAATAATAAATGAAAGTCAAATCAATAATAATAACGTACTCCTGCTGTTAGAATTGCCACATTTTAGAGAAGAAACAGTTTTATTGCACAAGTGAGTGTCTGTTTTGGACAATGTAAGGGTCTCTTCTTGTATGATATAGTCACTTGGATTTCTAACTTCCTTAAACTTAATTTTGCTTTTTAATTTCTATGAATACAATGGTGTTATCATTGCTTCTACGCTTTTTCTTCTTCCGATGGTGGTTGCTAATATAAGTTTATAGAATCATCCTCAGGTGTCTTTTAAACTTACTAAGCTCTTCCCAACTTATTAATTTTTCTGTTTCTTTTTTAAAATCTTCTCTCTCCTTATCTTCTTTTGGAGAAGATAAACATCTTTTGATTAGCCACAGAGGGCAATAGAGGTAGCCCTGAAACAGAATTAGCAACTGCTCCTTTTGACACGTCAATTGTTTTTCTCTTACACCGTTTGTATTTTTAAATCCTGAACTTTGTCCTATTTTTATGGATGCAATAAAAATCTACTTGGAGACCTTGCAGATGTACAGAAAGCCACCTCTTTAATATCAGGGAAAACAGATGTTTTGGTTTTAGTTTTTGCCAGTATGAAATACTGCTGCCAATTCAGGATGCAGTCTTTCATTTTATGCTGCTTTTTTAGAGCACTTACCCTGCTGGTGAATTTTAGAAGGAAAAAAAAATATATTTAGAATAACAACTGACTGAAAACTCAAGTTCAAAGAGCACCAAGAACAGTTCCTCCCAGAGTTACAAATATTTTCTTCTGTTGGAATGATAGTTGTGTTATGCAGTAGATGCAGTTGTCTGCTTTGAAGCATGAATTGTGTTCAGGGCCTATTTTCCTGGAATTACATGGTTGGCCCAGGAAAAAGAGACAGATTCTTTAAGGCAGGGGTGTCAAACTCAAGCCAGATCCTACCCATGGGGTGCTTAGATCTGGCCTGCAGGGCTACCCTGGAAACAACAAAGGACCGGCCCGCGGTGCCTCTGCCAGCGAAAATGGGGCTCAGTGGGGCCATGTGCAGCCACCCGAGCTCTGTTTTCATTGGTAGAAGTCTAGGAGAACAAATGAAAAACAAAACAAAAGGAGAAATGTTTCCCTTTTTGCATTTGAGCATGAAAGAAGGGTCAGGAAAGGAGAAAGGGAAAGAGGAAAGACAAAAAAAAGGGAAGATGGGAAGAGAGCAAGAAAGGAAAAATAAGTAAAGAGGGATAGGAAGAAGAAAGGAGAAGGAAGGAAGGAAGGAAAATAGATTATAATTAAAGCAAGGGAGGGTCTGAGGGAAGTCCTGCCTTAGCACTTGGCCAGCACAGCAGCCCCGGC
Organism: Naja naja; assembly: GCA_009733165.1. Taxonomy (NCBI): domain Eukaryota; kingdom Metazoa; phylum Chordata; class Lepidosauria; order Squamata; family Elapidae; genus Naja; species Naja naja. The sequence continues at coordinate 46,093,121 of CM019149.1, forward strand.
ACGAGTGATGTTGAGCTGGCCACCCCCACCCCACTCCTGCTCCCTCGAGCGGCCCTCAATGAAATCGAGTTTGACACCCCTGTTTTAAGGAATCACTGACAAATGTCACACAAATGCCATACCTGCACTGAAACACCCTCTTGGCCTTGGATCCAAAGTGCTGTTTGTAAGTACAGGTATTCTTTGATTTACAACCATTCCTATAGTGACTTTTCAAAGTTATAACAGCACTGAAAAAATGACTGAGGACTGGTCCTCCTACTTATGACCATCACAGCATCCCCATGGTCACATGATCAAAATTTGGATGCTTGACAACCAGCATGTATTTACCAGCATGTAGTTGTAAGGACCTGCCTCAGCTGGTCCCTCAGGAAAACAAAACTCTTGAATCCATTAAGGAAAGTTAATTGTATTAAAGTAATATTACTGCCCATCTTACTGTAATGACACTGGCAGCCAAGTAATGCTAAAACACCACACAAAATAACAAGAGAAACCAGGATATCTGGGTACCTCTTACTCTCAAAGTCGCTCAGTCTTGCTAGGGTTCAGCTGAAAGCTGTTCTTCCCAATCCAGGACCTCATAGCCTCGACATATCAAAGAAAGCATCATATGGTTGGCCTCCAAATGTCCAACTTTTTGTTTGTTGGTATTTGTTTAAGTTCCAAGAAGACAGTCATTTGACTTTTCTAGTTGCCTTATTGTGTTTCTCTATTTTAAAGTTCTCATTTTTAGTTTTTTCATTTTTGGATCCTGCTGACTTGAAAAAAAGAAAGGTTGTGTTACTAAAAAAACTCCATCTCTGGAAGATTGTGTGTTAGATAGCAGGGGACCTAGTCATCTTGGTTGTTGGATATACCAGATAATTTGGCAACACGGGGAGGATTATCATAGAGATAGCTTGCTCCCTCACAAAATGAGTATCATAACTAGCATGACTAGTTAAAAAACTGGAATGGAAGGGAAGATGCATGATACTATGGAAAATATTTGTAAATATGATGATTCCTGCAAGCATCTTCTTCTTTGAAATTTACAGTGTATTGTACAAACATTGTATGTAATCGTACGGACCTTTGGGGGACTTAAGAGACATTCTATTTTGTGTTTCAGCTGCTGCCTTTTTTGTCACTTATGAATATACGAAAGCTGTCCTGCACACAGATGCTTCTCCATATTTAGCTCCAGTTATTCACATGATGGCTGCCTCCTTTGGAGAAGTAGTAAGTGAAAGTTTAACTTTAGTAAAATGTGCTTAAGCTTTTGAATTGCTATGATTTTTCCTACCTTCTGGAGTAACCAGTTGGGTAGTAATATATAAGATTATAATGATTATATAACATAAAAATAATTAAAGCATACACTCATGACACTGTATTTAGCAGCTACATCAAAGATTGATGTAGCTTTAGAACCATATGACATTTCAATACCAGATAGAGTAGATAAGATTGTAGAAGATAACTATTTTTATTTATTTATTTATTTATTTGACTTGTATGCCGCCCCCTCTCCAAAAAGGGCTCGGGGCGGCTCACAAATAAAATCAGAACAATAAATTAATTACCTAAAATAAGATTAAATTAAACAAGCCAAATTAACTAAAAAACCATTAATAATTTATAATATAAAACCAGTCCCCCCGAGGAGTCAGCACAGCCCAGCCTGTTCAAACAACCAGGTTTTTAAATCATGGCGGAAGGTGCGGAGGTTGGGGGCCAGGCGGAGCCCCAGAGGTAGTTGGTCCACAGAGTGGGAGCCGCTACAGAGTAGGCCCCCCCCGGGATACCGCCAAACGACACTGGGTCGCAGACGGCACCCCGAGGAGTCCCTGCCTGTGCGCTCGTGTGCTCATACAGGGAGGTTGGTATTCGATGCCGGCAGTAGACGCTCCCGTAGATAACCCGGACCCATGTCTCGTAGGACTTTGAATGTCAATACCAGAACCTTGAATCTCATCCGGAGGGCAACTGGTAGCCAATGCAGGTCATGCAGGAGGGGTGTAACATGGGAGTACCGGGAAGCTCCCATCACAACCCACGTAGCTGCATTCTGCACCAGCTGAAGCCTCCGGATGGTATGCAAGGGCAGTCCTAAATAGAGAGCGTTGCAGTAGTCAAGCCGAGAGGTGACAAGTGCCTGAGTGACCAGATATGGGTGTAACTGGTGAATCAGCCGGACCTGGGCAAAGGCCCCCCTGGCCACAGCTCCCACCTGTTCCTCCAAGCTGAGCTGTGAATCCAGGAGGACCCCCAGGTTCCATGCCCTGTCCACGGGGGGCAACACGTCTCCCCCCATGACCAAAGGTGGAATCTCCTGCCTGGACCGAGATGTCGGTATGCACAACCACTCTGTCTTAGCCAGATTGAGTTGAAGCATGTTCCTGTCCATCCAGATCCGTACCGCATACAGACAACGGGATATCACGGAGAGGGCATCACTGATGTGGCCTGGGGTGGAGATGTGTAACTGCGTATTATCAGCATACTGATGATACTTCACCCCAAAGCCACGGATGATCTCACCCAATGGCTTCATATAGATGTTGAACAGGAGGGGCGAGAGGACCGACTCCTGGGGGACCCCACAAGTGAGAGCCCTTGGCATTGAACTAAAATTCAATAGCATATTATCTCCTAGAACAGGGGTGTCAAACACAAACCCATGGGGTGCTTAGATCTGGCCCGCGGGGCCACCCTGGAAACAGGGAAGGGCTGGCCCATGGTCCTCTGCCAGTGAAAATTGAGCTCCTTTTTTGGCTGTGACAGCCTCCTGCAGCCCTCTGCCAGTGAAACCGGAGCTCGGGGGCTCAATTTTTGCTGGAAGAGGGCTGCAGGGGGCTGTCGTGGCCTAAAACAGGGCCCATGGTGGCCACGTCTGGCCTTCTCAGGCTCCGTTTTCGCTGGCAGAGGGTTAGCAAAACAAACTAAAAGCAAAACAAAGCAAAAGGAGAAATGTTCCTCCTTTTGCATTTGAACATCCAAGGTGGGACAAGAAAGGAGAAAGAGGAAAGACAAAGAAAAAGAAAAAGAAGGAAAGATGGAAAGAGAGCAAGGAAGGAAAAAGAAGGAAAGGGGGGAAGGAAGAAGAAAGAAGAATGAAGAGGGAAGGGGAAGGAAGGAAGGAAGGAAGGAAGGAAGGAAGGAAGGAAGGAAGGAAGGAAGGAAGGGAAGGAGACAATGTATCCTCCAGCCCCCCTGGACCACCACAGGTGCCCCCAACACGAGTGATGTGCTGGCCACACCTACCCCTGCCACACCCAGCCAACCCCCAGGGTCAAACACAACCCTGATGTAGCCCTCAATGAAATCAGGTTTGACAACCCTGTCCTAGAAGAAAGATCCATGATTGTGGTTTCTATGAAATGGTCTTGGCTTAAAGCACTATCCCACAAGTTACATCAGCATAATACAACAGCAGTAATAAAACTTGGATTCATCAATACCGAGAGAGACATATATATCTACTGTATCCTTGCAATAGTCCTTCTCTGAAGCTGTTTGAGTATGGATAAATCAATCCGCACATTTCTATCTTAGGAATGGCTGGCTGATAGCCTAGTTCAGTGTTTTTCAAACTTAGCAACTTTAAGTTGTGTGTCAACTCATAAAACATTTCTATGCCTGTTTTAGAGTTGCCAGCAACAGAAAGGGGAGAGGGAGGAAAGGAATTTGAAAGAGCAGTGCAGCAGTTTGGAACCGAAAGTGCATTCCATTAGTATCTTGCAAAGATAATAACTAAGCAACCGAAGTTTCTGCAATCTGCAATCTCTAATTGGAGAACATGATTGATGACTCTTGGCAATGAATGTGTTTTGTTGGAGAATATGAATTTGAATTATGATACACCCAGAGGAGTGGGGGAAAACCAGGGTCAAGGGTGACAGTGAATTACGTGACTCAGAATCGGTTACAACCAGGTCATGCCGACATGTTAACTCCTGATAAATCCGTTCAAGTTTTGGAAGTTTGGCTTGAGGCTTATGATTTAATTGGGGTAACTGCCGGAATCCTGACATGGTGTGGACTTCAGCTCCCACAATTCCAGAACCAGTATGCTAATTGAAGAATTCTGGGAGTTGAAGTCCAACATTCAATCTTTTTTTTTTATAAAAAAGTTTTTTATTTTTGATACAAACATACAAACAGGACATACAAAACATAAAAACCATCTTCCATATATACATACAGTGTGTCAGTTGGTTACAAATCCTTTGTGTCATCCTTTCATATTCATCACTCACAATTTATCAAAAAGAAAATTTCTCATATTATCCATAAAACATTATGTATTTATCAATTATTACTTGTATACAATTAAACTATTTCATCATATATACGAGATATATTTTTAATCTAAAATTTATGTTATACTTTCATCCAATGGTTATATATATCAACATTATATTTTATATCAGCCTATTATATTTCTATTATGTGATCACCCACCCACAGCTTATTGGGTATCAATACTAGATCCAGATACTTCCCTGGCATAATGGGCAAATGGTAGATGGGTTATAATTTTTCTTCTCTAAGTTACTGGTTGCAAATAGCTGATCCAGGAACCTGGTGTGCTGGCCTCAGAGCTGGCACAAGTAGGTGAGAGTTTCTCATTTCTTCTCCCCTGCCAAAATGCTATTGAACTGTCTTTGATTGATCCTTCTTTGTGTCCCAAATTGCACACAAAAGGGTAAAAAATTGTAATTATAGCTTTATTGATTAGTCATTAGGCTTTAATCAAGCCACAACCACAGGGAAAGGGTATTATTTGGTAAGCAGGCCTCAACTTTCAGCACGGCTTTCCCTCTCCACACTTCAATTGTTGTTGGACTATAACAAATGGCTGGTCTATAGATATGTAGCAATAAGATGCAGGCACAAGCTGAGGTTCCTATGAAATGGCCGTTTTATGTTCTCGGAATGTCGAGTGTATTGCAAAATCATGGCCCTACTCTATAGATTGCTCTGATTGAGCTGGATCGGATAGCAGGCGTTTTTATTGGCAGCTCCTTGTGAATTCTCATCAGGAGAGAGCTGACTTCTATCTTGCTGCTTTCTGTTGGAGAAGCAGGCAAGTGGCCCTTGAAGCTGCTCAGCTACCAATTGTGATGCTCTCTGTTTTAAGGTGGCTCCATGGCTGAGTGATCCAGAGCATGCTTCGCCTGCAGAAGGTCTCAGATGGCCTGGGATCAGCATGAAACCCAGAGAGTCATTACACAGGGAGACCTCGACTTACGATTACAATTGAGCCCAAAACCTTCTGTTGCTAAGTGAGAAAGCTGTTAAGCGGGTTTTGCCCCATTTCTCACCATATAGTTGTTAAGTTACGCAGTTGTTCAGTTAGTAACGCAGTTGTTAAGTGAAGCTGGTTTCCCCGTTGAATTTGCTTGTCAGAAGGTGATCACATGATCCCAGGACATTGCAACGGTCATAAGTATGAACCAGTTGCCAAGCATCTGAATTTTAATCATGTGACTTTGAGGATGCTGCAATGGTATTAAGTGTGAAAAACGGTAATAAGTCACTTTTTTCAGTGCTGTTTTAACTTCAGATGGTCACTAAACGACAGTTATAAGTCAAGGACTAGCTGTTGTCACTATAGACACTATAGTTAAATAGCTTAACTCTTTTCATTCACAATAGAGCTTGGTTTTGGATTACTATGTTATAGTACATACATCATATGTGTGTGTGTGTGTGTGTGTGTAAAAGGGGAAGATCTTTTCTTCTCTTTTAGCACCCAGCCAGGGTGGATCCTACATGTTAAATGTTAAATTTAATTGATCACTTTTTCCTTCTCTTTCGTACACTATTTTTTTCTTTTGTTGTTATTGTTAGGGTTGAATATATGCTTTTGTTTTTCCCTCCATTTTATTTGTTTTACTGCTTGTATTTTTTTTTATGGTAAAACAATAAATATTAAAATGAGGTCTATTAATTAAATAATTATTAAACGTTGCATTAGTCAACTATTTATCTGGCTTGAACAAGGTCTTAAGCTTTAAAGTATGGTAGCCTGCTTTGGTTTTGAATGTTGTATGAAATTCCGCTGCAGATGTCTGTGATCCAATGTACAACAAGGGGACTGATAGGGCATAGCAGTGACTCTTGAATGAATCACAACAGGTTCTGAAATATTCATAAACTTTTTGGGCTTGTTCATGTTATAAAGATGCTAGGATTCTGTCTAACTCCTGTGCAAGAGAGCAGATAACACGTTGTTAAAAGTGCTGGGGAGAGGGGAATGAGATTGTGCCACTAGAACTTGGTGGAGAAAATGAAGGGCAGTTATATTGGAAGGAAACTCAAATTACAGCTGCAGCTTGAAATTGCTTGTAAATCAAGATGAATGGAAGCAGGGAGTTATAAGCAATGCCAGCAGATTCATAACACAATTAAAGGCTAAACCAGCAAATTAAGAACTGTCAGCTATCTGAGCAGCTGCCCACATAGTTTTTATGGAAATTATATTCAGGCACATTCCCTTTCTATTTTTTACTACCGATATTACTTTGGTTTATAGGATTTACTATGCTGTTGATGTTGTTGTTTCCTCCTAACCACTGAACTCCCAAGAGTTTTGTTTAAAGTGATGAACAGTATAGTAGTTACAGGTAGTCCTGGCTATGTAGTAGACATGGATATATATTTGTAGATTATTTGGGGATTGCAGTGCTGGTTCAGCAGTAGACTTCATATCTTTGTTTTTTCTCTTTCCTGCTATAGCTGTGATTTAAGTCTTTACCCCCTCCCTTACACTTAGCACTTTCAAGATTTATTTTAGTTTAACTCCCAGAAGAGCTATTGGACTATGATCCCCAGCCTTCTTCATCCAAATTGTTCCAAATTGTTGGGGGCACAACTCTCAGGATAGCTATGCTAGCCTTACTGCCAGTGAGACTAATGTGACTATAGTTTATTCCAGGGGTCCCCAAACTTGGCAACTTTAAGACTTGTGGGCTTCAACTTCCAGAATTCCTCCTCCAGTCATGTTAGCTCAGGAATTCTGGGAGTTGAAGTCCATAAGTCTTAAAGTTGCCGAGTTTGGAGACCTCTGGTTTATTCCATCCATCCGTCCGTCCGTCCGTCCGTCTCTATCTCTGTCTCTGTCTCTGTCTGTCTCTATCTGTCTCTCTGTCTCTGTCTCTGTCTCTCTCTCTCTCTCTCTCTCTCACACACACACACACAGACATGGATCGATAGATGACAGATAGATAGATAGATAGATAGATAGATAGATAGATAGATGATATAGACAGAGAAAGACCTACCTTTCTTCTAAGGTTTTTCCCAGGCTTCAAGTTTACATAGCTCTCCCTCCCTTCTCCAAGTTTATTCTTAAAATGATAGACTTGTGAAAAGTGTTGGACTGAGTAACCCAGTGGACCTCCATGGCCGCGAGGAGACCCACCTCCAAGGTCTCAAAGACCACAGCTACTACTGCAGACCCGCTTATTACTTCAAGAGGAAGGATTGCTTCACTTTGGCAATGTCAGGACACAGTGTGCACATTTTTGTCTGGGTCATGAAGCAGCAGTTTCATTGTTAAACTTTCACATCATGCTTTCTGATCACACCTCAGTCTGTCCCCTCTGATTAGATGATGAGTTTGTGTGATAAAAAAAAAGAATGATTGATGATACTGGCCTGTGATAACAAGTTCACGCCAAGCAAGTTAAATGATAAAATTTTACTGATGAAAACTCTGATTTTGAGGCATACCTGTTTTGGAAAAAACGTTGGGTTTTTTTTTGGTAGAGGGTCCAATCTTCTGAATGCTAAGGTCTAGGCCAGGGGTGGACCTCAGGGACCACCAAAGTCATAATTTTAAATCCCGCTGACCAGAGTCCCTGGAAAAATCCCCAAAAAAGTCTGCAGGAAAATTCCCCACCCCATTTTCCTACAGATCAATCATTCTTTATTTGGGATTGCAGGATACCGTTTCCAGCTCCATTCTCAGGGAGAGAGAGAGAGAGAGAGAGAGACTTTTGGCTTCATGCAAGCAAAGCAGCAGAAGCCACAGAAGTCTTTCTTTCTCTCCTCCAAACTCTGCCAGAAATGAGTCTTTGTGAGACTTGTCACGCCGGCGCAGCCTCTGGGAGCAGGATGCCTTGCAGGGTCCCAAAGACTCATTTCTGGTGGAGTTTGGGGGAGAGAAAGAAAGACTTTTGCTGCTTTCCTTGCGTGCAGCCAAAAGAAGAAGAAAAAACAAGCAGAAAGAAGCAGCCCGGTGGTCAGGCAAGGCGCGTGGGGCAAATGGGGCAAATTCCCCCCCTCCGCCCTTTCCCTCCTCCTCTCACTACCTTGTGTTGTTTGTAATGCAAGCGACGCAAGCCTTGTGTTCCCGTGGGCCATGTGGGTGGCGTAGTCTTGTGTTCCCGCGCAGCCTGGATTAATTACTTTGAGGGATATTTTGGAGTGACCACCTGTGGAGCACCAAAATTTTCTCGTGGACCACCAGTGGTCCCCGGCCCACTGGTTAGTGACCACTGGTCTAGGTTACAGTCACTCATAATGAGTGCCCATAGAGCTCAAGATGAAGTCTGCTCCACCAAACCAGACAACAGAAATTATTGGAGGGATGAGAAGTAAACGTATTATCCATGTTTAACATATTATTGTAAAATACCATATTTTGGAATCCAGAAGTTAAGGGAGTGCCTCGCTGGTAACCTAGCGATGTTGAATTTTCTGTCCTTTCATGTATTGGGGTGAGTTTTGTAGGGGGTTTAAAGGGCAAAATGGACGCTTTAAAGCATTGTGAATGCTTAACATGCTTACTTTCTCCCTTACTTTCTACAGAAAATAGGTGAAAATAGATAATTTTTCTGCTGAATTTTTGACAGCTTATTTTAGGAGGTCAAATAAGGTTGCATGCGGCCTCTGTGACTTTCTGTTATTTTTATTTAGATTAATTTCATTGCCTGGTTCCCATACAGGGCAGTGAGATTCAGATCTTTCAGTTATGAATGCTTTCCAATGTATAGGTAGCCCTGGACGTACAACAGTTCATTTAGTGACTGTTTGAAGTTACAACAGCACTGAAAAAAACAGCACTTGCGTTATGACCGTTTGTCGCGCTTATGACCATTGTTTCTTTACATGATGAGTCAATTCCTTACTGTTGGTTGAGGGCAGGAGCAAGGAATTGCAAGACTGGCTGGGAAGTTGTCACGGACTGTTCAAAATGGCCACCATGTGACCATAGCAACAGCCTGAAGCAGCCGCAACTTCCCCAAATTTTATTCCCTCAGGAGTTACAGGTCTCTGATTTTGTATGCATTGAATGCATCTAAGCCCTTTTGAGGTAGCTTGATTCAAAAATTCTTGCCCTGTGATGCACTGCTTTGCCCACTTAATGGTAATGACAAGAGTTTTAGTAGTGTAGAGGTAGATATAGATCACAAAATTCATGAGTTTTTTCCATTGTCCCTGTAAACATTTGAAAGAGTATAGAGTCAATCTTTCACAAGAAAAATAGACCTGTATCTATGAAGTACTTCAGTCTTGATCGCTAGATGGCAGTATTGACCCATATATTAAATAATGAAATGTTTAAGGCAACCTTCAAAAAAAGGAAGATAGGGGAAAAAAGTACCTGAAGATATAGGTAATTCATTGAATTCATATAAAATTGCTTCAGAAGACAGTAAAAGGGATAATAGACATAAAATACAAGATTTTGGTTGGGCATCAGAAGAAGATTCCTATTGATAAGAACTATTTAAAAGTGAAACAGACAGATTTGGGAGATAGTAATCTCTCTCTTTCTCTCTCCCTCTCCCTTCATCTCTCCCTCCTTCCCTCCCTTTTTGCTGGAAGTGTTTAAATATATGCTGGATGATTGTCTGTCAGGGATGCTGACAGATTGGGCAAGGTTTCATCTAGCTGACCTTTAAATCCTTTCCATGCTATGTTTCTATGTCCATACTGATGCTTCATAACATTTGTCAAAAAAAATATCAAATGTAAAAAATTAATAGGTTGTTGGGTTGATTACTATGCAAGCATTCAATGCAGGGAAACCCATGTTTTACACCAGTCATATAAGGAATAAGTTAAGTGGCCCAAAACATCTAGAGAACCAATTGAGGATTGACTTTCAAGAGTCATCAAGTAACTATCTGGGTCAAAATCAGTGGGAACAATTTATTTCTGTAAATAGCCTGTAGCTTGAAAGCATACAGAATGTCTGCTCTTTGCCATTAGCTCTTTGTGACATGTACAATAAAATAAATGCAATCAGCTGATCTAAGGTGAGATTGTCACTGTTCTATCGTGGAACTCAATTCATTTTGACAAACCTACAAAAAGAGAACGTTCTATAGAACCAACTTGAGAAGAGAATGTTGAGGTTTGTTTTTGTTTGTTTTAGGAACTCCAGAATATGAATCATATGTAGGGAAGTGAAATATGTCCATGACCAGAGAGGGGAGCAGTCAGAGATCAGATTCTGGACAAGGTTACCCATTACACTCACTGTGCCTATCTCACTGCCATATCATCACCAGTCCCAGAGCCCTGTAGAATATAGAACAGAACAGAATAGAAAATTAATAGAAATAAATAGAAATAGAAATAATAGAAATAGAATAGAGAACACTTTATTCAGCCAAGTGTGATTATACACACAAGGAATTTGTCTCTGGTGCAGAAGCTCTCAATGTAAATGCAAAGCAACAGAGTAATAATAATCATAATTGCAGGAACGTCTCCTGCCAGCATCGAATACCAATCGCCCGGTGCGCGCCCACAGACAGGGCCTCCTTGGGGTACCATCAGCCAGACAGTGTCGACTGGCGGTCCCTAGGGAGAGGGCCTTCTCTGTGGGGGCGCCCACTTTGTGGAACCAGCTTCCCCTGGAGCTACGATTGGCCCCTGACCTCCGCTCCTTTCACCGCGGCCTAAAGACTTGGCTATTTGAACAAGCTGGCCTGGACTGAGTGGGGGTGGGATTGTTTTAAATGTTTTGTGGTAGGGTTTTAAATATTTATTTGGTCCAATTGATTTAATATTTTTAATTCCTTTTAACTTTTGTATTCATTGTTTTTTATGTGAGCCGCCCTGAGTCCTTCGGGAGATAGGGTGGCATATAAGACCAAATAATAAATAAATAAATAAATAAATAAATAAATAAATAAATAAATAAATAAATAAATAAATAAAATGATACCAATAAGATGGGATAGTAGAGAAGATGAGAAGGATAATAATGATACTACAGCCATACAGCATGTGTAAATATCCTTAAGAATAAGACAGTGCTGTGTGAATTAGGTGTTCAGCAGACTGATGGCACGAGGGAAAAACTCTGTGTCTAGTTGTTTTGTCCTAAGGGGGAGGAATTGAAACAGTTTATATCCAGGATGTGAGGAGTCTGTAGATATTTTCTCAGCCTTCCTTCTGACATCTGACTTCTGTAGTAAATACTCTAGTGTCAGTCTTCCACTGTTCACATTAAGGCCACAGGTTTCGTGGCCATTGCAATCCTTGCCAGGCCTTGCAGCTCCACCAAGGTCTTAACTCTAGATTATATTGTTATTTGTTTCAGGTTGCTTGCCTAATACGAGTTCCTGCTGAGGTTGTGAAACAAAGAGCACAAGTGTCCCCATCTTCCAGTACCTTACGGATCCTTTCCCAAACTGTCTATGAAGAGGTAAGGTTGAAGAAAAGTTGGGTGGGTGAGCGGAAAGGAGCTCTCTAACTTATTAGAGCTGATAAATAGTATAATCAGGAAAGTCCCTAACCACAAAGGGTTGAAGGATACATCTTTCTCTGGAGATATTTTGAACACTATTGAAAAATGGGTATACGGCCATTTAGCTATTCACAACATGGCTGCCATGAGTTAGATAAATCAAAACACCAGTTTGGCAGAATTTTTACCTGCACCCCTTCTAGTATTGCTCCCACAGGACAGGCTCATCCTACCTCCGGCCAACTTTTTGTAGACAGGTTTACAAAGTTCTCAAACTGCCCCTTGAAAAATGTTTACATGCATCTGTCTCATTCTAAAGAGATCTTATTTTTTAAGCTTCCCATTGGGGCAGATACTTCCCAGCTCACACTTGCTTTGATTTGCAACTTGCAGACAGTTGAGATTGGATACCTTAAAGTTGCTAAGAGAGAGAGAGAGAGAGAGAGAGAGAGAGAGAGAGATAGTTCAGTCAGATATTTATCCCTAACTTTCACTTAGAGTTCCAAATAAGAATCAGTTAGAAATTCTGTCAGAAATAAAGCATCACTGGTTTAACAAAATACTGTAGCCACCCACACACTTGTACACACTTATATTTCCAGATATCTCTCCTTACTAGAACTGGCCAAACACCAGTATGAGAGAAAGGGAAGCTCTTATCTAGATAAGAAGCACTTTGTCTTCTCCAGCTTTTATAGTTATTGTTGATGGGCCATTAATGGATTAATTGCTACTTGTTCATTTGTCTCTTCAACTGGCTTCCTTAGATGTTCGCTTTTATGCTTTCCATGGAATGCATATGTGCATATATTTTCAGATAATGATGACTCCCTTTATCTTATGGTAACTGTATAATGGTTTTGGCTCTAACCTTTCAGAATTTTTTTAATTTTTCTTTATTACAGCAGATGGGGACACTTAGCTGAGGCAGCTATCTTAAAAAAAATTCTTAAGTGTACTTAAACGGGGAATTCTTGGCAGTAAAAAAAGATGCTGGAGATTAGCATTGCAGAGTGTCATATTGTTTTTATTTTTAATTAGAATTTAATTGAATTAAGTTAACTCAAATAACTTCAATTAAGTTATTTATTGTAATCATTTAATTATTACAGTTAATTTAATTTGTTTCTAAGTGATTAAGTATTTAAAATAATTGAGCATTTTAATTATTAAATTGGAAAGTAACTGACAATAAAAACAAGATAAGAATTTTGACACTTTCATGATAATAAAATCAGTATAGTTTTTTAAGAATTTATTTTTATTTATTAACTTTCTTTTCTGCCCACCTTGCTATTATGTCTGTTAAAAACAGTATATTTAATTTTTCCTAAATTTAACTTACAAGTAGTCCTTGCTTAACAACCAGTCACTTCATTATAATGAAGTTACTTATGACCTGGTTCCGGACTTTTGATGGCAACATCCCCCCACAGCCCCCTATGGTCACATGATTGTATTTTGGACACTTAGCAACCAGCTGACCTTTATGGCTGCTTGCAGCATTCCATGTCACATGAGGTGATTTGCAAGTTGCCTTTTTTGACTGGTTTTCAGCAAAAAAAATGCCCATAGGTATGCACTGACTCACTTAATGACTGTGACATTTGTTTAAGGACTATGTTGTTTGCTTAATGACCTGGTGTTTGCTTAATGACCACCACAAAAAAGATTGTAAAATCAAGTTGACATACAACCCATCATGACATAAGATGGAAATGTTGAGCTCCATTAGAGTCATGTCAAAGTCTACCTCCACTTTCTTTTATGATATGTATTTTGAAATGCCAGCAACTTTAAGTGTCAGCAATAGATTTCTTTCTCTCTTGGTTCTTCTAGGTTACTGACTAAATATTATCCCTTCAATGTGCAGCTCTAGCTGACGAACTCATTCAAAAGTGAGATAAAACTCAGGAAGTCAATAGGTAGTGTGTTTATAATCAATATTGTCAATTTCCTGGAAGCCATTACATTATCCTCAGTAAAGCTGTTCTGCTTATCATGTAATCCTCAATACATTGGCAGCCTTTCCTAACAGTAGCTGATGGGTTTTCTTTGATTTTTTTAGGGTATCCTAGGACTCTACCGAGGTTATAAAAGCACAGTATTAAGAGAGGTAACACAATTTGCTTTTCTACTTCATTAAGAAAAAAAAAGATTGATAAGGAATGATAAAAAAAATGCTCCTTCACTGAATGGAAAACAAGCCTCATGGAGGAAGAATTTGCACTGGAGACTTCATAGTATTTGACTTTGTGTATTGCTCTGAGGCTTTCAGTTACAGCATGATTTAGAGACTGGTTTAGTAAACGAATAACATTAATAGGAAAAATGTTAATATACAGTAATTAATCCGGATGTTGTGTTGAATACATTCTCTATTATGCAATTGCCTGACCTGGCAAGCGTATTGTAGTTGTCCTATGGTTTTAACTTGTGTACACATTTAAGTAGCAGAAAGGTAATGATTGCATGTTTGAAATGATTGAATGAATTGCACAAGGGCCCTCAAATACAAAATGAAAGAAAGAGCGCTATAGAAATGCTTTAGATAAATTAAGTGCTAACTTATTAGGGATATCTTCCTTCCTTCCTAACACAGAAGCTAATTAAGGAACCAGTTTGGACTTATTAAAAAGTACAATTTGTCCCACAACTCAAATCCAGATTAAATATCTTATTTAATTTGCAGTTGAATAAATTGAACCAACGAAACTAGCAATTTTTGATCGCAATTGATGCAATCTACTTTTATAAGTGTCCATCTTTCACAGATGACTCTAGGTAGCTGAAAAGATCAGAATACCACCAAACTAACCTTCCACACACCCAAGGATAACCCACTCATTATCAATAGTAGCAGAACTTACCTATCTCCTGACCAAATGTCTGGGAAGATAGCCAGATCTCCAGTACCTTGCCTCATTAGGATTTGGAGTGAACAAAGAGTGACTTCGATTAAAGCAAAACAACAACAACAAAACAAAAACAAACAAAAAAACTAATAAAAACAAACAAAAAACCTAATAAAAAGGCATAAAAAGATGCTTCTAGACCCATGATGGCGAACCTATGGCACGCGTGCCACAGGTGACACGCAGAGCTGCAGGCAGACTTACCTCACTGCACATGCCCGTGCCTCACAGCTAATTTTCGGCTGGTTTGAAGCCTTTTTCAGCCTCCCAAAGGCTTGAGGAAGGCTTCTGCAGGCTCTTCAGACCGAAAACTAGCCCCATTTCATCACTTCCTGTTTTTTTGAAAATACCGGAAATGACAAAACGGGGCTAGTTTTTGGCCTGCAAAGCCTGCAGAAGCCTTCTTCAAGCCTCTGGAAGGCCAAAAAAGGCCCCAAACCGGCCGAAAATCAGCTGTGAGGCGCAGTGCAGGTAGGGGGGTGGTGGGGATGGGGATTGTGCACGCATGCGTAGGGGGCATGGGGGTGCGTGCATTGCCTTCTGGGTGCTGGCACACGAGTGCAAGAGTGCAAGCGTGCACGCACAGTTTTTGGCACAAAAGCCCAAAAAGGTTAGCCACCACTGTTCTAGACCAAGAGACGAAGTTCACCTGCATTTATGATCTGCAGTAGTTTTTCCTTCACTCAAAAGTATCTGTCCTTTCGTTTTCCTTCTCTTATATCCTTAAAAAGAAGTCTAATTCAGCAATAGTCATTCTGTAAATAAAGATTTCATGGCATTGCCAATGGAAAAAAGAGGAAAGTATCTGTAACACATTCAAGTTATCAAATGCTTTTTCCTCCTTTATATAGTTTATACAATACTAACATAATATTCTTTTGCGTATCTATATCATCCATTATGATAACATTCCTTTTTTGTAATTTTAATCTATTTTTTCTGGCTTGCTTTTCTTAGTTCATATGCTAATCACTTCCCCAGCTTATTTACTAATTCAGAATTCTTCCATTTTGCAAGATTCATTGTTATTTTCATTTCTTCGATCATTAAAATAAAAAGCTAGCATTGTAAAAGTTTAATTTGCTGTGGGATATTTTTAGATTTCAGAATGTATTTAGCAGAATTATATATGTTGGCAATTATAGATGACATATACATATATACATGATATATACAGTATATAACCTTCGAGTCAGCACTGACTTCTGGTGTAACTTTCTGGACAAGTCTCTTCATTTTTGGCAAGTTTTTGAAAATGGCTTCTCAGAGCTAAGGGAGGGCTGTGCCAAGGTCACCCAGATGGCTTCATGGTTAAGACAGGACTAGAATGCATGGTCTCCTGCAATATTGTCAGATGCCCCAAATTTTTGTAGCTCAAAGCAAGCGTAGTCAAAAAGAACACAACCAGCAAATGCCAAACATTTTCCACAACCAATCTCAAAAACTAGTCAAAAACTACTCAGCTGGTAACACTCATCTCCCAGTTTCTAGCTTGATGCCTTAACCACTACACTAATCTCTCTCCCCCTCTGCCTTTCCCTCTCCCTCTTTCACTCCCTTTCCTTCTCCCTCTTCCTGTCTTCCTCTCTCTTTTTCTCTGACTCTTCCACCCATCCTCTCAACTTTCTCCTTTTGGGGAGTTGGATGAAAAAATTGGGCACCATAAAGCAAGGCGGTTGACATGTTTTGCTTGCTTCAACATAATGTAAATTGTGGAAGAATCCAGAGTTTGGTGGCATCTGTAAATTGTTAACTTCAAAATGCCAATTTCTTCAGTATTTTATTTTAAATCTTTTCCTTGATAGGCTTTGATCAGCTGGTAATGGCTGAAAGAACATCACAACGACTTTTTGTTCTGTGTGTAAATGCTGTTATATAATTGCAAGAACTTTCACAGGTACACTTCCTCTAGTTACTGGGGGAAATGGGGATGGGGTGTGCTTTGTTGCAACATCTCATAAAGTTGTACGAGGAGATGACACCTGCTTCTCCACTGAGCCGAAGGGAGAATCCAGGATGGGTAGTCTTTAGTTTCCTAGCTCTGCAGACCGAGTTGGAAAACTGAGGACACACCCCCTGGTAACGGTCCCCAGTTCGAATGGGAACACCTTCCACTTTCTTGTTTTCCGTGCTTGTTTTCTGGCTCACTAAACACGTTTGGTTGGTGAAGATTCCACTTAGTTGCAAAAGAGAGAAAGAGAAAAAAAAAGAGGAAGAAAAAGAAGATGAAAAGGCTAGCAAGACTTTTTGATTTCTCGAAGGGGCACTGAATAAATGTAGTTGGTAAAGAGTACTGATTTGATTTCTTTTCTTTTTTGTATCCTATCAGATAAAACACACACTTGCAATTGAATGCGATTCCCTTTCAAAAATGTATTTTGACATGTATCAGGGTGGTAATTAATTTCCAAGCGAGTCTCTTAGCATAAAACCTGACCCTGCCGAGAGACCTTAGTTTACTGAAAATGGCAACATTTTGTTGGAATTTAATTGGGGCCTTTCCCATTATGTATATTCATAAAAAGTTCCTTCAAAACCAATTTCGTTTGAAATATTGCTTTTGGAGGACGGGAGGGAAGCACCTGCCCACATAGAACAAAAAACAAATTATTGTTGAAATGAAATGCGACTTCGCTGCAGAATGAAACAAATCACAAATGATCAGTTGTACAATGCTGTTAGATATTTTTTTTTCTCATGCTTTATGTTTAACTCTGTGTTAAAAGGCGGCTGTTTCCCAACTCAAAATATTGCTGGTTTGTGGGAAACCATCTGTTAAATTGTTTGGTTTGTTTTTTTTTAAACATAGGTGGACAAGTATTCACTGGTATGTTGTGAATCCATATTTAAGTTGGATCAAAGAAAAATAAAATAAAATACAGGCATTTTTTTTCTCGAACCGGGAAAACTTTCTATAATATATGAGAAGCATGTTAATTATTGATTTTTTTTTCATGTTGGTTATAGGACCAGAATTATATTCACCTCTTTTCTGATAAAGTGTGGAGTACTGGACAGGTAGTTCTTGCTTAACAACACTCGTTCAGCAACCATGTTGACTTAATAACGGTGATGAACAAGTGGTAGTAGGACCTTGTGGTAATAGGACCTTACAATAGGACCTTGCAGTTGTGGCTGTTGCAATGTTCCCACAAGCACAATCCAGGGGCTTGTGAGCCAGTTGGCGATTATGACATTGCAGCATCCCATATTCATGTTAATTTCCATTTGCCACCATTGTTGCCTGCTTCCAGCAAGCAAAGTCAGTGGGGAAGGTTGGAGGATACAAATTGCAGCCATGTGATGTTGTGCATAACAGCATCAAGGGATTCACTTAATGACCTCAGTGGAAGAGTTAAAGTCATGCGAGGTAACCTTTTAGAACTTCATCTCTTTAATGCTGGAAATTCCAATCACTTCATTAAAAGGAAGGGCTACCTGTCATCTTTTGCAACCCTTAGGTTTCCCAGAATTCCTAGGTAGTATTGCAATTTTGGGATTTGAAGTCTAATACATCTGGCACCAGATTGACGAAGGCTGGGATAAACAAAAGAGAATAAAATACAAGTAGTCCTCAACTTACGATCGCAATTGAACTCAAATTTTATGTGGTTAAGTGGGAAATTTGTTTCAGTGAGCTTTGCCTGATTTTACAACTTTTCTTGCCCCATTTGTTAAGTGAATCACTGAAGTTATTAAATTAGTAACACAGTTGTTAAGTGAATCTGGCTTCCCCATTGTCTTTGCTAGGCAGAAGGTTGCCAAAAGAGGATCACATGTTCCCAGGATACTGCAATCAACATAAATATGAACCAGTTGCCAAGCATTCAAATATAAACCACGTGGCTGTGGGGATGCTGCCATGGTCGTAAGTGTGAAAAATGGTCATAAGTCACTTTTTTCAGAGCCGTTGTAACTTCAGATGGTCACTCAACAGACACTAACAATGGAAGCCATGATGGTTCAGTTCCCCACAGCAGATGGCAACCCCAAAATTGGGGGGAAGGTTGCAACACACCTAATAGTGTCAAGCTGTATAGTTGTACAAAGTCATGGAAAAAGGAAGAAGAGAATGTGTAATGATTCTGTTTTTGGCAGAAACCACAAAGCACTTAAAGTCTAGTGAAAGTGTGATGCTTTGGAGCTCATAATGGTGGTTTATAAGTAGTAGTAGGAAAATGACAAATTCTCTGACTCCCATCCAATCTCTTTAAAAAATGAGCATATCTTCTCCTGTGAGTTGAAGATGAGGTAATGGAGTACAAAAAAAAGGGCCAGGCCTTTTTCCATACTCCATTAAGCTTCCTGATAATCATTTTTAACAATGATGGGGCTTAGCACATGGAATTATCTCTCTGCTGTGGAATGTTTCCCCGAGCAATTAAAGGCTTATCTTTTTGTTCATTCATTTCAGCTGAATCTTTTTGCCTAATGATCGCTGTGATGTTTTTAATGACTATAAATGGTTCGGATGTTTTTTAACAAAATTGAAAAATTAGATATTGTATTGTGTGTACATTGAATTGTGCTGGAAGCATCGGGAATCTTGTTGCGTGAAATAGAACGGAGGCATATATTGACACAGCTTGTGCTGGGAAAAAAAGAGCATGAAGGGATAAGTTAAGCCACAGCAGGGGGAAAACTTTCCATGTGGCATTCACACACCCTTTTTGCCAAATGTGATCATACTGATAAGGCCAGTGGTGTGGGGAATTGAACGTCCTTGGGCTCATAGTTTGATGATGAGCTGGTGACATCTATAGATTCTCTGCTGAAAGTTTATCCTCGTAAGCTGAGCCAAGCTTTTCACTGTCTGTAGAATTCATTAACTATGACCAAGGAGAACATCTGTTAGAATTCCATTGTATTTAGTTCATGGGAAAAAAGCATAGAAAAGAGGGAATCCCTCTGTTGATCTTCAACTCTCCCTTTACCAGATGTGCAAAATGGACATTATAATGAGTGCAGCTGTAAAAATAAAATGCAAGTCTTGAATTTAATTGCAGTTTTACTGTAGTAGAGTGCTTAATGATCTGTCCTGTTTCACTGGAATGCAATTAAAATGAGCATTTCTCCATTAAATTATTGAATGGAGCATTTATTTATTTATATTTATTTATTTATTAGATTTGTATTGCCGCCTATTCTCCATGGCGACTCAAGGTGGCTTACAACATATAAAACCACAATTTAAAACAATAAAACTCATAAAATCAAATAAATTAATATAGTAAAATCACCTCCCACCCCAGTGACAGCAGATTACATGAGCCATTGGGCTCTATCCTGCTGTGGGTTTCCCAGGCCCGCTGGCAGAACCAGGTCTTCAATGCCTTCTGGAAGAGAATCAGAGTGGGGCCAGTCTAATCTCTGGGACAGAGGTGGTATTCAGCAGGTTCTGACCAGTTCTGGAGAACCGGTAGCGGAAATTCTGAGTAGTTCAGAGAACCGGCAAATACCACCTCTGACTGGAGATTTTACAGTATCCTTCCCCTGCCACGCCTACCAAGCCACGCCCACAGAACCGGTTGTAAAAAAATTTGAATCCCACCACTGCTCTGGGGGAATGATGTTCCAGAGGGAGGGAGCCACCATGGAGAAGGCCCTTCTTCTGGGTCGTTTGCAAGTCCGTTGCAAGCATTGCAAGTTTGTATGGATTAGGCTTTTTAAAACTCCTTTGACTCATAAGATTGTTAATCAGCAATGTATTGAAATACAATATAAGCACATAAAAAGAAATATTGATTTCTTGCTAAGCTATGGTGATCTTCTTTTAAATTTACTTCCAACTTCAGACACTTGGTCTTATTTATTTATTTATTTATTTATTTATTTATTTATTTATTTATTTATTTATTTATTTATTTATTTATTCAACTTGTATGCCACCCTACTCCCTAAGGACTCAGGGCGGCGAACATTAAAACAGAACAAATTTACAATAAAAGACAATTAAATAAATAAAACAAGCCGAATACAATTTAAAAAGTTAAGAAAATTAAAACCCTCACACCCCCCCCCCCAGGTCATTCCAGGCTGGCCTGTTGAAACAACCAAGTCTTCAGGTCTCGGCGGAAGGAGCGGAGGTCAGGGGCCAAACGGAGATCCACGGGGAGCTGATTCCAGAGGGCAGGCGCTCCCTCAGAGAAGGCCATAGCCCTGGGAACTGCCAGCCAACAATGCCTGACCGACGGTATCCCAAGGAGGCCCCTCCTATGAGAGCGAACAGGGCGATTGGAAAGTGATGCTGGCAGGAGGTGTTCCCGCAAGTTTCCTGGACCCAAGCCATTTAGGGCTTTATAAGTTGTTACTAACACCTTGAAGGCGACCCGAGAGGCAACCGGCAACCAATGCAAGCCGCGCAGGAGGGGTGTAACATGGGAGTATCGGGATACTCCCATCACAGCCCGCATGGCCGCATTCTGCACCAGCTGCAACCTCCGGGTCATCCGCAAGGGGAGCCCCATGTAAAAAGCGTTGCAGTAGTCGATTCTAGAGGTGACGAGCGCATGAGTAACCGTTCGAAGGGCATCTCGGTCCAAATAAGGGCGGAGCTGGTGAACCAGCCAAAC
Organism: Naja naja; assembly: GCA_009733165.1. Classification (NCBI taxonomy): domain Eukaryota; kingdom Metazoa; phylum Chordata; class Lepidosauria; order Squamata; family Elapidae; genus Naja; species Naja naja. The sequence goes on from CM019149.1 coordinate 46,114,312, forward strand.
CTGGGCAAAAGCCCCCCTGGCCACAGCTCCCACATGCTCCTCCAAACTGAGCTGTGAATCCAGGAGGATACCCAGGTTCCTCGCCCTATCCACGGGGGGCAACACCTCTCCCCACATGACCAAAGGTGGTACATCCAATAAAGACCGAGATGCCGCTAAGAACAGCCACTCAGTCTTGGTGGGGTTGAGCTGAAGCCTATTACTCCCCATCCAGACCCGTACCGCCTCCAGGCACCGGGACATCACGGAGAGAGCATCACTGATCTGGTCTGGAGTGGAGATATAAAGCTGGGTATCATCAGCATACTGATGATACCTCACCCCAAAACCTTGGATGATCTCGCCCAGTGGTTTCATGTAGATATTGAACAGGAGAGGTGAGAGAACGGACCCCTGGGGCACCCCACAAGTGAGGGGCCTCGGTGCCGACCTCTGCCCCACTGCCAACACCGACTGCGAACGGCCCAAGAGGAAGGAGGAGAACCACCGCAGAACGGTGCCCCCCCACCCCCAATCCTCTGCGCCGCTGCAGAAGGATACCATGGTCGATGGTACCGAAAGCCGCTGAGAGATCTAGCAGGACTAGGACAGAGGAAAAACCCCTGTCCCGAGCCCTCCAGAGATCATCCATCAGTGCGACCAATGCTGTCTCCATGCTGTGTCCGGCCCTGAAACCCGATTGATACGGGTCTAGGTAATCAGCTTCCTCCAGGAACAAGGGAAGCTGCTGAACCACCACGCTCTCAACAACCTTCGCTAAAAAGCGAAGGTTGGAGACTGGATGATAGTTGTTTAAAATGGCCGGGTCCAAGGCAGGCTTCTTGAGGAGGGGCCTCACCACCGCCTCTTTCAAGGAGGCAGGAAAGACTCCCTCACTCAAGGAGGCGTTGACAACTGCCTGGAGCCAGCCACGTGTAACCTCCCTGGAGGCATACACCAACCACTAAGGACACGGGTCCAATAAACACGTGGTGGAAGACAGCCTCCACATGATTCTGTCCACCTCATCAAGGGAGACCAGGTCAAACTTGAGGGGGGGCCGGACCCACTGCGGGGCAGGGCTGAGGAGTTTGGTCAACATCTGGCGGATAAGATCGCTCGCATTCGGGACGGGTTGTCCTCTGATTTGCAGTGGTCGGAGGAACGAGTTGTGGGTAGTCTGGCCATGGTTATCTGGGATGAGTTTGATCCTGTCTCCGAGGATGAAGTGGACAGGATTATGCGGCGACTGAGTTCCACCACATGTTTGTTGGACCCGTGTCCCTCCTGGCTGACTTATGCCGCCAGGAGGCCACCTGCGGTTGGCTCCGGGCAGTTGTCAACGCTTCATTGAGGGAGGGTGTCTTTCCTCGCCTTGAAGGAGGCGGTGGTGAGGCCCCTCCTGAAGAAGCCTGCCTTGGACCCGACCGTGTTAGACAACTTTCGTCCGGTCTCCAACCTTCGCTTTTGGCGAAGGTTGTTGAGAGTGTGGTGGCTCAGCAGGTTCCGCTTTTCCTGGATGAAGCGGACTACCTGGATCCGTACCAATCGGGCTTCCGACCCGTTACAGCAGGAGACGGCATTGGTCGCGCTGATGGATGATCTTTGGAGGCCGGGACAGGGGTTTTCCTCTGTCCTGGTCCTATTGGACCTCTCGGCGGCTTTCGATACCATCGACCATGGTATCCTTTTGCGTCGCCTCCGGGGGTTGGGAGTGGGGGGCACTGTTCTTCAGTGGTTCTCCTCCTACCTCTGGGCGTTCGCAATCGGTGTTAGTGGGAGGGGTTCGGTCGACCCGAGGGCTCTCTCTTGTGGAGTCCCGCAGGGTCGGTCCTTTCCCTCTCTTATTTAATATCTACATGAAACCGCTGGGTGAGATCATCCGTGGCTTTGGGGTGAAATTCCATCAGTACGCTGATGACACTCAGCTGTACTTTTCCACCCCTGGCCAGATCAGCGATGCCCTTTCCCTGATGTCCCGGTGCTTGGATGCGGTACGGACCTGGATGAGTAGGAACATGCTCGACTCAACCCGGCCAAGACTGAGTGGCTTTGCGTGTCGGCGTCTCGGCCCAGCCAGGATTGTTTATCCTTGGCCATAGGGGGAGGTGTTACCCCTGTGGATAGGGCACGGAATCTGGGGGTCCTCCTGGATGTACGGCTCCGGTTGGAGGAGCAGGTGGGGGCCGTCGCCAGGGGCCTTTGCCCAGCTCCGTCTTGTTCGACAACTTGCCCTTTTCTGGATCGAGACGCCCTGCGCACGGTTACTCATGCCCTTGTCACCTCGAGACTCGACTACTGCAACGCTCTCTATCTAGGACTGCCCTTGCATACCATCCGGAGATTGCAGTTGGTGCAGAATGCGTCGCGGTGGTGATGGGAGTTACCGGTTCTCCCATGTTACCCCCTCTGCGTGGCCTGCATTGGTTGCCGATTGCGCTCGGGTGAGATTCAAGGTTTTAGTTTTAACATTCAAAGTCCTACACGGCATGGGTCCCCAATATCTGAGGAGCGTCTTCTTCCAATAGCTAGCTCGGCCGCCCTGTGCGGGCTCATAGGCAAGGACTCCTCGGGGTGCCATCGGCGGTCAATGCCGGTTGGTACTTCCCGACGACGAGCCTTCTCTGTTGCGCCCCGACCTCTGGAATCAACTGCCTCTGGAGCTCCGTCTGGCCCCTGATCTCCGTACCTTCCGCCAATTAAAACTTGGTTGTTTGACCAAACCGGGCTGTGACCCTCCTTTGGGAGGGGGATGGGTTTTTAATATATTTTATTGTATTGTTATGTTCATATTTGGGCTTGTCAGTTTAATGTCTTTTTAAATATTTATTGTTCTGTGTTTTTAGCTGTGAGCCGCCCCGAGTCTTCGGAGATGGGGCGGCATACAAGTTCAAATATAAATAAATAAATAAATAAATAAATAAACTCAACCCAGATAGAATCCACCAGACCTGTCGCCACCCCATCATCAGACCACTGCCAATCAGAGTCCAAGCCGGCACGAATTCGAGCGACCTTATCCGCCAGATGTAAACTAAATTCCTCTACTCTGCCCTGCAAAGGGTCATCCCCCTCCCTCAATTGGAGGAGGGAACGGGTCACCCGAAACAGGGCCGCAGGGTGGTCATCGGCGGACACAATCAGAGCGGAGAAGTAAACACGCCTCGCCGCCCTGATCGCTTCCAGATAGGTCCTAATATAGGCTCTGGACACGGTCGAATTCGGAGCGGCTAGTCCTCCACCTGCTCTCCAGGCATCTTCTCCGCCGTTTCATCCCCCGGAGCTCCTCAGAAAACCAGGGAGCCCATCGGGGTCTACGGCGGGGAAGAGGCCGCAAGGGGACAACTCGGTCGAGCGCCTCTGAAGCCGCCTGTTGGCAGGCAGCCGTCAGCGTCTCGGCCGAGCTGTGGTCGAGGGAGGCGGGCAAGAACCCCAGTGCCGTCTGAAACCTCTCAGGGTCCATCAGGCATCTGGGGCGGAACCATCGTGTTGGCTCCTCATCCCAGCAGCGAGGGACAGCCAATTGAAAGACCAACCGCAGGAGATAGTGATCCGTCCACGATAGGGGTAGGGTAGATGGAGAACCCTCCCCCAGATCACTGCACCACTGCCCGAGACAAAACCAGGTCAAGCGTGTTCCCCCTGAGTGGGCCCATGAATCACCTGGGTCAGGTTCATGGCTGCCATGGATGCCATGAACTCCTGAGCCAAACCCGACGCCCGAGATGGCAAGTTAAAGTCCCCAGAACTATAAGCCTGGGGAACTCCACCGCCACCTCCGAGGGCGCCAAGCTCAGGCAGGGCTGCCGCCATGCAGCTGGGGACAGGCGTTAGCAGCAAACCCAACCGACCTCCAGGGCCCAATCTCACGAGGAGGGCCTCACACCTGCCTATCTGCGGGACAGTGACCTCCCTTGAAAACAAGGTCTCTCTAACAATTATGGCTACCCCTCCGCCCCTTCCCTGGGCCCGAGACCGGAACAGCACATGGAAACCTGGAGGGCACAAATCACACAGAGGGACAGCCCCCTCCGGGCCCAACCAGGTTTTCGTAATGCATGTCAGGTCCGCAGCCTCCTCCTCCTTGAGCTCGCGGAGGAGGGATGACTTATTGGCTACAGATCTGGCATTCACATACACCAGTCTGAGCCCAGAGACCGCGTCTCCCAAGATCCCAGGGGAGCGGGAAGCGACCTGGAGGTCGGAGCGCGCCACCGCTCATAAACACCGGGGGTGCGCTCCTGTAACATAATTTGGCCCCCTGTCCCGTCCCCCCCTGCCATAACCGATCACCCTGGAGATGGTCAACCCTGCCCTCTCCCTGCCAGACCCTGGGCCCCCCACCCAACCCCTCCATGCCGAGACCAGCAGCCGGCCTGGAAGGACAGCATTGACCCGTAATTTGATCCCCCACCCCCTTCCCTAACCCCTTAAAACAACGAATTAGAAAATTTAAAAGCTTCCCCTTTGTCCCAGATTTAAAATTTGGCCCCTTGGTCGTGCCATGCCACCTCTCAGGATCCCAAGATCCGTCATTGAGGTAGGCTCTCGATAACCCAAAGGGCCACTCCAAAGACAGGGGAACAGTCTGGAGGGCCCGTAACTCCGGCGATGAGTAGGCTAACATAAGATATCCCGTTTCAAGGGGGATAAGAGGGCAAAACAGTCGGTTCGATGTTCCAAGTTGCATAGATGGAAACATGCACAAGGGACCAGGCATTCAAAACCAAACCAAACATCCCCACCAACAAGCAGCTCTCTCACCGCAGCTAGGGCCAGAATTAAGATGACCAAGCCGCTGCTCTCCCACCGCAGCGGCTTATGGTGGGATGCTGGCATAAACAGAATCCCCCCGCCCTCTCACAACAGAGGGGTTCATGCCCTCCATTGCCCTCTCACTGCAATGGGGACAGCCAAGTTCAAAGGGGAGAAGAGGGTCTAGGAATGGAAAACAAACAAGGGGATAGTCACTGATGGTAAGGCACCCTCCAGGGCAGCCAGGAAGAGGATTTGAGATATCACACAGGAGGGCAGCAGCGGCTGCAGATGGAGGCAGATAGCCTGCAGTCCGAGAGTAGAATAAAATGGGGGCAGCCAGGTCCAGAGAAACAAATCCGGAGCCAGAGAAACAGGTCCAGAATGGCAAAAGATTGAATAACCCTAGCCCCAGGTCCAGGGTCCGGCACCGAACCTTCCGCGGGGGTCGCTCCTCCGATGTAAAGTCACCAACTGACCCCCACCAGTCCGGTGCTGACCCATCCAACCCGGGCCAAACCACCAATGCCCACAGTCTGGACTCCTCGGGGCTCCAGGCCTGCACCTCCCCAGTGCTGCCATAATAGGGCCTCTTCCTCCGGGAATTTCGCCCCTGGAGGGAAAAGGAAGGCAGCGGCGCCAAGGGCAGTACTAAAGTCAAAACCCCCAGCAAACCGCTGCCTCCCAACGATGACCAGGTCCCAGCAAGATGATAAAACGTGGGCAGCATCGGACCAACAAGCCCTAGGGGCACCAAGCCCACAAGGGCGACACCACTGTGGGCTAAAGGGCCTCGGGGCGACCCACAGACAGCAATGGGGGACCTCCGGGCTGATGTTGCTGCCGCCAAGCCTCTGTCTGCCATTGCAGCCACTGAGCCTCTGCCGCCGCCTCCGTCGTAGTCGCCAGGCCTCCGCCGCCACCGGGGACGCCAACACCTCCAGGCGACCGCCGAACAGCTGGTAAGCCGCCAACGCAGCTGCCAAGCCTCTGTCGCCGCCCAAATCACCGATACCGCCAGGCGACCGCCAAACAGCTGACGAGTCATCATCGTGGCCGCCGAACCTCCGCCACCGCAAACGCATTGCCGCCAATGCCGCCAACGCCGCCAGGCCGCCGGACAGCTGATGAACAGCTGACGAGCCGCTCCTGCAGGCCGCCGATTGCATCCGACACCCCGACGCAGCGAAGGCCGAGAGAGCGAAGCTCTCCAAAAAACAGTGCCGCCAGCCGAATTCGGCTGCAAATGGCACGGACAGCTCCCTCCGCCCTCCAGGGGAACCCCGGGAAGCTTGCAGTGTTAGGGGAATCTCTTCTATAGAGTATGTCATTAAAATGTATACTCTCTAGAGGTATGATGTTTTATGCTGTTCTCTTCCCCAGTGTGTTTGGGTCCCAGTGTGTTTGGGTCCTGTCCCCTGCTTTTAAGCCTACTGTTGCTTCCTTTTTCATATGTTTTCTTTGAAAAAAAAACCTTTATTTTTGGGGGTCTGCATTGTATTTATGAATTATACTCATATTTAAGTTATGCTTAAAATTCAGTCACTTTGATACTGAAAGTCCTGGAGTATCAATTACTGGAGTCATTATTCATAGTGCCTGTAGAGCCACTTGGCTAATTGCAAAAGGTTTCTTTATAGAACCCTTTTGTGAGCGGCGCGATAGCCTAGAGGTAGAGCTGTTGCCTCACAATCAGGAGGCTGTGAGTTCAATCCTAGGTAACGGCATATATTTCTCTCTCTGGGTGCAATGAGTTATTGTCTGCTGCGAACTCCATGTAGGCATCAGGAAGGGCATCCAGCCAAAAAACACTCAAATTCCATTCAGTCACCCCGACTCTATCCTGATGCAAGGGATTGCAGAATTAAAAAAAAAAGAACACTTTGACACTGAAATCAGATATTTTTCTTCTGAACTCCAACATTCCAGCCTATGACTTCTCCTCCTAAGCATAGTTTGCTGATTTCTCTTGACATATCAACTGTGTGGATATTGGTATATTCTGTTTCGATTCATACAATTATATATTTGGAAAAATAGCCATGAAACTTAAGAGTATCATTTTATAAGCAACAACTCTCAAGGTGTTGAGTTTAGTACATTCCAAAGCCTTATCTATCCTGCATTTAGAAATAATTTTGTGCCAATCAATGAATACAAATTGAATAAATAAATAGATAAAGGACTCAGGATCGTCTGAGATTGGAGTGACAAATAAACAAGGGAGAACCTGTTGTCAAAACTAGATTTCCATTGTACTATAGATTGACAGATTTTAATTTTAACTCTGAAGGTTTGTCACAATTTCTTCGACTTTGTTTCTGTTCACATTTCATAGCTTGTTGATGAGTTGTTTTCATGTAATTAGCTTTGCACTGATTTCAGTAGATCTAATCTAAATAAGACTGCTTGGATGCCATTTTTTGTTCTGATGGGTCATGAAATGCTTTCCATTTTACAAGACGCTCTTAGGCTAAGCCGGGGTCTTCAAACTTGACAGCTTTAAGACTTGTGGACTTCAGCTCCCAGAATTCCTCCTCCAGTCGTGTTACCTCAGGAATTCTGGGAGTTGAAGTCCACAAGTCCTAAACTTGCCAAGTTTAAAGACCCTTGGGCTAAGTAAAGGAATTCTTTCTTGGAATCGTATTTGTCCTTGATTTAAGTCAGTGGAAGGTTTCTATTTTTTTTAAAAAAAATTCCATTCAGATTTCAGTTAGAGATACATTACTTGTTTTCTTTAAGAACCTGAATCTTAGTCTCTTGTCCAGCAACCAAAATTTGCAGGGGATGGGGGTGAGATTTCCAGATAATTTAGATCAGCTATAACAACAATGGAGAAAGGATTGTACAGATGAAGGACTGATGGGAAAGGTAATTAATATGCAGTGATTGTGCATATAAATATCCTGTGAAAATTTTATGCTGAAACTCCCTATAATAGAGTTTCAGTATGAGATTATTTATTTTATTTATTTATAATTGGACTTATATGCCGCCCCCTCTCCGCAAGGACTCGGGGCGGCTCAATTAAAACAGTACAACAATCAATAAATGTTTAAAACAAACAACAAATGTCGTGTTATGTCGTGTTTTAGGCCTTTAAGTAAAACAAAATATTTGAATTGAATAATTTTATGGATTCTTTCTGTCAGTGAACACACATCATGTTAACTACCAGTGTGTGCAAGTGCTTAATAAACTTATAGCAATCCTTTGAGACAATTAAATGTGAAAAAGGAAGTGATATATTTTCTTGATATATTTTCTGTATATTTCAGATTTTTTATTTGATTTTGATACTATTTTGATTCAAATTTGATCTAGGGATTTCATTTGTCCCCTTCTCAACATCCCTATATTTTAATGAATTATATTTATTTAGTGTATGGCATAATGAATGATAATGTTTCTATGACTCTTCTGAAAAAAAAAATTATTAAATTATGAATTACACCTTTTTTTAAGCCTCTTTCTTCCCTAAGGTTCTGATAGGAATATTAGCAATATTCCCTATTAATTGACAAAGCGAAAAGAACATTTCTTTGGAAATCTGGATTCTTAAGAGTACTTTCCTTCAGTAAAAGGAATAGCATTTTTATTTCTTTTGAAAAGGAACATGATAGTTAGAAAATGTAAAGCTGATTTTCACTGTACATAAAAGTCATTGAAATAACTAGCTTGTTGGAACAATATTTCTTCAGTTCTATGACGGTGCACTAGAGGGTGCTTAACGCCTAACTTTGTGTAGCAGAAACATCTTCAACAGAGAAATCAGTTCAAATCATTTTTTAGCTTTTTTTTTGGGAGGAGAGAAATATCCCTTTTGATTGTGTGACAGATTTAAAGAAACATAATGCTATTTGCATTTGGTTCACAATAAATGATCAGTTTGCTTTTCAGTTATGGATTTCGGTACAGGCAGTCTTCGACTTACGGCCACAATTGAGCCCAAAGTTTATGTTGTTAAGTGAAAAATTTGCTAAGTGAGTTTTGCCCCATTTTACATCTTTTCTTGCCACACTTGTTAAGTGAATCACTTTAGCTGTAAAATTAGTAACACAGTTGTTAAGTTAATCTGGCTTCCCTATTGACTTTGCTTGTCGAAAGGTCGCAAAACAGGATTGCATGACCCTGAGACATTTCAGTCGCCATAAATTTGAACCCCTTGTCAAGCACCCGAATGTAAATCACAATGTCAACTCATGAAACATTTTGCATACACGTTTTATAGTTATGAACAGAAAGAAGGGGGGGAGTTTCAAAGAGCAGGCAGCAGTGTGGAATCGAAAGTACAATCCATTCATATTTTCTTCAGAGACTGATTAGATGACTGAAGCTTCTGCCGTGCAAAAATCTAATTGGAGAGAATGATTGATGACTCTTGGCTATGGATGTATTTTGTTGGATGATACACCCAGAAGGGTGGGGGGAAAAGCAGGATCAAGGGTGACAGTGAATTACGTATCTCAGAGTTGGCTACGCCCAGGCTAATGCCGGACGTAGAATGTTAACTTCTAATAAGTCCTTTTTAGTATTGGGAGTGTGGCTCGAAGCTCATGATTTAATTGGAGTAACTGCTGGAATCCTGACACACATGACCATGGGAATGCTGCAACAGTCATAAGTGTGAAAAATGGTCATGTCCCTTTTTTCAGATTTGTTTAACTTCAAACGGTCGCTAAATGAGCTGTTGTAAGTCGAGGACTACCTGTATTCCAGATCTTCAGTTCTTTAATTTTTCTCTTCTCTTCTCTTCTTCTCTTCTCTTCTCTTCTCTTCTCTTCTCTTCTCTACCCCACTCCACTTCTCGCCTTCAAGTCAAAATTTCAGAAGTGGCTTGCCATTGCCTTCTTCTTCTTAGATCTGAGAAAAAAATGACTGGCCCAAAGTCAACTACCTGACTTCGTGCCTAAGGCAGAACTAGTTTTCCTAAATTCCTGATTTCTGGCCAGGTACTTTAGCCACTGCACCAAATTTATTTATTTATTTATTTATTTATTTATTTATTTATTTATTTATTTATTTATTATTTGGACTTGTATGCTGCCCTATCTCCGAAGACTCGGGGCAGCTCACAATTAAAACAACAACAACAATGAACAATTAAAAGAGAATTCTTTCTTTCTTTCTTTCTTTCTTTCTTTCTTTCTTTCTTTTAATTACATTTATATGCCGCCCTTCTCCGAAGACTCAGGGCGGCTTACAATTTTTGGGATACAACCCAGTATGCTCAGCAATAGCCTTCATTCCATTGTATATGCCTGCTTATTACTAAGCTGCATTTTTTTTACAAAGTCAGCTTATTGCCCCCAACAATCTTAGGTCCTCAATTTACCTACCCCGAGAGGATGGAAGGCTGAGTCAACCTTGAGCCTGGTGGGATTCGAGCCTACAGTAATTGTAGACAGCTGGAACTTAAATGCAGGCATTTAACAGCCTGAGCCACCAAGGCCCTTTTAAATTAAACCACACACAAGCCCAATAGTAGCTAAACAAATTAAAATTTAAAATAGTTTAAGAACCATCCCCCTCCCATCCAGGGAGGAGTTACAGCCTGGATTGGTCGAACAACCAGGACTTCAAATCGTGGCGGAAGGTGCGAAGGTCAGGGGCCAGACGGAGCCCCAGGGGTAGTTGGTTCCAAAGGTCAGGGACCACCACAGAATAGGCTCGTCGCCGGGGGACCGCCAGCCGACATTGGCTTGCCAACGGGACCCCGAGGAGCTCTTGCCTGTGTGCTTGCACAGGGCGATTGGCACTCGATATCGGCAGGAGTCGCTCCCTCAAATATTGCGGACCCATGTCATGTAGGACTTTGAATGTTAAAACCAAAACCTCGAATCTCACCCGGAGCGCAACCGGCAACCAATGCAAGTCGCGCAGGAGGGGGGGTAATATGGGAGAATTGGGAGACTCCCATCACCACCCGCACGGCCGCATTTTGCACCAGCTGCAATCTCCGGATGGTATGCAAGGGCAGTCCTAGATAGAGAGCGTTGCAGTAGTTGAGTCTGGAGGTGACAAGGGCTCTCAGCGGTCCTTCTTGCCTTATTTTGAAACCCAAAACCAAGCAATGTAGTTTGAAAGTTTAGACATAGTTTCCTGGAAGCATTAAATGCCAGGGCCTAACAAAGGTGGTATATTTTTATAGAAAGACAGTTGCTTTGTAACATATTAAGATTATTTGTCCTTTTGAACCATAATTACCTGACCCAACAATGGCTCTCCAGTTTCTCAAGCAGATATAATAGTAATATAATAGAAAATATGAATAGTAATAGAGCCTTGGTGGTGCAGGCTGTTAAATGCCTAGCACTTAATTCCAGCTGCCTGCAATTAGTGAAGGCTCGAATCCCACCAGGCTCAAGGTTGACTCAGCCTTCCATCCTCTCGGGGTAGGTAAATTGAGGACCCAAGATTGTTGGGGGCAATAAGCTGACTTTGTAAAAAATGCCGCTGGGGGGCAAAAGCCCTAGTAATAAGCAGGCATATACAATGGAATGAAGGCTATTGCTGAGCGCATTGGGTTGTGCTCCAAAAATTGTAAGCTGCCCTGTCTCCGGAGAAGGGCGGCATATAAATATGAATTAAAAAAAATCATCTGCTGATGCCACATACTGAATTTGGGATTTTTCAGATGCAAATTATGTATACTACATAATTATATATTTACCTGCCTCCCCAAAAATGATTTTCCCTGCAGATTTTCTGAAAACAGTTACCAGTCACCCGGAATACTCATTCAGGTTTTAGTGAACAACAATTCTCATAGAGTTGAACTTATCCTTCAACTTTTGCTGCAATCTAAAAGAAATATTCTTGTCAATGATCCAAGTAGTCTTATTTAGATTAGATCCACTAAATCATAGCAATTTTTGACCAATTCTGCTCATGTTTTTTTCCCAAAAATAGTTTTGTATCAAATAATTTGTATCAAATAAAGACCTTCCTTTACACTTGTTATTTAAATTAAATTGTTAAAAGCATTAGATTGGTATGAATAATATTAATTTTAAACATTTCTTTTTATTTCAAACTAGTCTGTTAGTTTTGAGAGGTGTTTGAAACTTTCTGATGCCTGCTTATATTGGCAGTCATTCTCTAATATAGTTTTTAGAAAATACGGGTAGCTTTTCTGAGTTGAAGACTAGATTATTGGCATTATAATGGTTTGTAAACGCTGTGCTTAATATAAGGTTTGTTAATAAATACAGTATAATTCTGAAGATGTTTGGTTCAGATCATGTGGTTGAAGATGATGCATAGTTCATCCCTTTTAGCTGGGCAATATTGTGGTGATGAATTTATCATTGGTAAAAGTTTTAACTGCACAGTTGGATTTGACGGTTGCTACCAAATTACTGTGTAATTTTTTAAAGCAACCTCTCCTTCTCTGATTAGTTAGTTTCATAGGAGTTGCCGCAGAAATAAAAATAAGGGACTCAGTGTAGTTTCAGAGATTTCTCAGGAAATCAGGATTAATTTCCTATTCTCTTGAATTTTTATATCTTCAAAATACCCCAATTTAAATGACGTCAGTATGATTCATAGTATCAGCATAAGAACAATATTTAGAATCAGACTGTGAGAAGTTCAAATTTGTTCCTGGCTAGCAAAGAATATTTCTTGAATAGAGCTCTCTAAATATGAAATTCTGCAAACAGCAACTTCAATTCTCTGATGAATTATATGCAGGAAATTTAGTTCATTTTCAGATCTCTGAGGATAATCAGATGTGTTTCTGAAAGTTTTGTATGTGTGATAACATCATGACACATGTCCTTTTCCCATCACAGACAGTTCTACTCTCTTCCTACATTTTTCCTGTTTTTCCTTCATCTCTTTTCTTCTCCTGCAAGAAAAGATCACAGCCATCAAAATTGGCAAGCGTTAAGCATGTTAATTAGTTCAATACACTGACCAATTCTCTGAATTACAAGTTCAAAGAAACATGTGGACATGGATGAAATCAGATTTTGGCATTTCTCACCCGGATTGTTCCAGGATACTCCGAGCTTCTTTGATCTGTAAATAACTGATGGGCTTTAATGCTTGGCTCAAAATACTTCAAACACGTTTTGCAAAATTTTGTTTTTAAGCTTACAGTGAATTTTATGTTACACCTTTGAACTGTGCAGTGAAATTGTTCAAGTTTTTTTTAAATTTCAAGGCGCACTACTAAATTTTCAAATTACATTAAGGATTTTTTCATTTTTGTTTATTAAGCAAGGTCTAGTATGTGAATGAATGCATTTCTGTATTTAATTGTAAGGCCTAGATTGTTGTTTTTTTTAAAAAATGCATTTCAACTCCATTTCTACATGTACTATTAAATACTGTAGTGTTCCCAAGATGGCTTAGAGTAAAAACAGTACAAAATGCAATGTTTAATGTAAATAATTTGAAATAAAATCAACTCTAATGAAAGATCTATCAAGAAACAACACCAGAATGTCAATTAAATATCCATGACCATGAGCCCTGGTGGTGCAGCAGTTAGAATGCAGTATTGCAGGTTAATTCTGCCCACAGCCTGGAGTTTGATCCTGACGAGCTCAAGGTTGACTCAGCTTTCCATCCTTCAAAGGTTGGTAAAATGAGGGCCCAGGTTGTTGGGGGCAATATGCTGACTCTGTGAACTGCTTAGAGAGGGCTGTAAAGTAGTATAGGGAGGTATATCAGCTTAAATGCTATTGCTGTGCAGTAAAAGTATCTACAAAGAGAGCCAATTGTTTTCTTCTGAAAGTAAAGTCTATTTTATTTTATTTATTTATTAAATGTATATGTACGTTAGGTGAGATGTTCTGATTTCTTTTTCTTCCCCCCTCCCTGTATAGAAATGAGATAAAGTAGTACAAAAGGAATTTGTGAGAGAACATATGGAATTCATGCAGATCTTGACTCATTAAACTAGGCTTTGATTATTTACTGCGGACCAATGGGGAGTTTGGATTTCTTCTTAGTTTGCTGTGTAAAATAAATGACTTCCAATCTTCTTTTAATAGGTTTGTAGCAAGGATTAAAATAAATTGCTTACTTTGCTGTGTTTTAGAACAAAATGGAGTGTTATTACTCGTCATTTTCATTTGGAAGCTATTATTTGGCAGAGCAACATGTCGCTCATAAAAGCAATAACCAGGTGGACAGTCACAGAAAGTGGGGGGGGGGAATTGCAAGTAGAACATTATGGAGTGATGCCTTTGGAGAATTCTTTTCAACTTTGGAACATATTCATTCTGCATCTGCTAGGTTTTGGCAGCGAGGTCCATTTCCATTTCATGAGGAACAGGGGGTTGGGTGGGTGACTTGTGGGGGTGGAAATGGACATTTAGTAGACACTAAGGTCCATATGCACAGCCTGAATATGAGAAGGAAGCAAATAACATTGTAATGTATATATTTGGGGGCGTGGGGGTAGGGTATGTGAATGATTCTTGCAACAATAGCTAGTTGGAATAAAACCTGAGTGTGGTGTCAAGAGAACGGTGGATGAAGAATCGAGGAAAAACTGCATGAATAAATGAGAAATGAGGCTGCCTTTAAAGTTAGGATTAGAGAGTGAATGATCAAGGTTTGAAACTGTGGAAGAGCCCAAATTCTTCTTCAGATTTTCTGAGATATATCATATGTTTGAAAGAACTTTCTGTGAGGTTTTTCTCATGCATTGCCTTAATTCTTTCCAGGACTAACGAACAGTTTTCACCTTCCCCTCCGAAATTCTTTCCTTCTTTCCCAACTGTCATTTTCCTCAGACGCCATTTTAGTTTTGCTGTTGAAAAGAAATCTGGTGTCCTTCCACAGCCACTTAAAGAATTAGCCTCCATACGGTATGCAACTGGAAGAATATCCAATTTAGAGTTCATATGGTTGTGTACATATACATAAAACTCTAGCTTACAGCATTAGATCATTAATTTTTCAACCTAGGCCTAGGGTATAGGGAGAAAAATTTAAAATTCTTTTGGAAAGGCTACAGCAGCAGGGAAAACGAATATCAATTTTCAGTTATAATTTGGTAAACCAAAGATAGGGAGTACAACTTTTTGGATGTCCAAAGATGCACTGCAGTTAAAAACTTAATATTTGACTTGCGTGTTGGGGGCTACTCTTTAAAAGCTATTGGGACAGACAGATAAACAGGCAGACACACACAAGGAGAGAACCAGAAGAAAACTAAATTTTAATTTGATTGAAATATAAATTAATTTGGGTTAGTCATTGTTCTGCTGACAGATGTTGTATCAAAGCGAGTTATAATCTCTATTAAATATAGTTAACATAACTATTCCTCATGTGTTTAATCATCTTTTTGTTTGGCCACTTTAAAAATGAGAACTTGGCAGCAAGTTTTGAAGTTTCTGTCCTCTGGTCATTAGGAAGTTGTTTTTATGGAAAAAACCAGAACAAAACATGACATCGCGTGCTTAGAGAATCTCAGAAATTCATCCGTAATTAAATTTTTTAAAAAAGCTTATCTTATAAAAAGAAAGTTATCATTTACTGTATAGCGTATTCACATCACATTTCGATCAAAAAACATGAGACAAAAATACAAAACGTGAAACACAAAATCTAAAACATAGTATACACATAGTACACTGCAGCACTAGTGAACTATGTAAATATGCAGACTCATTTTTGTCTAAGTAGTCCTTGACTTAACAGTCATTTGTTTAGCAAGCTTTCAAAGGTACAATGGCAAAGAGAAAAGTGACAAACAACCAGTCCTTCACTGAAGACCGTTGCAACAGTCCCACTGTTGTATGGTCAGAATTTGGGCACTTGGCAATCGGCATGTATACCCAATAGTTGCAGCTTCCCGGAGTCATGTGGTTGTTATTTGTGACCTTCTCAGCCAGCTTCTGACAAGCAACATCAATGAGGGAAGCTGGATTCGCTTAATAACCATGTGATTCACTTAACAATTTGCTTAGCAACTGTAGCAAAAACTTTGTAAAATCTGGGGCAACTTATTTAGCGATAGAAATTCTGGTCCAATGACAAGTAGTCCTCGACTTATGACCACAGTTGAGCCCAAAATTTCTGCTGTTAAGTGAGACCTTTGTTAAATGAGTTTTGCCCCATTTTACGACCTTTCTTGCCGCAGTTGCTAAGTGAATCACTGAGGTTGTTAAGTTAGTAACATGGTTGTTAAGTGAATCTGGCTGCCCCATTGACTTTGCTTGTCAGAAGGTTGCAAAAGGTGATCACATGACCGTGGGACACAGCCACGGCCATAAGTATGAACCAGTTGCCAAGCGTCTGAATTTCATGATCCTGGGGATGCTACAAAGGTTGTAAGAGTGAAAAATGGTCGTAAGTCACTTTTCAGTGCTGATGTAACTTTGAACGGTCACTAAATTAACTTTTTAAAGTCAAGGACTATATGTATGGTTGTAAGTTGAGGACTGCCTGTATACTGTTCTAATACATGGTAAAGTAGTTACAGAAATTTTAACTATGGCTAAACATTTCTAAAAGTGAATGAGGTGGGAAATCTATCAATACACATAGCTTCCCTGTGAATTACTTTCCTTGAGTTAATGTCAGCAAACAGATTAAAAGGCTGCATTTTACATCTTTTATTTGAGAGTAATCTCTACTGAATTCAGTAGAATTTGCTTCCACCTAGTCAAGGGATAAATGTCTAAAATTGGTCATTTGCTGAGTCACTACCATTCTCTAAATTCAGATTTCAATTGGATCTTTGAAATTATTGAATTCATATGCGCAGATATAGCCTTCAGTGCTGTTTAGACTTTACATATGCTGTCTAAAGGTTTGCTTGTAAAATACTGGAACATCCCTTGCAAAGTTGGAAGATATTTTCTTCAATTTTTCTCTACCTCTTGCCTGTGAATATGAGGAAAGAGCTTCTTCCACTAAGCAGTTATAATTATTGATACAACTTCCCAAAACATGATGTTTCACTAACAAGCCACAAAGTGGGGAATTAAAGGAGAACATTTTGCTCAAGAACTGATCACAACGTGAAATTTCTTCATTGTTCAACTTGGAATGCTGTATTCTATTAGTGTTGCTATTTTGGGAAACCGTATTAACTTTTTCTATGAGTGTTTGATAACATCTGTCCTCCATCATGAGTTATATTTTTAGTATATTTTATAATCTGATTTTGACTTAATGTTTTAATTTTTAATTCATCAGTGTGTGCAGGTTTGTTCTAGTATGATTTGAAGCATACGAAACAAAGCCTTATTCTTGTTTGCAATTTTCAAATTCTTTCTAGGGGCTCTCCTCCTAATGAAGGAAGAAGTGTATCCATATGGAAAGCTTAGAATGCTTTCATTAAACATTTTCTTTTTTTTCCTCATAACCACTTTTGCATTTTTTTTCTGTTTTCCAGCTATGCAAAATTAATCTTAAAGAGATATTTCATATAAGCAGCTGTTGCAGAAAAAAAAAATACTTTCTTAGAGTGGTAATTTTAAAACTTAAGTTTTCTATAATCGGGTTTGACATTTCACTGAAGGAGAATGGGAAGGGGGGATTATTTCTAGTAAAAAAAAGGGAATAGCTGAAGAATTTCAGAGGAATGGCACGCTATTGAGCTGGCAATAGAAACCAAGGACCGTAAGTGTCCTTGCTTCAGTTTCTCGCAGTTATGCAAATTCACATACTTTACACTGGCTTTTATGGTCTGTTTCTCTAAGGATGTAAAAAAAAAGTGGAACCTTGTACATTTAGTCATCAGAGCCTTTCTTTTCTTCCTTTCTTTCCTTTTAATAGAGCACATGGGCTTTAGCTAGGCTGCTCGGGTTTTGCCTGGCAAAGGGTCATTTGCTTTATAAGGCTTTTTTTAAATGCTTGCTGTATCAGCTGTTTTACTCTTAGTGTTTATAGTCCAGCTGTATGGAAGCTCTTGTTCCCTATTCATGCTGCTAATTCATTTGAATTTCAGCTTCCAAGAATTTATCTGGTCTCTTCTTGTTATTGGGAAATGGTGGTGGGGAATACTAATTTTGATGGCCGTAGGGCACGGGTGGTCAAACTTGTGCTGTCGTGTTGCCCTCATGTGATGTATCATGGCTTTTTCCCCCTTCACAGAGTTGGGGCGGGCATGGCCTGCGTATGACTTATCCAGCCCATGGGACATCAGTTTGACACCCCTGCCTTAGGGGATGCATGTGTATTAAAAGGGAATGTATTTTGCAGAGTGAAGAGTTCTGGTAGATGTTTATGTCCTAATTAGATTAGGTTCTTAGGGTTCCGTTATATTTAAAGTGGTTAACATCAAAGAACAAAAGACTGTAGAGATTCTCAGTCATCCAGATCATGGTTATCCCAAAGGTGATTTTTCAGGAGGCAACTGGACTTCCTTGTTTTTTCTTTTGAAGATGTTTCACTTCTCATCCAGAGCTTCGTGGATGAGAAGCGAAACATTTTCAAAAGAAAAAACAAGAAAATCCAGTTGTCTCCTGAAAAAGCACCTTTGGACATCAAAGAACAATCGTTCTTTCTCGCACTGAAAACCTAACAAAACAATTACATTGGACATCTCATTCTGAGAGCGCAGATTGTCCCTAATGGTTTTGTAATTTTAGGTTTCTGTATGCAGATGCAGTATCTTTTCAAAGAGAAGTATTTGCTTGTCTGGGATGTTCCTTGTTTGGACAAATATTGCGTGATGTTCTCCTCCTCTCAGGGTCTTACTTTTCCAATCTCTACTCAATCCTTTTATCCTTTGTTTTTTTTTCCTTCTTCTAAAAAATATTGCACATACTAACCACCCCCAGTATCAGAACGTTCCACTTAAAACAATTCTAATCTCCCTGAAAAAGCACACACACATTTCTTGGTGAAAATAAAAAGGGTGATATCTGACCTTACATAATTCTGGTTACTTAATAATGCTATTGAGAAAGGCTAAAGTAGATTACGAGAGCAAAAACGTTACTGCCTCTGTAAAGAATCAGACATTTTGTTAGGTATTTTTTTTTATTTTGGTCATCATAGACTTTGTAATATACATGGAGGGATGAATCCAGATACTACAGGTAGTCCTTAACTTACAACAGTTTGTTTAGTGACCATTTGAAGCTACGACGACACCGAAAAAAGTGACGTATGACTATTTTTCACACTTATGACCACTGTGGCATCCCCATGGTCACATGTTCAAAATTCAAGACGCTTGGCAGCTGGCTCATATATATGATGTCCCGGGGTCATGTGACCATTTTTGGGGGGCAACCTTCCGACAAGCAAAGTTAATGGGGAAGCCAAGTTCACTTCACGACTTGACAACTGCAGTGATTCACTTAACAACTGTGGCAAGAAAAATGGTAAAATGGGGCAAAACTCACTTAACAAATGTCTCACTTAGCAACAGAAGTGTTGGGCTCAGTTGTGGTTGTAAGCTGAAGACTACCTGTATGGATACTGTGAATATATAGTATGATCTGTTCAATCTGCAGACTGATGTGGTATATTCCAATCTTCCTTTCTGTCTGCCACACTCATTACCATACAAATGTATATACTCCATTTTCTACTTGGAGACAATATGGTTTTCATGCTATCAGTTATTCTGCAGGAAACAACACCTCATACTTCCCCCTGTTACTGTGACACAGCTTCTTTAAGTTCTTCTCTGGGCTTCACCTTGCTCAGGATTTCTCTTCTGTCTTTCCAGCTGTTTTTGCTTTGTCATTTTCAATTCATTTCCAAGAACCAAATCATTCCCCCTTTGTTATTTTCCCAGCCCATTGTTACTCTCTTCTGTGAGCCATGGTGGCGCAGTGTTTAGAATGCTGTACTGCAGGTTAACTCACTGCTCAATCCAGGAGTTTGATTTTGAATGGCTCAAGGTTGACTCAGCCTTCCATCCTTCCGAGATCAGTAAAATGGGGACCCAGATGGTTGAGGGCAATATACTGACTCTGTAAACTGCTTAGAGAGGGCTGTAAAGCACTGTGAAGCAGTATGTGAGACTAAGTGCTATTGCTTCTAGCTCCATCCTCATTCATCCCATTTCTCTGCATTTGTGTCAGTGTAGGCTTTTTGGTACTCTTGTCTGCAGTTCTCTTTCCACTGTAGGGATATTTCTCCCAACATCAATTGATCTCCTTATCTTTTTATCAGAACATTTAACATTAGGTTATTGGATTTATATCCCATCTTTCTTTCTATATCTCTATTACCTTTGATGATTTTCAGATAAAAGATTTTAGCCTACAGCTTTCCAAGTAGAATGCCTGACCTTACAGCAAATACTGGCTTTGGGTGAGCTTTGGAGAAAAGAGGAACCGCTGGATCCCTCTGAGGTACTAAGTGCTAAAGCACTTTTTTGTACACAGTCACAATGGCAGCGTAGGGTGGTGAAAAAGTGGAGGAAATTGGCTCATCTAGTCAGTCTGCTCAAGAGCCTGATGCGTCCTAGAATATTGTCTGTCAACTACAACCTTTAAGGTTTACTGACAAACTATTTCCTGTTATTTGAAATGAGAATATGCTTTCTTCTATGACTTGTTTCCTATCAACTTGGTCACTGATCTATTTGTTTTTCCTGGAAGAGAAGACTGGGATATACCAGCTGGCACTCAATGTGGCCTGTTGCTGAAATACAAAGTAAATTTTGAGGAATACCATATTTACATTTTTGTATAAGGTTTATATAGAGCCCTGGTGGCTCAAGTGGTTAGAATGCAGTACTGCAGGCTACTTCTGCTGACTGACGGCTGCCAGTAATTCAAGTCTCACCGGTTCAAGGTTGACTCAGCCTTCCATGCTTCCAAGGTCCATAAAATGAGAACCCAGATTGTTGGGGACAATATGCTGACTGTATAAACCGCTTAGAGGGGGCTATAAAGCACTGTTAAAGGGTATATAAGTCTAAGTGCTGTAGTTATTGCTATATATTTTAGAGTACATGCAGTTCCTCAGTCCCAGTCTGTTGCATTTCAGGTGACATAGTCTATGTCACTTTATATTTGCAGCAAGATTTACTAAAGGTTGTTTACTTGAGTACATGGGGATTGATATCATCCTTGTCTCAAGAATCAGAAAACAAAATAATAGTTGCATTCTAGCGAAGAAACATTTTGAAGAGATTATTTATTAGAAGGCAGAAGGGTCTATGGGAAAATATTATATCATCAGAGAAGAATAGAGAAAAATAGTAGTGCTGAGGGAGAATGAGCTAAAGCCACCGTCAGTGAGAAACTAGGGGAAAGCGATGGTGTCTTGGGACAAGTGAAGTTCTACCATGATCAGATGGGCCAGCGTTCTGACGAGATAACATGGGGAAAAAGTATCTCTTTTATAACAATTATATGGCAGGAAGAAAATCTCTGTGGCCTTGCACTATAGTTCTGATCATTATCAAACCACTGCCATCAAAAGCTTCTGCAGCTGATTTAGGAGAATATGTCAGCCCGGAGAATAGACTTTAGAAGGAGATTTATCTTTGTGGGAGATTTTTGTAGAAATTCCATTGAGAGATAAAAAGGGCAATCTGGCTAATATTTTCAGAAGGGACTGAAACATTTCCAATAACATTTTTCTCCCCATGCATTTCACATATGGTGTTTATGACAGTAGCTAATAGTGCTCCAGTATTCTGCATCTTATTATAAATACAATGGTTTTCAGAATTTTTATAATTTTGACTCCAAATGTGCGAAGTTTATTCTCATGTCTAAACTCTACTAAATTATATTACACTACAGTACATTACACAATACAACAACACTACACCACACACACACTACATTATACTATACTGTAGTATACTATACCATATCATACCAACCCTACACTGGCATGTTAAAATATTTTAAAATTTTGCTTTATTTCCCAAAGAGAAAATTAAATATTTTTTTAAAATGGGGAAAAGAAAGAAATGCATTAGCGTTGGAGGAGGAGCTCTCCATAAATTTAATAGAAATAGTGGTATATAAATTTTAGCCTAATGGACCATAAGGTTGAGATATGAAAGTCGGAAGAAATGAGTTTGAATGGGAGTAGCGATCTCTGAAGTAATAGAAAATGCCATTGGTCTCATTGCATTGGGCAGTTCCAGGATTTCCATCAGAATGAATATCTGATCACACCCCAAAGCAATTTAATTAACCTAGAATAAAAGTTCTTTGGAATTATTCAGAATTCCATGAAAGAAACTGCAGATCCTACACCAAGGCTGTATTTGGAAAACAGCAAAGACAACCATCCCAAAGAATGTGAATTAACGCTATGCTCCCAGCTATAAATTATGTCTGTGAAATCAAAAACTTAAAAAGTTTGCTGTGATGTATGCTTTTGTTTGGATGAATTATTATTGGATTAAACAACCAAGTTTTTAGATTTAAAAATGACAGAGGAGGGAACTTCTGATGGAGAACTGAATGTAGGAGAGTATGATCCAAAGTTTCCTAGAGTGGTATATAACATGGTTTTGAATTCGGGACAAGCAGGATTTCCATGTTACTGAGGATCTAACTTTTTGTGTTAATATCAAGCTTGCATAAATTTCAACCTTACACTAGAAATCTGATCTTTGAGTGCTCTGGCAGCGGTTTTATAGTCCATTGTCTGAGGTGAATAAATTCCATGATCTGCATGGCATAGACAAAATACTTTTTTTCTTTCTCCCAAACTGAAGATATATAACTTTTTTGTGTCTTTCTGCTCCTCAACAGATACTATTTCCTGGGAAAAATTCTCATCTCTGTTTATTATGTCTTGGGCTTCTCTATATATACTTGCCTCTGTCTCCTTCATCAGGATAGTATCAATGTAGAAAAGTCAGTTCTTGACATATGGGCCTATTGTCCTTTTGAGGGCTGTTTGGTTTTCCAGGTGCAGCATTATCCATTTCATCAGGGGTGGGATTCAACCGGTGTTACTACTGGTTTGGTGACTACGTTTCTCTGTCATCAGAGAAGCAATCACTTTCTGTTGTGTTTTCAGAATTGCCCAAATGTAGCTTCATTTCTTAGGAAAATGTGCTTCACTGATTGATTCAGCTTAGTTTTAGAAATTATATGAATTTTTTAAAATCTTCATTTGTTTTTGTGAGGGGCCCAAAAAAGAGAACTTGAATTCCTAAAAAACGCACAGCATTCTTTTGAAGGGCAGGAAAGTACAGATTAAGAGGATGACACACAATGTGAAGAAATATATTGCATCTGATGAAGTCCACAATACAAATATTGCTTCTATGTTCTTTTAACAGATAAAATGGAATTTCTTCTGGGTTCAAAAACATTATGTTTATGTTGTTGTTGTTGTTAGATGCAAAGTCATGTCTGACCCATCGTGACCCCATGGACAATGTTCCTCCAGGCCTTTCTGTCCACTGCCATCCTCCGGAGTCCATTTAAGCTCATGCCGACTGCTTCAGTGGTTCCATCCAACCACCTCATTCTCTGCCGTCCCCTTCTTCTTTATGTTTATATCAAGATGTAAATGCGATAATCTTATGACCGCATACGGAATCACATGACTAAAAAACCATGAATGTATGAATTTTTCCTCAAACCAAAAAGGGCACTAAAATTAGATGCACTTTCCTGCTTGGAGAATGAACATTGCAGTGAAGTTGGTTGAAATTGCAGTGTCTACATGAGACCAGCTTAGAGAATGGACAGGTCAGCTGTCTTTACAATGCTAACTGCAAAGGATATTTTTTTGGTATGTGCAATAAATCAATTGGCTTTATTTAAAACAGATTTACACACACACACACACACACAAATCTCCTAGCAGTTCTTATGTTCTGCTCTAGTAAGCCCTGGGAATTTAAGTTTCCTTTATGTAATGTCTTGAATAGATTTGATGATCTGATTATAGTATTTAAACTGTTTCATTTTCTGACGATTGTTTTATAAATAGCTTGGAGATATGTGTTTAAATATATTGTGCTTCCTTAATTGCAGAATCAAAAATCCTTGTTCATACTTAATAGTTTGTTTTTCTTTACCGCTGCTGTCTGGCCCCGGGTGTTACATTTGGTTTTGCTTCTGCTCTCTCCTTAGTGGGTGGCGATGCCTGCCTAAATTGTGGGGATTAGATGTGTAATAGCCAATTTATTTTTTTACAAGATATGAAACCTCACAATTGGCTCTAGGTCTTCTGTGTTAATTTCTTGGTTCACGCTGTCTAATTTTAATAAATACGTTTTCTTTGAACATTTTACAGAGGTGGAAAGAGATAGGGGAATTTAGGTGTGTTCAGTTTTTGGCTCTAATCCAAGCATACCCGTGTACAAAGTCAGCAAACAGAGAGAATTTGATTCTTGGCATATGTGGAATAATCCCACCAAGCAGTAGCAGATGTTCATTGAATTTTCTAAGGAACTAGAGAGGATGAAGTCATATCATTATGGCTCAGTTGTAAATTTATAGTGGAAAAAGAAAATTGTGACCTTTGTTTCTCCTTGCCAATAGCTGATCAATTAGTCAACCCTCTAGTGTGTGTTGCTGATGCTTGGAGTGAATCTCTCGTGTTGCAACCCATATCAGCACTCTTGTATACTCTTCTTCCTTATTATATATGATGACTGCTAAATACAATGTATTGTACATTGCTCACCGGTTGACTTTAAAAAAAAATTGCTGATTCTTTAGTGCATGAAGTTACTGTATTTTTCCTCATATAAGACGCTTCCATGTATAGGACACCCCCCCACACTTTTTTTACCCAAAATTCAGAAATCAATATTTTAAACATTAAATAGAAGACATTTATTTTACCATGTTTATTTATTTATTGACATTTTTATGGGCTCAGAACACTCTGACATTACTGTTTCCTGTTGCACCTGGGCACTGGCTACACGCTTTCCATAGCATTAGCTGACGTCAGTTACATAAGGCTCATGATTGGAGGAAACCTGTCCTTTCAAGTTTCGCTCGTGAGGCTAGTTTGCAGAGATAAGGTATCGGCAGTTTTGCAACAGAGGTTTTCCTCTTGTCGCCCGCACCCCCCCCCCGGTGTATAAGATGCCCCTCCATTTTTAGATAAATATTTTAAAGAAAAAGTATCATCTTATACCTGAAAAAATACAGTAATTCTTTTTAAAGAATTCACTTATTCAGATGATTCATTTTAATCCCACAGTTAAATTTCCAGCAAGGCAATAGTAGAATAGTATCATAGTAGAAGGCAAACAGAAGATTAAATACTGTATTAGTTATGCCAAAAAAAACCCCTAAGTATACTCTTCCTTCCACTTGAGTGAATTTTTTTTAACTAATAGTTTAGAATCAGGAGAATGTATTATCAATTATATTTAAATTTGTCACTTTACATCCTGCAAAAAACTTCATTTACCAACTGTTGAAAAACAACAAAGGTTAAGTTATTTGCTTTATCATTATGAAACTTTAAGTAATTGATTTTAAAGTAGAGGAAAAAGGGAACAAACATCCCTCCATATTTCTGTAATGACAATAAATATAGTGAAAGGTATGAATAATGTTTGGTGTATGATGAAGATAATGATTGATGGTATACTGCTGAAAAAACTTGAATTTGCTGAATTTTTGCATAGCTTTGCCAGTGAATTTTACCAGAGCTTCATTTAGGAATGTATTGTTTATATTTGTATATACCAAATTTTCAAGCTTTTTGCCAGTGCTGAAAAGTAATTCTGACCTTGGATTCTATAACGGATTGCATCAACTTTACTTAAAATAACAGATAACCAACACTTCCTATTATTGGTGATACCTCTTTCACTTCTCTTGCTTGAATTTTGGCTTGTTCCTTCATAGTGAATGACTTCGCTAAGATATGGTAGTTTTCCATAATTAACTGCTTGTTTCAGGTTGTGTCACAACATTTCTATGGAGTTTAGTACTGGTCTTCGATATGGTCATTCCAAACCATTTAACTTGTTGTTCTTCATACATGTATGGTCTTTTGTATATTTGGGATCATTATCTTGCTTGATTATTTTGAACATTACTTAGCGTGTGTGTTTAGACCAATATTCTACTGGGTTACTCATTTATGCTTCTGTGAACACTCCTTCAAGAACCTTTTCGTGACACAAGGCTTTTCGTGACACAAAGAAGGATTAACAAAGAAGGATTTCTACTTTTTACCCTTCCATTAATTTCATTTTCACCCAGTAGTATTGTGAATAGCTTTCTTCAGTCAAAGTGAGAATGGCCGTCAGATCTCTGACGATTGTCCTAGATTCCTTCTAATTTCCTGAATGATTTTAGGATATATTATCTGGAATTATTTTAATGGGATGCCTAGTCTTGGCCAGATTCATTTTTGTCCCACATTGTTTCCATTTCAAAAGAGTTGAATTGTGGATAAGGGGAACCCCAGAATTTTGAAATGGTTTCCTAACCTTTTGTAAACTGATAGGCATCCATAACTATTTTGATGAGTCTTCAAATATTTATTTTGAGTGGGATATCACATGCTTCTAGAATCTTTATGGTTCACTATGATGAGGAGAGCCAAATGAGATTTATATAGGGCAAGGCTGTCTCAACTCTAAGTGTGTAATGAAACTTACACAATTGGTTCTAGTTATCCCTTTAATTTAAATTGAATTAGCAAGTGATTCTTTTTTCTCACTGAGACATCACATTTTGGGTGGAAATAAATGAAACAAGCAGCACACTTCAGGATTTTATGTTTATTCAGGCCCCCTTTATGAGATACATATGAAGCTTGTTATAGAATATTGAGTAGTAAAGTGGTAAACACTGAGTGGTTAAACCTCATATAATCCAAAGGGGGGGATATTTTTTCACAAAGTTGCATATGGAAACTAAACCAAAAGTTGTGTGCAAAAAGTATTTTTATATATTTGATGATGTCATGTATGTTTTGGAAAAATTGTATTGCCATAATGAAATATCTTAAATTAGCTTTTTATGTTTCAGCAATGTCATGGGATTTTCCACCCAAACATGAGAAAAGCTGAAATTTCAAGGCTTGTTTTCCCCTAAATAAAAACACTTCAGATTTTGGAAGACTCCCTTACTTAAAAAAGAATGCTTGTAATAAAAAGAGACATGGCATTATTGTATCCACAATTTAGCCAAAAGTTTCTTTAAACTAATAATTTAAAAACATAAATGGTTGGGTGGAGGAGGCTAATTGTCTGAAACAACGTTGGAAAGACTTACAAAAAAAAAAACCATCCAAAGACAATTGGCCAAATCATATGCAAAATGGATACTACATACATTTAAAAGCTTTACTAAGCCCCCCAAAATTGGCAGCTTTGATATATATAACAGAGCCCAGGAATCTATAAAAAAGAAAATCAAGAGTGCTTTCTTTAGAAGTGGAAACGGATTTAGAGAATAATATGAGCTCTGAAAAAAGAAATATGAATATTTGTTTCTTAAATATATATCTCTTCTTTCTTTAATGAGTTCACACCATTTCATTTCCTATGGTATTCCCACAGTTCCTAAATTCTGTGGTGTGGTGCGTTGTCTTGGGTCATCCCAATGGACTCACAGGGGCTTTGTGTGTTCTGTAATTTAAAGTATCCTGTAGCACTCACAAGTGCCCGAGAACACTTCAGTGTACTGTTTGGGAACTGTGGGGTACCATGAAAAAATTATTGAGATACTAAAATCACCATGGAGAATGGAGAACATTTGGGAACCTCTGTCCTTCTCCATTTTATGCTCATAATGACACGTGAGATATTGAGAAACACCATACCCCAAACCATTATGTGAGTTTTTCTGAATTTGATTTGTGTGAACCAAATGCAACGATGGCCACATCAGGCATTCTTCTTTTCCTGTATTGTGGAACTGAGGTATTTGAATTCATGTACTTGTTCTAATTACACTTATTTAGCTGTAAAACAATATTATCTTCATTCCATTTTCAGGTGTTACTGATAAAATTTTGGAAGTGTCAGTATTGGGATTTGTTTATTACTCTGAAAATAATTATGTCCAAACAAACATCAGTCCTACATTAGAAGTGGCTACAATACAAGTAGAATTGAGTTTTTACATTTGATTAGAAATCGGAAGAGCTAACTCTCAAGATAATGCACATGTGGTTTAATGATCAAAGTGACTTATTCATATGATAATTCATTTTTATTTCATCCCAATATTCCTTTAATATAATGTATCTTCTTCTTCAATTTAAATGTGGGCAAATACTGCTCTATTGCTTCTTAGCATTTTTACAATAAATAGTCCTTATTTTTTACAAGAGGGTGAAATTTTAGGATAACTGTCTGAATATATTTTTCTTTTTTTCTCTCTGCATGCTTAGCACACTTTCCATAGTTCTTCATCATTCAAGCAGCAGCTCGTCTCAGTTTTCATTGACTGCAAGAGCTCTTTTCATTTTACCGTTTCACAGGGTTGCATATTTGTTTCCCACAGTTTTCTGCATGTTTGTCTGAAACGAACCGTGAAATGATTCAGTGCCAGCATGTGTTTCCAATAACTAGGGAATGTGGGCCTATGGAAGGATGCAGAATATTCAGTTTGATGTTCAAAGTACATTAACATGGCTTAAAATTCTCTGTGGATTTTTCTGTGCCACTCTTGGCCAAAGATAGTTAATTATGTTAAGCTTATATAATGTCTTACATGAATCATCTGAAACCTTCAGTAAGCCTTAAATATGCTCAAAAGTGTGGTTGTGATAGATAAATTGTAAAATTGTAAAACAAAAAAATATTAGAAGAGGCTTTGTTCAGCCAGCTAAGTTCACAGAACTAAAAAAAAGGTTTAATTTTTCCTCTTCCTCCTGTTCTTCCTTCTGTGTCTAGATCAAAGTGTCTAGATTAAACTGAAAATGAAGCCACCTTCTTGGTTTTGTCATTGGCCAAAAGTAAGTCATCATTGGTACCTGTTTCTAGTAGTAGCTGACGTAGAAGCAGAGCATATTGGTTTTACATTTAGGCACTCCATTTCTCAACCTATTCAGGGTCCTCCAAGTAGTGTAAGGGAGTTCAGGTCCTTCAACCAGATCTTTCTTTAATGTTATTCCTTGCTCAGTAGTCTCCTTCTTCCATCTTTTAATTTGATTTTGTTCTTGTGTACCCTCAAAAATGTTTGTTCTTGACATAAAGCTGCCTTAGGATGTTCATTCTATAAACCAGGGGTGTCAAACTCAATTTCACTGAAGGACGCATCGGGGTTGTGTTTGACCTCGGGGTGGGGGGCGTGGGACATGGCCAGGGTGGATGTAGACAGCTCGATGTCATTCATGTCGGGAGAGCCTGTGGTGGCTCGAGCACTCTGCCAGTGAAAGCGAGTCCCCTGAGCTCCCTTTTTGGCTGCGATGCCTCTTGCAACCCTCTGCCAGCAAAAATGCATGCAGCCCTCCCGAGCTCCATTTTCACTGGCAAAGGCACTGTGGTCCGGTCCTTCACTGTTTCCAGGGTGGCCTTATGGGCCAAATCTAAGCATCCCGAATCCGGCCCATGGGCCTTGAGTTTGACACCTGTGCTATAAACCCATCGAAATAAACTTCTCTTTTCTTGTCCTTGGGAAGATTCTCATATCTTTTCACATCTCCAGGGATAGGCTGGGCCTCCATATAAAGCAGAGCGATGTGAAATATTGTTTGCAAGGATGCTGTACTGCTTCAGTCAGTGGTCAGTTAGAGAATGACATTTGACTGATTCCCAAATACAAAACAATAACAGGATAGGAACCCATTGAGATCAAAGGTGGCAGATCATCCCTTTTGCTCTGCCCTTCTGATTTCCTCATTTCTGATAATGTTTGCCCCATTCCTCACCTCTATGTCCCTTTGCTTGCTTTGTAGTATGAAGCACGTTCCCGTGCGTATCAAACCAGAATTTTTGGTGCCTTGTTGGATGTATTGGATTCATTTATAAACTTAATTGCATCTAGAATGTTCCTGGATGAGTTACGGTGGAACTCATTTCTCATTTCTCTTAAATGAGAACTGAACATCATTATCCTCTGACTCATTACAAGGGACATTCATCTGATCGCACATTCCTTTTTTTCCTTAGAACAAAGTTTTCTTTAGTTAGTAACTACATTCTAAGATCATGAATTTCAGGAGAGGAGAATTATTTTACAATTCTGTGGTTTAGGATAAGATATTATTCCTTTGCTGAAAGTTACTAGAATCCTTGGGCAGGTTTCTGAGAGCTATGCAACTTATTTTAAATGTTATCCCCCTGCTCACAGTATTTTAAGGCTAAAACTCTTGGGTTAAGAGAAGAAAGAAGGCAATGGTAAATTTACCATTGTGTCCAAAAGAACAGAAATTGTAATATAATGTTTTTTCTCAATGCTTATGTGAAGCAAGCACAGTTTTGTGTTGCTATGTGATAAATATATATTAATGCCAATCTCTGATTCCTTTTAAGGATATGATTCAAGTAATAAGAGAAAATCTAAATATCCAATTGTTTACCTTAAAAATAATCCATTGTACATAATACATGGCTAATAATAGTTCTTGTGCCAGTGGATCATTCCTGAATATTCTTTGCTTAGATAGGCTGAACTGAGTCTGTTCTCTCGCTGCCACAAGCTACTCCATAAATGGAAAAAATTGGAGCACTTTTATTTAGTTTTATGCCTACTAAGAGAGTTGCTACCTGACATATATATTTATTTTAAAAATTTCCGTAAAGTTTATATTACTTTCAAGATGCATATAATATTAAAAACGGATAACTTGCATTTGAATTGTGTTAAGACACCAAAGATTATGTGGTTTTCCTTTGGAGCTTGGTAACTAGACAATATGAAGTGCAATATGTTAATAGGTGGCAGTAAACGATTGCTCACTTCACTTGTTTCGAGAAGTGTATAAAGGCTGTAGTAAGTTTTTTTTAAAGATTATCCAACTCGCTTGCTTTTCTGAAAGAGAGGGCTAGAAATTCAGCCAGACTTCTAGAAAGGCACAGACAAGCATGAATTTAAAGAAGACCCTACATATATAAATTGCACTGCCCATGAACCCAGTCTGAGGTTCTGTCTCCCTTAAAAAAGGGCTCAGAATTCCCTCGGTCCCTCCCATTCAGGTATGAGAAAAAGTTTTGGTACTGTTTTATAGCTAGTAAGCTGTACACTTACAAAGTTCATTTAGTGACCATTTGAAGTTACAACAGCACTGACAAAAGTGACTGATGACCGTTTTTTACAGTTACAACCGTTGTAACATCCCCTTGGTCACATGATCAAAATTCAGCCGCTTAGCAAATGGTTCATATTTTTGAGGGCTGCAGTGTCCCGGGGTCATGTGATCATCTTTTGTGACCTCCTGACAAGTAAAGTCAATGGGGAAGCCACATTCACTTAACGGCCATGTTGTTAACTGAACAACTGCAGTGATTCACTGAACAACTATGGTAAGAAAGGCTGTAAAATGGGGCAAAATTCACTTAACAACTGTCTCGCTTAGCTCAATTGTGGTCATAAATCGAGGACTACCTGTAGTCATTTTGCTCCTGAGATACCAAAAGTATTGAAAATACAACCCTGGACTCTGTCATAGCAAAGCAGCTGTTGTTGAAGTTATTTCCAAGCCCATTTTAGAACATAGAAGGAATAGAAGGAAGAAACTGTTGTCTGAGTTACAAAACAACCAACATGACTTTTAAAAGATTAGTGGATAGGCAGGGAGCATTTCTACCTTCGACACTTTCATTGATGGTGACTAGCTATAATCTTAAATAAATGGGACGAAAGAAGCCAAGAACAGTTAGTACTTGAGTACTCGAGTACTCACTCATAGATTGATAGGAAGTGAGCAACTGCTCCTTCTAGTTATGAATGTCCAGGAAATTCTGAGAGTTATAATCTTAACACATCTGGAGGACAGTGGGTTGAGGAAGGGTGAGGTAAAGTGATTGGCCGAACAGATGCTGATGAACTTCATGCTTGAAAAGGAACCTGGATTTTTGTAATCTTCTGTAGAGTCAGTATTCCAACCTTTTTATTTGGAACTGCATTTTGTACAGATAGTCCTCAACTTACGGTCACATTTGAGCCCTAAATTTTTGTTGCTAAGTGGCAAATTTGTTAAGTTTAATTGTCTTTCCACATTTGTTAAGTGAATCACTGCAGTTGTTAAATCAATAACATGGTTGTTAAATGAATCTGGGTTCTCCATTCAGTTTGCTTTGTCAGAAGGTTGCAAAATGACTCCTGAACACTGCAACCATCATAAATTTGAGTCAGTTGTTAAGCATCTGAATGCAAATAGTGTGACCATTGGAATGCTGCAATGGTCATAAGTCACTCTTTTCAGTGCCGTTGTCTGTATTCCTATTTTAAGTTTTATATAACTAAACCTATTTGGAATAAGGAAAGGGCATGGCAGAGGGTTAAGATGCTAGCCTTGTTGACCAGAAGGTTGGTGGTTCAAGACCCAAGTACTGCATGTCAGGGTGAGTTTACGTTCTAGTGCCAGCTCCTGCCAACCTAGCAGTTTGAAAGCATGCAAATGCAAGTAGATAAATAGGTAGCACTTCAATGGGAAAGGTAACAACATTCCATGTGCTTTGATGTATAGTCACGCTGGCCACCTGACCACGGAAACATTTTCAGATAATGCTGACTCTCTCAGCTAGGAAACGGAAAGGAACACTGCCCCCTAGAATTGGACACAATTGGCAGGTGAAACCTTTATTATCTTTTAATTTGGAATAAGATAGGTTGCTATTTGTTTCATGGTTTCTGAAACAGTTTATATTGTGAACATAAAGGGGAAAAAGGCAGTTTTGCCTATATTCTATCTAGGAGAAGAAGGCTAAGTAGTCCTTCAGAAGTTATTAAAGAAGACTCATGGTAAAGCTCTATTCCTTTATAACTTGTGTTCTTTTGATCATGCAGTGGTGCTTGTCATCTTGCCTTTTCTGACTGACACTTCTCCTTCTGCAGACAGCCCTGCAATGCCACAGCTTAAACAGAACATTCCACATCCTTAAGGCTGTTTGGAATATATCCAGCTTTAAAACAAATAAGTAATTTTTGGATGGAAGATATAACTAGATCAGAGATGGTAGTCTATAACTGGATTCACACAAAGGTTTAGCATATTGGACTTCCAGTTTTGAACCTCCCTGAAGACGGACTGCTGACCACGATCGTGCGCGGCTTTGGTTCGTGCTTTGGCATCGGAGAGCCCCGATCTTTTAGATTTGGGGCAGAAGCTGCCTCGTAGGGGTGGCAGAGGAAGGGGAGACCATCAGCCAGGTAGAGGGGAGTCGCAAATCCCCTCCCTGAACTGGCACAGCTCCCTCCCAAAGACGCCTGAAGCGGTGGTCCAAAATGGCCACCCTGAAGGGGAGGATAAGACTAGAAGAAGCATTGAGCAGGAGAGAGTGAAAGAAGCAAACAGCATGAGGAATGGGAAGATATAATTAAATGGAAATTACCCTCTGGATTAACACTACAAAGTATTCTTAAGAAAGGACTTAAAGCGGCGAATTGAAAGAAGTTAAAAAAAGGTGTTAATTCTTTGTGACAGCGACGGAGCTTCGAGCCAAGAGGGGTAGAAGTTATAGAAGGAATTATACAGCTATCTTGGATGAGTATATTTTGATTTCATATAAACATTAATTTAAGCTGAACTATAGATTGCTAAAGACTGCTAAGGAGGAAATTTATATCAATTGGATTTTTTTGTGGACTGTGTGGTTTGGAAAGCTCGGAATAATTGGGAAGGAAAAGAAAAGAGGAGCTGTGGATTTGTTAGAACAAAGATTGCCATCTGAGTTAAACTTAACTTGACTTTTTTTAAAGACTCTGTCTCTTAAAAATACAAGGAAAATTGACATAATAAAATAAGAGTTTTTGAAAATTGAAATATTGAAGTAAAGAAAGATAATATGAAGATTTTGCTTTTGGATTAATTGCTAACTTCATTATGGATTTGGTATTGGACTAACTGAGGATTAAAAGTTGAGAGGAAGGAAACAAAAGTGGACTTTTGGGAATTAACTTTAAAGACATTAACTGGATTAAATAAAAAATTGTAAAATGGAAATATCCTTTCAGGCACTAAAACTGGAACTTGGAAAAATTAAGAAAACTTTACAGGAAAAAGGTGAAACTTTCAGCTCCGTTCTTAAATTTCTTGAAGAGGCAGTTACAGAGCATGAACAACAAAGACAAAGTATAGAAGAAGAGGTGGAGCAAATTCCAGAAGGGGCCATCTTTAATTACCATCGAGAACAAAAGAATCCAGAAGGAAAGAGGAAAAGAATTGGGAAAAAATATCGGAGGGTTGAGAAATTGAGTAAAGAGGGAAATATCTGGAAAATAAAAAAGGGGAAAAGAATCAGCAGAAATCTGAAGGGTGGAAGATAGTCAAAAAGAGAGAAGGGGTTAAAAATTGGAGAGAAACAATAAAAGGGGAAATGTTAGGGGAAAGAAGGCAGAAGAAACAGGATCTGGGAATAAAGGAATATGGGAAATTTAAAAAAATGGGAGTAAACTTCTTACACAGAGACAAAGGTTGAATGACTTTGGGAGAGGGGGTTCTGCAAGGCGTTGGGGAATAATATGGATATTTTTTTGTTTTTATGTAAATTATATGTAAATATGTGCTGTTTTAATGTTAGCCGCCCTGAGTCCTTAGGGAGAAGGGTGGCAAAGAAGTCGAATAAATAAAGTCGAATAAATAAAATTTTTAGTTGTGAAATGGGGACATATAAGATGGATAATAGAATTGTTACTTTTTGGTAAAGCTCTCCTCCTTTATGTTTAAGACATAAATACAATGGAGATATGGAACATGATTATCAAATATATTGAAATTCTTTTGAGGATTAGAATGCTGGTTTTCCTTTTCATTTCTTTTGGTTTAAGTATGAATGGAATGATTAATAAATGTAATAATATAGGAGGAGATTTGAAAGTGAAATTGGCATTAGGGTTGATTAATTGTTATTTTTTGATGATGGAATTTAATGTTCTTTTTTATGCATAGAGATAATTGTAACAAATAATGAAATACGTTTATTGAATATATTGAAATATCTTAAATATATTGAAATAAATGAAATGATATAGGAGGAGAGATGAAATGGAATTAACATCAGGGTCTATTAAATGAGTAGATTAATATGTCCTTTTTTCTGAAATTGTAGATAAACTTTATGAAATTAAAATTAAAAGGGGAAACCATGCAGAACCTGATTTATATGTGTTATATAATCTTAAATGGGATTAGTAATTTTAATGTGTTAGGTAATAAAATGTTAACATTTAATGGGATTTAAAAGGGGAGATAATTAATGAATATGTAACTCAAAGGTGGTGCACTTAAACTATTTTAGGGGGGAAATCAGTTTATAGAAGGAGTGTTATAAATCAGAATTTAAGAGGAATATACAAATGTGACAGCCAAAAGTACTAAAATATAATAATTATGAAGTTAATATATGTGAATTAAATAATGAGATAAGCATTTGGAATAATATAGTAAAATAGAAAATACATAAAAGCATTGTTAAGATAAGAAATTGAATACAAAAATTGAATGTGTAGTTATGGTCATATTTGCATGTATATGTCAAACCTGTAATCATGCTGTTTACTGAAAAGAGATGTTAAAATGTGGAAAATTGAATAAAACTTGTTTTAACAGAAGGTTTAGCATGTTGTGGTTATTAGTAAACTATGGCTTTATAATAGTCACATGTGAAGCCAGTCTTTGCATCTCACTACTATGTAGGTCTCTTTATGGGTCATTATTACCAACTTTTAGCCTGAAAAGTGAGAAAATGTGTAATAGTGGACAGTAATCAGCAGAAAGATGTCACTGCATGTCTTACAGTCATAGGTTTAGCAATAGAAATAGCACTAAGACTTATATACTGCTTCACAGTGCTTTACAGCCTTCTCTAAGTGGTTTACAGAATCAGCATATTACACTCAACAATCTGGGTCCTCATTTTACCAACCTCGGAAGGATGGAAGGCTGAGTCAACCTTGAGACGGTCAGGATCTAACTGCCAAATTGCAGTCAGCAGTCAGTCAGCAGAAGTATCCTGCAGTACTGCATTCTAACCACTGTGCCACCGTAGCTCTTCTTTACCTCTTCTACCTCTTCTTTTAGTTAATTGTTTTGAGCAAGTTTTCACGTTTATTGATATGTAGAACAACAATTTGATTTTAAGCATGGTTTAACTGATATACACCTGTCTTTTTAAATGCTTGAGTGTTATGAGGAAAAATGTCAAGAAGTACCTCAGATATTTCAATGAATGCATTATGTTCATTTGCCTCATTTGGTCTTAAGTCAGAAGTCTTAACCTGCAATTATTTATTTTATTTATTTATTATTTGGTCTTGTATGCCGCCCTATCTCCCTAGGGACTCAGGGCGGCTCACATCATAAAAAATACACAATACAAAAGTTAAAAGGAATTAAAAGATTATTAAACCCAATTCGACCAAATAAGTTATCTAAAACCCCGTAACATGGCATTTAAAAACTGAGACCGCCCCCTCAGTCCAGGCCGGCTTGTTTGAATAACCAAGTCTTTAGGCCGCGGCGGAAGGAATGGAGGTCAGGGGCCAATCGTAGCTCCAGGGAAAGCTGGTTCCATAGAGTGGGCGCTCCCATAGAGAAGGCCCTACCCGTAGGGACTGCCAGCCAACATTGTTTGGCCGACGGTACCCCAAGGAAGCCCCGTCTGTGGGCGCGCAACAGGTGATGGGCATTCGATGCTAGCAGGAGATGTTCCTGCAAGTACTCTGGCCCTGAGCCATATAGGGCTTTATAGGTAAGTACCAGCACCTTGAGTCTCACGCGGAGGGCAACCGACAACCAATGCAGCTCACGCAGGAGGGGTGTAACATGGGAGTATCGGGATACCCCCATCACAACCTGTGTGGCCGCATTCTGCACCAGTTGAAGACTCCGCGTGGTCCGCAAGGGCAGCCCCATATAGAGAGCATTGCAGGAGTCAACCTGGGATGTAAAGAGCGCATGAGTGACCATGCGTAATGCATCTCGGTCCAGGTAGGGGCGCAACTGGCACACCAGGCGAACCTGGGCGAATGCCCCCCTGGTCACGGCTCCAACCTGCTCCTCCAAACTGAGCCGTGTGTCCAGGAGGACACCCAAGTTGCGAACCCTTTCCATGGGGGGCAACACCTCTCCCGCCATGCCTAGAGGTGGAACATCCTGGATCGTCTGAGATGCCGATACGCACAGCCACTCGGTCTTGGCTGGATTGAGCTGGAGCCTGTTCCTCCCCATCCAGATCCACACCGCTTCCAGGCAAAGAGACAACACGGTGAGGGCATCACTGAGTTGGTTTGGGGTGGAGATGAAAAGCTGGGTATCATCAGCATACTGATGATATCTCACCCCAAAACTGTGGATGATCTTGCCCAGTGGCTTTATGTAGATGTTGAACAGGAGGGGAGAGAGGACTGACCCCTGAGGCACCTCACAAGCGAGGGGCTGTGGAGCTGACCTCTGTCCCCCTGCCAACACTGATTGCGAACGCCCCGAGAGGTAGGATGAGAACCACCAAAGAACGGTGCCTCCCACCCCCAACCCCCCAAGGCATCGCAACAGGATACCATGGTCGATGGTATCAAAAGCTGCTGAAAGGTCTAATAGGACTAAGACAGAGGAATATCCCCTGTCCCGAGCCCTCCAGAGATCATCCATCAGTGCGACCAATTCCGTCTCTGTGCTGTACCTGGGCCTGAAACCCAATTGGTACAGATCTAGGTAGGCAGCTTCCTCCAGGAACCTCAGGAGCTGACATGCCACCACGCTCTCAACAACCTTCGCCACAAAGCGAAGGTTGGAGACAGGATGAAAGTTGTTCAAAACGGCTGGATCCAAGGCAGGCTTCTTGAGGAGGGGCCTCACCACCGCCTCTTTCAAGGCAGCCGGGAAGGACCCCTCCCCCAGTTGATCACTGCCTGGAGCCAGCCTCGTGTAACCTCCCGGGCGGCATAAACCAGCCAGGAGGGACACGGGTCCAATAAACACGTGGTGGAACTCAGCCCCTGCATGGCCCTGTCTACTTCATCTGGAGTCACAGGGTCAAACTCATCCTAGGTCGTAACAAGACCTGACGCTACTCCCCCGTCAGACTCTAGCCAGTCGGAGTCCAAGTCGGCCCGGATCTGAGCGATCTTGTCCAGTAGATGGTGACTAAATTCCTCGGCCCGTCTCTACAAAGGGTCCTCCCTCCCCCCTGATTCAGGAGGGAGCGAGTGACCCTGAACAGAGCGACCTTTCCATGATTAAATTACAACATATGTATTTCCATTTTGGTACCATGGCAGTTAGTTTTAGATTAGGGTTTCCCAACCTTGTCATCTAAGCCATATGGACTTCAACTCCCAGAATTCTCCAGCCATCAGCCGCATGGACTTTAACTCCCCAAATGCCCCAGCCAACCATGCTGGCCAGGGAATTATGCAGCTTAAAGTTGCCAAGGCTGGGAAACCCTGCTTTAGATACTTCCACCTTTAGTGTATAAAAATTACAACTCTGGAGAAAGTCTGGAGACTCTGCTGCAAAACATGAGCTCGGACCCCGAAGGATAGATTTTAAAATAATATTGATGGTTGCTATGCAATTGGAGAAAATGTGATTAAATCCACTTTCAGCAGCAGCAGGACCAGCTCATCATCCACCAACAATTAAAGGAGTCTAAACATGAATGCAGTTCTGTAATAGGCTGCTTTCTTCTGCAGGAGATGCTCCGCATCTTCCATTTCCACTGGGTTTAGTTCATTTTGTCCAGGCAGGATTTTTCCTTAGGAAAAAACTTCTCTACCAAAAGTAATTCAAGGTAGGGCTTTTATAATATTGCACCTCAAGGTCAGCCTTAGTGCTCCATGCTGAAATACACTACCATGAGATGGCCATTTAATATATTTTTCTTGATGCTGTCATTATGGAAACTGTAATTTATGGCAACTGACAAACTGCAGACAATTAATAGCAGCCAAGATGTGTTTGTGGCTCCTGCATATCCTTAACCAGCTCAGGTTTGGAGACTGATATATAAAAAAAATTTGTAAACTGAAAGTGTTTTTAGCGGCTGTTAAATTTTGCTGGAGGGTTTTTTTCTTTTACTGAATTATTAATTTTTGGAAACTCATTGCACAAAACACAGGAGGCACAATGAGACAATATTACACAGAGCCTTAAGATATCTGTAAATGCAACATGGGCCTTGGTTGCCTTGAGATGCAGTTGTTCTTTTGTGGGCCCTTATTTCATTTCCAAAACAGTTTGAATGGTACACATTGTAGAAATGGCTAAATGTTATGACATGCCCTGAAATAACTTCAGTTCCACTTGTATAAATTCTACATGTGTGGTAGTTTTGGAGTTGACAGGTGGAATGTTATTAGGATTCTGTTTAGGTCTCTTGACATAGTAAAGACTTCTGCCATTTATCTTCTGGCACTAGATGTTCCAGAACAAATGAAGGCGGCTTTAGATTTGACTTTAAGAGACTGTGGGTTTTTAATTTTTTTTTAAAGAAAAAAATGCTTAAAAATGCACAGACAACCAAAACGAATACTGATGGGATAAGACCAAATGACCATCTTCAAAGTATGAAGAAAGTATAAGGGGATGTTGTGAAGAAAGGTAACTGTGAACTTGTTAGGTCAACTTAGCTGGCTCAGATAGCAATGAAATTCCATTCATCATTGATGAAGTGATATAATGGATAAAATTAGGTTTGGGAGAACCAGAGTAGTGGTGGGATTTAATTTTTTTTACTACCAGTTCTGCGAGCGTGGCTTGGTGGGGTGGCAGGGGAAGGATACTGTAAAATCTCCAGTCAGAGGTGGTATTTGCCGGTTCTCCGAACTGCTCAAAATTTCCGCTCCCGGTTCTCCAGAACTGGTCAGAACCTGCTGAATATCACCTCTGAACCAGAGTCCAAATAAGCAATCATGAAGGTCCCTGAGGGACCCTGGGGCAGTTTCTGACTTTCAGTTTTGCCTATTCCTTAAGCTTGCTTTGAGAATAAAATGGAGGATGGGCTATTTATGTATGGATAGAGTTTGATCTTACTCCCTTGGTTGCCTTCGGCTCAAGATATTTTATAAATATTAAGCTAGCAATAAGAATAATGAATACAGTCTGGAATCATAATAACAAAAGTATAAAATCTAATAATAGGGAAATACATATACAAACTGGGAGCCATCTTGCTGTAGTAGTTAGCTAGTCCATGGCTAGAAACTAGAAGACCAAGTTCTATGCTTCACTTGGGCATGAAAGCCAGCTGGTTGACTTCTCTTCTCTTCTCTTCTCTTCTCTTCTCTTCTCTTCTCTTCTCTTCTCTTCTCTTCTCTCTCTGTCTCTCTGTCTTTATCTTCTTCTCTCCCTTCAACCTACCTTACAGAGTTGTTGTGAGGAAAATAGGAGACAGGAACATTAGAAATGCTCCCTTGAGTTGACTAAAAGTAAAGGTGGGATAAAAAAAAATCAAATGCATAGATAAATATACATGTACACATAGGTACTCATGCCTCTATAATTTGGAAAGGCCAAATATGTATTGGCTTCCAGAAAAACATGAGTAGGGGGGCTGTTCAGGTTCAGGCTGTTCTGTAAGAGGAGAAATATCTGATTGGTAGAACCTGATAGCTAGAGACTCTTAGTAGGTGCTCTTTGCCTGCCAGGCACTGAATCATAAAGGACTATACAGATAGCCACTATCTTGAATTGCATTCACACTGGCAACTAGTACACGTCTTGTAGCAGTAGTCCAATATGATAGTACAGAGCATGGCTACTGTACTGATCCTACACTCTTGATCAGTTGTAGTTTCGTAGAAATCTTTAGGGTAGGCATATGTAAAGTGACTTACAGGAGTCTAATCCTGTCCAGGATATGAGTGATCAACCTTTAAGCTCCTTTTCCAAGTTAAGGCTGCAACTGAAGTACCAGTTGAAGCTAGGAAGTGGGTCTACTATCCGTGGCTTCCACAAGCTCCTTGAGCACAATCTGCAAGGCCAGGACCCCTTGCTCTCTTGATTCAGGTAAGAGTCAAATGTGATAACACTATTGAAATAAAATGACTTCTCAATTAACAAAGCATTGCTTGGGTTGGGTCTAAGTCTGGGTTTTTCCCCAACCAGTCTCTGATGTCCTCCAGGCCCTGAGGCATAATTTCTGTGCATCTTCCATTGCCCCTCAAGGATTTTGGGGTGTGGATTACCTCTCCCATGGCTTTCATGTGGATGTCAAGCAGGATAGGGGAAAGGACTGTTGTTATATGTCTCCCTATATCAGAGCATCCAAAGGCCCCCACAACCCGACTGAAACTGTCAGCTTCAGTAGGAGCGGAACCATTGTAGCCCAATGCCTTGCAGTCACCTCAGAAGTTACAAGTCTATGAATCTCAAGTAAATGGTCAGGATTCTCTGTGAGATCAATTCTACCACATCTGGATTGGATTTTTTCACCATCTGGCTGATGAAAGCAGCTAGGGAGAGACTGGAAGCTGGTTTGCTGCTTTTTTGGAATATCTGATAGATCCGAAGAAGAGGAATCAGGACTTTTTGAGAAGAAAAACCTCAGCTCAGGAGAGAGGAGAAACATGAGATAGGGACTTACAGCATTTCTGTCTTAATTATGCTAGTTACGTAAAATAAGAGGAAAAATTGCTTTGACAG
This sequence comes from Naja naja, assembly GCA_009733165.1. Lineage (NCBI taxonomy): Eukaryota > Metazoa > Chordata > Lepidosauria > Squamata > Elapidae > Naja > Naja naja. The sequence goes on from CM019149.1 coordinate 46,155,643, forward strand.
CTATTCAAGATTCTTTTACATTATGCTACTAGCAATAAGCACCTTTCCAGAAATCCACGTAGTTCTTGATTTCTCACATTGTCAACTTTACAGGGTTGATAGGAGAATGCCATGGTCAAGAAGCTGCTGGCATATCTAAGAAAACAAGGATGGTCACATTCCTTCCATCCATCTCTCTCTCTCTCTCACTATGACAGCAACCAAAATGTGATTTCCATCCTATGCCCTGGTCTGAAGGTAGACTGGCATGGGTCAAAGAATCCATTTCCTTCAATAACTCTCTGTAATTAGAGTGGAATCATTTTTTTCTGAGATGTTTCTCAAGAAGAAGAAATTGCTTGGTAGTGGTTTCGTATCTTGGGGTCCAGGCCGGCTTCTTGACAAGTAGCAAGACCAACATATTCAGGGTTGCTCCAAAAAAGCAGCAAACCAGCTTCCAGTCTCTCCCTAGCTGCTTTCATCAGCCAGATGGTGCAAAAATCCAATCCAGATATGGTGAAATTGATCTCACAGAGAATCCTGACCATTTACTTGAGATTCATAGGCTTGTAACTTTACAAGATATTACCTCTGTCAAATCACTGGATACTGTATCTCCAGTTTCCAACTTCAACTGAATGAAAGTGATCAGCTTGTACCTTGCTTTAATTTTATCTTAACAGCAATAGCACTTAGACTTATATACAGCTTCACAGTGCTTTTACAGCCCTCTCTAAGCGGTTTACAAAGTCAGCATATTGCCCCCAATAATCTGGGTTCTCATTTTACCCACCTCAGAAGGATGGAAGGCTGAGTCAATCTTGAGCCTGGTGAGATTCAATCTGCCAAATTATAGGCAGCCGGCAGATAGCAGAAGTATCGTGCAGTACTGCATTCAAAATACTGTTCCACCGCAGCTCTTAAAACTTAAATTAAAAAATTATCTTCATTTTATCCTTTCATAGGAAGGACCACAGATGAACCTTTATTGAATTAGAGTAGTTCATTCATTAGTTAATTGGTTATACTGTACTTCATTACAATTAAGGACCGAAGCTGGCTATAGTAATAAGTCTCTTAGAATAAAATAAACCTAAACATTGAAAAAATAAGATATTTAAAAAAATAAGTTTAAAATTAATTTATGGAATTATAAAGCTGTTACCAAATTACCAGTTGCTAAGAACAAAAATAGCAATGTGCTTACATTTTAATTCAGTAATGATTGAAATTTTAGGCTACTTAAATAATAGTGCTAGGAAGATAAATATGAATAACTGAATGATTTTTTAAAAAATATTGCTTAACCTTGCAAAGACATAAAACAATAGTTTTTAAACTTTGTTTGAGGGCCTGTAAATTTCTAAACTATATTATACTATACTATTTTCGTCCTTTTTGTTATTGCTGCTGTAACATCCAAGAAACAAATCCTTTTTTTAAAAGATCCAGATCTTCTGTGAGTTCCTTTATAAAGCAGAAGCATACTGTCATTTCTTGTTACACCCTACTCTTTTTATTTGTATCTTGCAATATGATGTTGATTGGCATTTCTGTTGAATCCTTACTCTAAAATTTGTTAGCATGATTGGAATTGGAGCAGGGGATGTAGACATACTGTAGCTCTGAAGATGAGCCGTTAGGATGAACTTCTGGCATATTAACTTCGGAGTAAGCCCTACCAAGCCAGTAAGAATTCATAATCAACATGAATAGGCTTCTATCCTAAATGTGATTTCAGCAGGAGTTTCAAGGAAGAATGTGTATTTTGGGTCTATAGCCTTTACTTAGGGACTTCTGTTCTTAATCACAGACGGGGTCTCCTTGGGGTGCCGTCTGCGACTCAATGTCGCTTGGCGGCAACCCGGGGGAGGGCCAACTCTGTGGCGGCTCCCACTCTGTGGAATCTTCTTCCGCTGGAGCTCCGCCTGGCCCACGATCTTCGCACCTTCCGCCACGATTTGAAGACTTGGCTCTTTTTACAATCTGGGCTGTGCTGATTCTCTGGGGTTGGTCCTATTTTAACTATGGGTTTTAATTTTTAATTCGGCTTAACTTGTTTAATATACTTTTAATTAATTTATTTATTGTTGTATTTTTAGCTGTGAGCCTCCCCGAGTCCTTTTTGGAGAGGGGGCGGCATATAAGTCGAATAAATAAATAAATAAATAAATAAATAAATAAATAATCAGTTTTCTAAATCAGCATTCACTCATAGGTATCAACATTTTAGAGGAAGCGGGTGGTGTTTTTGGTCTTTCATTATTGCTTTCTAGGGTACTCCATGTTAAAAGTCCAACTTTACAAGAATCTTCTGAATGTGATCTCCAAGTTTTGAAACAATGGATCTCCAGCTAATAGAGTGGAATAGATCTTCACACCTTACTAACTAGCTAAGACCTCCAATAAAAAGTACACTTAAGCATTACAAATCATGTTTGTTTTAAGTTTTGCTTTTAAAAGATAAATTCCAAAGAAGTTTAGCTATTAAAAAAAATTTTTTTTGTTGGTAAACGAAAAGAGAAATTACACATGTTCAAGTCGTCCTAATTTTATATTTACAGTTTGTATCTAATGTCATTTAGAAAGAGAGAGAGGAAGAGGAAGAGAACAAGAAGCGTGGGGTTTGCTTTCTGCCCTTTTCTCTCCACATATCAAACTCAAAGAACAGTTCTTTTAATTCTTCAGCTCTCTTGGATGAGAAGCGAAACATCTTCAAAGAAAAACCAGAAAGTCCAGGTCCCTTTTGAAAAAGCACCTTTGGGACAGCCATTACCTGGTTGTCATGATTTGGTTGTCAGGCTAATGGTCTTGCTTTTCCAAGGTCTAACTGATGTATCTTTTAGGAGTACAGTGAATATTAACGACAATTACAGATAGTCTTCAACTTATGACTGCTCGCTTAATGACCAGTTGAATTTACAGCCAACCTGTAAAATAGGACTTACAACCCCCATTCAAAGTTCCAATGATTGGGTCCCCTCCATAGTCATGTAACCAAATTTTGGGCCTTCAGCAACATGGGTGCATTTACAGCTGTTTGTTGCCTCCTGTGGCCACGTGGCCACATTTTATGATGGTTTTGACAAAAAAACAGCATTTCTGGCTTTCAGCGAAACCATACCCACAGTGAACCATTGGTTTTCTTAATGTCTGTAGTGTTTGCTTAATTTTGTTAATTTGAAGCTTAATTTGAAAATTGAAACTTGAATACATGAAACTTAATTCTCATATATTAGAAATCTTTTCCTTTGTTGCTGTATAAGAAACATATGTATTAAATTTTAAAGTGCTGGACACAAATTTGAAATATACTCTATACTCTCATTAAGGCATATACACCAATTCTGTAATGGGTCTATTAGGAAGTAAGCCTCCAAAATTCTAGAAGACTGGGAAATAGATTTTTCTCTTAAATTGAAAGGGAATCTTGCTGTTGCTATTTATACATTGAACTGTGTTATGCTAATAAACATGGAAAATTTGGTAGCATTAACAGACTGCTTTCCCATGCAGAGTTTAGCATGCCAAGGTCATTCTATTTATTCTTAGATTTCCCTGGATTTAGGTCTGATAGAATAAATATGGAAAAAATTTTTTTAAAAAAATCAATCATAATGAGCAATTATTATAGTATTGTTTTTAAATATTTTGTTTTATAGAGGATCCATTACAGTATGGGCATGTCCTATGCTAAGACTCCTTACATCATGACTGTGTTACCAATATGCCTATAGATGTCTCTCTTGATACCCCAAGCATCCTGCTCTGTCTGACATTTTCATTTTAAAAAATCATAAATATCGAAAAATTGGGAGCAGGCATGTAACAAAGGGATGCAAGTATGAAGCATTGTCTTTATTTTCAAGAATGCTTCTGGACTCCAAATAGGCCCCATAACCATGTTCAGAAAATTTTTAAAAAGTGCAGACCTGGGATTTGAATGGGGTGCAGATTCACTATTAAAGATTTGTGAGACAATGTGAACAGTTATAAATTGTTTCTTCAAATACCAGGGCCCTTGTATTCTCATATATATGTGGGTCAGAAGGATCCCCCTACCCTACCCAAGAAAGAATGGGGGTTGCCAGCTATGGGTTTTTTTCTACCAGTCTAAAGAAAGTTTCAGCCTTCATGGTCCTAAACTCAATACATGTGCATGACTTAATGGCATTACCTACCAATAAATAGGAGATTAGCTGCGGCTTGTATATTTCCTGATCATGTCTCATTTTTTCAGATGGCTCATTGTTATCCTGTTTCCTTTAACGATGGGACACTCTAATGAGTTTGCCATCTGACATACATCTGCTTCCTGTTAAACAATATATTCATTCTTCCAGAGCTGTTACACTCATCTGTTATCCTATGAGATTTGTATCTTTGCCTTGAAAACAGCAAAAGGGGATTGCTATATATTCTGTTTGCCTTTGAATGCCTCCCTCTTTGTCCTCTTCCTTATGATCATATTTTGGTAAATGATCCCTAGAATAGACTGAAAATCATAATACTGAAATGAGGTTGCATCTTTTGGGTATACAATTAGATACAATTAGAAATGGCATTTCATAAATTGATGTCTCCCAGTTCCTAGCTGGAAGGCATAATCTACATTTTCATTATAACATATTCCAAATATAAATAATTTTAAATCAGAACACACAAAACTTACCAAAGTGACTTGTGGCTGGATACCTATTGTAACATTTTGGCACAACAATAAAACAAACATCTATAGTAGACCTAAATCGTAAACTACTGTATACTGCTGTATTTCTCTGGATTAATCCTGACAATGAGTAAGTCTGTTGCGCAAGTTAGTTGCAGAAAAATGATAAAAAATGATAATTTTCTTCCCTTATTGCATTCAAAAGAAGAGAAAGGCTGTATTGCTATAAATTTCCCTTGTAATTTTATTACAACTTAATTTATTGTGGAACTTGCTCAGTAAGGCTTCAGGACTGTTGACATAAGGATAGCCAGGTCCTTATTCTGTTATTTGTCTGACTCAGCTTGAATCATAGGTGACCATAAGCTAATGGCATGGACATGAAGTGTGCAAGTTTGTTTATGGGCTAAGAAAATCTTGCACTCTGAGGGCACTGAGAGAAAAGAATATTTGTTTAGGGTTGAACTGTGGGGTCCTTGGTGCTCCCTGAGCTTGGTTGCTTTCTTGGAGATGTTTCATTACCAAACTAGGTAACGTCATCAGTGCTAGTAAGGAAGTAGGGTTTGCTCTCATTTTATGTACTAGTGGTTAGCCCTGACATTATTGATGAGAGGACTTTCTTGCTAGCATTGATGATGTTATATAGTTTGGTAATGAAATGTCTGCAAGAAATCAGCCAAGCTCAGAGAGTACTATAACTATGATAAATTAATATCACAAATAGTTAAGGATTTAGATAATTGGGCAAAACTACAATTATCACTATTGGGGCGCATCTCGGCAATAAAAATGAACATTTTACCGAAATTGCTGTTCCTATTTCAAACTGTGCCAGTCAGGTTGGAGAAGAAATTTTTTGTAGATTTAAATAAATATATTTCTAAATTTATACGGTGAAAGAAAAAAGCTAGAATCAAATTCAAATTATTGCAGGATGCCAGGAAGAAAGGAGGGTTTGGCCTTCCAGGTTTCGAACTTTATTATGAGGCGGCAGTAGCGAATTGGCTTAGGGATTGGGCTAAATTAGAAAAAAGGAGAGTATTAATATTAGAGGGTTTTGATCTCCAACTTGGCTGGCATGCGTTTATGTGGGACGCAAAATACAAGCACCACTCATATTTCAGAAGGCACCATGTGAGGAATGTATTATCTATTGTTTGGGAAAAAATTAAAAGGAATCACTATCTAAAGGTCCCACTCTGGTTATCCACCCTGGAAGCAGTAACTCACTGCAGTAATCCATGTAATGGATTACGATTATATACTTAGATACAAAGATCTATTATATGAATCGGGAGAGCTCAAGAATAGAAACCAAATACAAATACAAGGGAAAGAGATATCTTGGTGGCCCTTTTTACAAATTCGAACACATTATAAAAAAGACAGACAACAATTTGGCTTTAACACGATTATACAAGAATTTGATAAAATATGGTTGGGAGAAGAAAAGAAAGCAATCAGCAAAATATATAGATATTTCCTGGACCATAAATTAAAAGAAGAAACAGTTACGGATACCATAATAAAATGGGCCAAAAATGTGGCCCATACTATTGAAACAGACAAATGGGAACATATTTGGCAAACGTTTGGTAATGAAGTGCCTGCAAGAAATCAGCCAAGCTCAGAGAGTACCAAGGACTCTAGTCTGAGAACATCTGAATCTGGACAGGTTTGCTTCTCACATTATGAGGGTCTTGTATTTAACTCTGCAATTCTGTGCTGTTTCTTCTTGGCTAAGTTGAGAACACTGTGTATGGGTGCCCTACCTTGGCGCCTGCTTGACCCTAGTCTCATGATATTAAGTAAGATGTAAAGGTATCTCTTCAGATATTAAGCAGTTTAAGATATTTTTGATTGCATTCTTCTTTGACTGTCATGTTCAAAGATAAGTCCTTTCTTTCTTCTCACTCTTGCAACATTAGGGCTGGTTTGGGTGGGTTTTTGTTTGTTTTGTTTGTGCACACATGAGACAGACTAATAGATGGCAGTATATCCTAACAGTCAGCTGGCCATACATGTGTTCCCATTCTTGAACAAGGCAATTGAAATTCAGCTCTCCTCCTTTTCTTCCCCACACAAATATCTCTGAGATGACCCATTACTCTACCCTGAAATTTCTACCCTGAAATTTCTGCCCATTCGCATTTGCCTAATAGTAGCCATTGTTCTGCTAATGTCACAAATTGCAGTTATTTCATGTGATGACATTTAAACGTTCTTTCAGTTCAGTTTTGTGTATGTTTGTGCGCGCACACACGTGTGTGTGTGTTAACTTTTCTGCTCTTTTCCTGTCTCTCTCATGGAGGGATGGAGTAAAACATTAATTGACGACTTTCCAGAAATACTCAGAGTGCATCACATTTACTGCGATTTATGAATTGAAATTAAATGGTGTTGAATACAATTTTAAAAAAAATTAGGAAAAGGTGGAACCGTGTTACATAAAATGGACCAATGAGAGGAGTAAACAGAATCATCACTTTGGTGTTTTCAAAGTGGCCACAGACTGAAATAGTTCCTCTGGCAGGAGATTGTTTCCGTATTTTGGAACATTCAACAGGGTTGAAGGGAAGCCTTTGAATTGCTCCCTCTTTCTCAGTGAGGCAGAATGATTCCAGATGGAAGACATAAAATGTCAGGTATGTTAATTGAGCATGTCTGAAAGCCACAAGCCAAATAGGGGCATGCTGGTCACGGCTAAGATGAAGGCCAGAAGATGTGGTATGGTGCATGTCTTTTTATGGGTGAGAGGCACAAGCACATGGCTGTGTCCTGTACATCTGAGGAAGGCTGACTGAATGAACAAAAGAGAAAAAGCCTTACCAAGAAAGTCCAAAGCCAGAAGAAAAGCTAAACAATAATTCTGGTCCATGAACATGAAATATAATCCAAGATATGGACACAAAGAGACCTCCCTCAAACAAAGATGTCTATATTTCTACTGCCTCCAGCATTATCTCGAAATCAAGTACTCTTGCATGTCTTCTGCATCTGAAGCCTGAAAATGGGAATATTGGGTGGATTTCTACCTCTGGGAAAGACCAGCAACCAGAAATAAAGGTATTTCAGAAGATGTACCTGGTGCAAGCCTCTTCTGTTGGCCCTGGGGTCTTAGAGGTATCCTCCAAAATGAAAAGGAGATATCCAGTACAGTCTTCCTTATTGTTGATCTGTATGTTCTACTTGAAAGCTGGGGACCTCTGGTGCTACTGAGGTAGTTTATATGCGGTCAAAAAAAGTTATCGTACAGCCTCTACACTTCCATATTGTTTTCCTCCGTGCGTTTTTTACTTACAAAACAGTTTCCTGGAGTGTTTGCATCCTACAGCAAGTTATCTCTCATTGACTCCAGAAGCAGGTCTACAAAAACTTTTGCTGACATCTTCCTAATTCTGGCCCTGCCTTGCTCAGGAAGGCATATATGCTTGTTGACTCCATCTAAGACTTCTGGACTTTCAACAGATTTTAGCTCTATCTCCCTCCTTGCCCTTTCCGAGCAAGTTCTAGATTCATCTAAAAGACCAACCTATCTCTCTAATCAACATTGTTGTCTATCAAAGCCCCCGTGAAGAGAGGATGAAAGCTCTCCAGTTGGTCAAGGCAAATATGCTATATGTCATAGCTGAATACATAGCTTAAGGTGATCCACAACATGACTACATGGCTGCAGAAACCTGGTCCTGCTGAGCATTGATCTCAGGGTGTTCAAGCAGATCACATTAATTTTTGGAAGCCAACAAGAGATATAGTAACTCCACCAAGTATAAGGTCAAGCTATTCATCTCATGCTTTTTAACTCCATTGCATGAGGTCATTTTGCCAACCTAGTCTACTTACAAGGATAGTAAAACCATGTAGACCGTCTTTTATCTTGAAGAACTTACACCATTCACTTACACACATTCACATAGTTCCACAACATTATTTGCAAGAAAAAGTATGTAGCCTGTCTCTCCTTCCTGCATTTTTCAAGTTCCCTGTCTTTTTCTGGCTTGATATTGCAAATCTTGAAAGTGGTGTATCTCCTTCTACTGCAAGGGTCATCCAACCTTTTTGTGGCCATGCTTTGAACTGAGTGAGAAGGAAATATGTACTGTGGATTTGCAGTTGGGATCTTTGCTGCAGGCCCAGTTCTGTAATCCAGGTGCTGAAAGCCGAATGAGAGAAAGAAAGATAGGCCATATCTATTCATCTTCTGTACATCACTGACCCTACCTGTGGTAGACTACAATTCCCATCATCCTTAGTTGCCAATCAGGTTGAAGTTAGCTGATGCATACTTCCATCCTACTGTTGTTTTCAGGAGTGAGCGGGACTGGTAACCATGATTGAGTTTTTCAGTACAGTAATCCAATGGAGGAAGAGGAGATGGTTATAGAAACATCATTTTCTGATTACCAATAAACATTTCTGTACCACTGGCATTAGGAAGTGCATGGGCTTAGAAAAGAATTTGACTTTTTGATTTTTGTATTGCCACTGTTGTTTTGTTTAATTCTTTGTTTTTATTTCGTCTTTGCTCAACAAAGGGAAATGCTTCATGACTGAGTTTAGTAGATGCTGAGTTTACATGTGATTACCAAAACTTTGCTTTTCTGGAGTCTTCATCTGTTTAAGTTCTGCTTGGTGATATATTTAGCCTCTCTACAGAAAAACATAGCTGCACCTGTTGAATTAAACAAAGCCTGCTGTTACTGTAAGGTGAGCTACTTCTCTCCGGAGGCTGTTTACACAAATCTTCTCTTCCAGTATTTACTTTAGAGTTTTGTTAAAGGACTTAATTTGGAAGGCAGAGACTGTCCTGCTTCAGAAACAGACAGAACCTGAACAAACAAATGCTTGCTGCAGATTAGTAAGAACATCTGTAGTTTTTATATTGTTTTGAGAGTTCATGCCATTGTTTTCATTTGGGGGGGTACCTCTTGTTTGTCCATTTTTTCTTCTTCCCATTTAAAAAATATTAGTAACAAAGGATGAGGCCGGAAGGCACAGCTGCAGTAGGCATGTCATGCCACTGTTTTAATTCTACATTTCAGGGCCCTAGCAAAAGAGTGACATTATTGTATCACAGAAGAGAATAAGGCCACATGCAAATTCCAACCATGGACATCTGTTTCCTCTTGATGCGAAGAATTCTAGAATTCTGAAGGCTATTTTATTTCTCAAGGAATCTTTCTCGTCTTTTGCCTCTTTTCAACAAGCTGTGTCTGTTGTGGGCTTTCCAAAATGCTGCTCAACATCAGGATTTGCAGAGGGCCTGCCTAGGCCCCGAAGAAGGTTGTTTTTCATCTGTTTTGTTAAGGTCCACATTGTCTCCCAGCTGATTTGCACGAATGAACTGCAGTAAATTTCCACACTTGAGGATAACCGCAATCTATCTTGTCTGACCTTTTAAACTTACGCTGTAAGAGGAATACAAAAGAACGCTTATGCATTGTTGAACATACCATTTTTCAGCCTTTTATTATGGAAGCATACGAAGCTTTCGTAGCTTTTAACAGAAATGTTTGGTTCCTTTATCCATCCATGCTATTAGGTGGAAACACAGAATACCAGAGTTGAAAGGGACCTTTTTTTTTTAATTACATTTATATGCCGCCCTTCTCCGGAGACTCAGGGCGGCTTACAATTTTTGGGGGGGATACAACCCAGTGTGCTCAGCAATAGCCTTCATTCCATTGTATATGCCTGCTTATTACTAAGCAGCATTTTTACAAAGTCAGCGACCTTGGAGGTCTTCTAGTCCAACCCTCAGTTCAAGCAGGAAACTTTATGCCATTACAGACAAATGACAAACTTTTGCAGTTTTCTTTTTTAGAAGGGTTCATTGGCATAATTGGCTTTTCTGTACAAATAGGATTGGAGTAGTAGGCAAAATCTGTGGATTCTAGAAGGATCAAAAGGCTTTATGCTCTCCATTGACCTGAGTGTGGTGGCAAGTTCTCTTAATAAATCCTGATGCTTAAATTTAAATTCTACATTATCCTAGACCATTTTTAGATTATATGCCATAAAGTTACAGTTGACTCTTAGTGACCATTAGATAGATTTTCTGCAGGAAAATGGAAATTTGAATGGTAAATGCAGTTTTCCTTATAAAAATTTCACCTGAACATCAAAGGAATTTAAGATTTCAATTAAAGCTAATCAGATTTAGATTGTTTGAGACTATTGAGTCCTAAGAAAAGCCTTTTATTCATCTTGCTGTTATCTAAAATCATCCCAAATACCCTACATTGGTTGGTTCCTTCCTTCCTTCCTTCCTTCCTTCCTTCCTTCCTTCCTTCCTTCCTTCCTTCCTTCCTTCCTTCCTTCCTCCCTCCCTCCCTCCCTCCCTCCCTTTTTAAAATCTCAGTGTGTTTATATTGAATCTGTGGCTTTCATATGCTGCTTTTTCATTGAGAAGAGGGTCTTTAAACTTGACAACTTTGAGGCTTGTGGACTTCAACTCCCAGAATTCCTCCTCCAGTCATTTTAGCCCAGGAATTCTGGGAGTTGAAGTCCACAAGTCTTCAACTTGCCAAGTTTGAAGACCCTTGGATTACTCGATTACTCGATTTAGTTGTATCAGCATTCTCTAATTATAAAGGCAGAATCATCAATTTTAGCACATTTTGCTGGTACATTATAAGTGTGCAACCAATACTCAATTTCACTCTAAATGTTATTTGTAAATTATTTACAAATAACTTACTGCAAGCCAGTGTACAATTGCACCTACCCCACCTCTAGAAGATATAAGCAGTGTTTTGGCATCCACTTAGGAAACTCTTTCATATTAACTATTCATCATGGCATAAGTTTTCACAGGCTCAAGCATTTAGAAGTAGGTTATTTAGAAGTCAAAGTTGATGTGCCACTAAATGCATATATCACTTCAAATTCTGTGCTTCTTTTATGACTATAATTATGTGCCATGGGGGGCTGGCAGTATCTGTCTTCTTCCAAAGCACATAAATGTTTGCATACTCTAAAGCAGTTCATTCAAGAAGGTGAACTTCCATTTATATTCATGGAGGCTTCAACACTCTAGAAAAAAAATATTTGGAGGAAGTAGACTTTGGCAGGCCATGATGAGAGTTGGTGGTTTCTCTGCTATTCCGGTGAAAATGAAATGTAAGAAGAGATACAGCAGGTTCAGAATTATATCAAGTTTTGGTCCTAAACATAATATAGATCCCTGGGGAAATGAGTCAACATGGTCAAACATTGAAAGACTCTGTACTCAGCATGTTTGAATCCTACATAGAAAAGAAATGAATGCAAGCTCCAACCCAAAGAATAGAATCAAATTGAATGGGTCACTAAATTGTCATGACAAAACCAAAAGCATAAACAAACATCTAAAGATCTATGCCAGTTTTTGCTCTGATAAACAACAGCTACTCCTCTGAAATTTGCCAACCGGGAAAGACAGTTTACTGAAAGTATGTTCTTTCTCAGAACTAAATCTTTTGAAGTTTATTGACAATGCTTCACCATTCAGACAAGCCGTAGAATTCTAGTCCAGCCAAATTTGTTGATTAAAAATGATGCCCAATAAATTATGTGCTAATTTGGTAACATGCACAACTGCTGTTCTGTCTCAGAAATAAATACAACATCCCTTAAATATAGTTGGAGTTTATGAATATAGACTTTAATAAGAGACTCTATATAAAGAGAAGTGAAATTAATATGGACAATTAAAAGCTGTAAAACCTGCAACATTTGTTGCCATGCAATGGATGATATTAATCTCTTTGGCTGTATAGTTAGCCAGATGTTTAGACTGTATTTTTTTTTTTTTTTTAAATTACATTTATATGCCGCCCTTCTCTGAAGACTCAGGGCGGCTTACAATTTCTGGGATACAACCCAGTGTGCTCAGCAATAGCCTTCATTCCATTGTATATGCCTGCTTATTACTAAGCGGCATTTTTACAAGGTCAGCTAATTGCCCCCAACAATCTTGGGTCCTCAATTTACCTACCCCGAGAGGATGGAAGGCTGAGTCAACCTTGAGCCTGGTGGGATTCGAGCCTACAGCAGTTGTAGGCAGCTGGATCTTAAGAGCAGGCATTTAACAGCCTGAGCTACCAAGGCTCTTTGGCATTTTCTTCATTTATTGGGCCTTCCAAAGGACCTTGAATAGGCAGGTGGTGTTTGTTAGTGTTAAAAGTATTGTTGCAGGATTTAAGCTGTGCCAAGTAAAGCTTTCTTTTGTAATTGGCTGGTGTTGATTTTGTCTGTACCACTGGTGTTCAGCTGGTGCTCCAGTTGTTTTGTGACTCCATCCAAATAATCTTACACTATTGGTACTTTCTTTACTTTCTTTAGCCACTGTCATTCAACTTCAATTTGCAGGTTTTTACATTTTGTGATTTTCTCCAAAGTTTTACTTAAAGTCAAACAAACAGTTGAAGAAGAAAAGCATGCATTGGCTGATTATATAAAATAAGTACAAAACAAGCATTGGTGCAAGTTAAAAACTGGAACTTACTACATGTACAGGAACCAAAACATCAATATATCAAAAGAATGTAATAAAAACAAGAATATTGGCAGGGAAAAGCATTACATGGTCAATTCCTACAAAAGGCTGAAGGGAAAGTGGATAAAACTAAAACCTGGCTGTGGCTTAAAACTGGAACACTGAAAAAAGTAACTGAAGGCTTCATTTTCATTGCTCAAGAGCATGCTATTTAAACTAATGCCATCAAGGTCAGAACTGAAAAATAAATGATACAAAGTGCAGACCAATCAAAGTGACGGAAGAAAGAGTAGATCATATACTCAGATCATGTAAGAAGTTCGCACAAACTGATTATGAACTGACATAATACAGTTGCCAAAATGATTCACACTAACATCTGTAAAAATTATGTGCCTGTGATGAAAAATTGGTGGGAACATACAGTTGAAAAAGAAGTAAAAAATGAGCAGGTTAAAATAGTGTGGGATTTCCAAATGCAAACTCATAAAATCTTGGCCCATAATACACCACATTTAATTGTGCTTGAAAATAAAAAAAGTATAGATAATTGATGTGGCAATATCAGAATATAGTGGAATAAAAGACGAAGAAGTATCAAAATCTGAAAATTGAAGTTGAATGATTACGTCATAAACCAGCCTCCCAGTAGTTATTGTCATATGAGTACCATACCCGAAAATCTTGGACAGCACTTAGAAAATCTATGCATTAACAAAATTCCCATCAAAAGGCCACATTGCTTGAATCTGCACATATACTGTTCTACACCAATGCATTATGACATCCTAAATTCTTGGGAAAAATTTGATGCATATGAAGGCTGACACCAGCTAAAGAACTGGCAGATGTGGTTTATTGTTATGAATATTATTGTCATTATTGTGGAATAAAAGTATATGTGCTTGATAGAGAATTGACATTATTAATCTGTAAAATGTTCTGCAATAATTGATGTCGGTCTGGAAGTAATTCCATATTTGTCAGCTCTGCTGAATAATCAATATAGTCATATAACTTCAAGCCAAAGAGTTGGTACTGCAAAGTCTGTTTTCTGTGAACATTGTAGGGGAGTCGGTGGAGCCAGCCAGCCTTTTCCTGGCAGAAAGTTATGCACATGTGGGAAACACATTTTCAGTGTTGTTTTAACATATTTCAGGTGTAAATAGAAATGCTTGGCAGGGCGTGATGATTTTCTGTTTCAGTGATTTCGTTAGGAAAATAATCACAGAATGCAATCAGTTCGCAAACCACCCAAAAGAAGCTTGCAGCAGCAGCAAGAAAAGTCTTTTCTGGTGCAGGACACTGTAATTGCTTTAATTATGGTGAAGTTGTAAAAGGGAAAAAAAAGCTTGTGGTGAATCCAATCAATTTTTGTCAGTCTTTGAATGACCTCCTAAAGAAAGCAGGCTTTGTATCTTTGTCTCAGTGTTGGGGCCTCCCCTTTTCTCTTTACGGGTATTCTGTGAAGATGGTGTCAAAACATAGACTTTAGGTTTTTTTTAAAAAAAGAGGATTTTACGATTTGTGTGGAATTGCAACTAAGGAGAGCACATTGCATGGGATTTCTGTCATTCCTTTCTTTACTGTAGAAGGATTTCTCTCATAGTCTAGGATGAGCACTAAATGAATGTCAACCATGAATGTCTCAAAGAACCCTGTGAATATGCCAGAGTTCATACTGACAGAAAGCTGAAGGAGGTGAACATGTAATGGAGTAGAGCTGCTCAAACTGGTATTATTAGTGACTCTCCACATAGACAATCTCCACAGGTCTTAGGAAAGACTCGAATGTTACTAGTTTTCGGAAGGCCAGAGGGAGATAGCCACCTTTGGGAGATAGCTCTTCCAGAATAGGGGAGTACAAAGGACCTCTTGATAACATCCTTCATCTTTGGAGAGTTTGAAGATAACTATTCCAGCATGAGTTTTGAAAGACTGCTCCCATTGCAAGAAGAGAGCCCAATTGCAAATCAGTAGGCTTCTGAATTAATAAACACTCTGTTTTCCTTGGATTTAGTCTGAGCCTGTTCTCCCCATCCAGGTTCCTTGTCCTGACTGAGCCACCATAAAACGGTACCTCCAATTCCCAATCCTTGCAAGTGGTCCAGAAAGATACTGTGGTCAAAAAAATATCCTTTAATATTTTTTGACCACAGCTCTTCCCGTCCAAGTTTCAGCCCAATCATCAATGAGATTTGTACAGTGCCATATTAATAAAAAGCAATATTGATTCCATAGCAATTGGAGAAATCCCACAGCTTCTCTGCCAGTATCCTGGTTCTTGCATTCTAATCCAGATGTTTTCTTCAAAGCCTGTCCTATTTAGAGTACATTGAAGTAAGGCTTCCTGGATGAGGTAGAAATGTAACTGTCACATCAACCAAAGCTGACCATGGTTTCCACTTGCTGTTCATGGAACTGAAACCATTCATTAAATTAGAAAGTATGTAGAGTATAGAAATAGAATAATGTAATTCTATGTTAGTCCACATTGTAAATTGCATAGAAAACACTCATGCTACAGAAAGTTCAGATACACTGTAGCTTAATATCTCAAACAGTTGCTCTTAGCTCAAAGTGGGCACAAAAAAGAGGGAGTAATAGATTGCAGTTTTCTAAATGTCAGTCAAAATAAAATAGCTTGGATGAAGTATGCAGACTAGATGTCTAACTATTTAATAAAAATGAAACATTCTGAAATATTTGCCCCAAGTTTCTATCAAATCCTTAGACTCCACAGAAAGTTCTGGTCATAACTGACATGCATCAATTTAACAATAATAATACTTAAATATTTATCCCCTTTATCTGCAAACTTTAAAAAGATCCATACGAACATTCATAAAATATTTTGGAATATGCTTTCTTGTTTTCTTTCAAATCACAGTGTAACTTTAAACCTATATTTATATGTATAGGCCAGTTTGCTTGTTAAAAAAAAAGTCTAAGATCATAATAGTAATAAGGTTTGCTGCAAAACGCAACCATTCCTAACATTTTTCAGCCAGCTCACTAATAATGGTACTGATTTTCAACTTCCATGGCAACGAACTACTTCTTTATCTCATCCCTGGCATTATTGTTTGAGATGCATAAAATGAGATGAATGGCTAATCTAGTGAATTGTGGTTAATCAGTAGTGGTTTATGGCGTGGGCTCCTTTTTCCTTTATTGCTCTCTATTTTTTGAAAAACAATGGGTTTAGAACTCAGTGTCATGAATGAAGTGGATTGCCTGGGGAAACTGGAACTCCAGGAGGCCTTGTTTGTGTATCCGTTGGCCTTTGTTACTTTGGAAAGTGGCTGGATTAAATGCTGTAGTGAAACCAGAAAAAGAAAAAGTGTTAAGACACATCATTTATCCAAAAGGAGGTTGACCCCAATTTTGAAATGGCAATTCCCCTTCCCCCCCCCCCACAAAAGTAGAGTGCACAGGAACAAAAATTATAAACATGCCCCCAAATCCATGCCCAACCTCTCTAGTTGCTTTCATTTGAGGGTAAATTTCTATCTATACTGCTCATCTTACCTTAGTGACTGTGGGCATTTTATTAAAAATGTAAAAAGAGACTTGGTAGAAAAAAAAACGATAAAAATAGTTAAAAAGTTAAGAATGACAAACATTAAGAGTTTAAAAAATTGGGGTGGCAGCTTCAGCTTCCATCCATCCCCAGGGTTGCCTGCTACTCTAAACCCCCTATGCCAGTTGGCAGAACAATCTTGACATTCTTCCAGAAGGCCAGAAGGTTGGAGGCTGATGGAGGTTGGAGAGTTCCTTGTAATATGTAACAAATGTGACATAACATACACATATACTGGCACTCGCACACAACAAACTACATTGTGCAAAAAGAGAGAGAGTCAAACTATTCTCCAAAGCACCTTGAGGGCAAGACAAGAAGCAATGTGTGGAAACTAATCAAGAGGAGAAGCAACTTAGAAATACGGAGAACTTTCCTGATAGTTAGAACAATTAATCAGTGGAACAACTTGCCTCCAGAAGTTGTGAATGCTCCAACACTGGAAGTTTTTAAAAAGATGTTGGATAACCATGTGTCTGAAGTGGTGTAGGGTTTCCTGCCTAGGCAGGGGGTTGGACTAGAAGACCTCCAAGGTCCCTTCCAACTCTGTTATTCTATTCTGTTCTGTTCTGTTCTGTTCTGTTCTATTCTATTCTATTCTATTCTATTCTATTCTATTCTATTCTATTCTATTCTAACAGGACGTGGGTGGTAAATAGGACCAAAACAAGAGAGAAGGAAATGAATCTTTGTCAAACTGAATTTACTTCCCTGTAAAATAAGGCATCCCATATATGAAATTATTTTTTACTGCATTTTCAATATACAATGATCATAGATACACATACACCGTCCTTTCCCTCTCCTTCTTCCGCCTGAGAGTGCAAAAAAAGAAAAAGAAAGAAAGAGCAAAAGAATTTTATGGAGCAAACATAAAGAGAAGGGTCATGGCAGTGAAAGGGAAGAAAAGAATGAGAGGGGGAAGGGCTAAATTGGATGGAGAGGTGGGAAGGACAGCAGCAATGAAGCAGGGACATAAAGAGGACGCATATAAATAAAGACATTAAAGAGTTGAAATTCCTTAGGTAAACTGTAGGGGTGAACCTGCTCCACCTAAGTCCTGTTGGTGATCTTGTTGGTGATATTCAGGCTTTCAGCAAGGGATGTGAGCAGGTTGGGAGAACTTAGGACTCATTTTTGCTGTTTCTCTAATCCATTTTAGCCCCCCTTTTGGTTAAAAATGGGCAATGTCTGAGCAGGACTAGAGGGTAAATGTTTGCAGTGAGGCTGGAGAGGAGGAAAACCACTGTGGGGTCCATGGTGGTCTTCGAGCTTGGTGGTTTTCTTGTAGACGTTTCATTACCAAACCAAGTAACATAACCAGTGCCTCGGTGCCTTTATTTCTGTTGTGTCATCCATTGATTCCAGTTTTCTTATAGAGTACTCTCTAACAGGCCAGGCAGAAAAAAAAGTCATTTTCAAGTGTGTGTGTGTGTGTGTGATCTTTGAATAACATTTAGTTATTTATATTTCAGTGGTGAGAGAAACACCTTGCGTTTTTGTTAGATAAATTAAGCATGTGGGAAACCAGACTGCTTTCTGTATTTTGCTAAATGTTTTGTTAATTAGATCTCTTGGTAAACCTACCTTGAGGCAAGCTTTCTAGGGGTCCTACACTTTCCCTTTCACACCAGTATTCTTTTGCGTTTAGTGAGGGTGAAAACAAAAGCATAACAACTGATCCCACAGTACTGCTTTACTATGAGTGCGTTAATGTATTTCCTGGAATAGATGTTCTGAAATTGCCCTCTGCAGCTTAGATGATTCTGTAGAATCTCCAGATGGTTCAGAAAGACCTCTTGCAAGTTAAAAAAAATATTACTCCTTGTGCATTGAAATACTTGGCAGAAGGATTTAATTTCATCCAGTGTTAAGTTTGTGATACAGATAGTCCTCAACTTACAACCAGAGTTGAGCCCCAACATTTTGTTGCTAAGTGAGATAGTTGTTAAGGGAGTTTTGCCTGATTTTATGACCTTTCTTGAGTTGAGCCAGAGTTGTTAGTGAATTAGTGCAGTTGCTAAATTAATAGCATGGTTGTTAAGAGAATCTGGTTTCCCCACTGACTCTGCTTGTCAGAAGGTCGCAAAAAATGGTCACATGACCCCAGGATATTGCCACCATCATAAATCTGAGAGTCCAACCATCCAAATTTTGATCATGTGACCATGGGGATGCTGTAGTAGTCATATGTGTAAAAAATGGTCATAAATAGCTTTTTTCCCAATGCTGTTGTAACTTTGTAAACAAAAGAGTGTAATTTGACAGCTGCCGGTAACCGTTCTTTTTTGTATGTGAGTCAACCTGGGAAGAGCCCAGTATATTTCTCTCTCAATCAGACTCTTCTCATATATTTGCAATCTGATATAATGGGGTGACCATTTGCTTGTGTTCTGACAAAGGCTTATGGAGACACTAACAAACACACGTTAGTCCCCAAACCCTCTTTTCTTTATTTCAATGGCTGTGAATTTTAGTCATTCACAGCCCATAATGAGTCTGAAACAGTTTGTAAATAGTCCCATGGAAGTCTGCCAAAGTCCTTCAGGATAAGTCTAATAAGTATGTACCTTTATCTTACTCGAAATGCTGCCAACGACTAAATGTCCAATTAGTTATACGAGGCCAAAGCGGAACACAAATTCAACACTGAGCTCCAGGTTTTGAACCGACCAGTATGAACAAAGTTGCTTCCTGCAAAGATTCCTGCCCCTTTGCTCCTCCTTTATGTCATGGGAGGGCCAATCACCTCCAAGCCTTATTCCCGAGTTGCCCCTTTTGTTTTAATTGTCCTTGCCTTCTGGCAGCTCTGCGCACACACACACTGGGAACAGGCTCCCATTGTTCCTCTGCCTCGCTGCTGTCAGATTCTGGAGACTCCGAAGTCAGCACATAACTCCCAGATGGCCCTGGCCCCATCTTTGTATTAGACGTAGGACCCTCATTTGAGTCCTCCCCAAACTCCAGGCTGGCCCATGTTCCTCCCCATTGTCCGACTCTGCTGCCATCTCCGCAGGCTGCCGACGGACCACAACAGCTTGTAGAAAAGCTATTCAGAAAATTCCGGCTATAAATATAATATAATATCTTAGTATAGAAGTAGAATTAATGAGAGATACTAACATACAAGATCATGAACAACTTTGACTCTATCATCACATAGAATGAAGTGGCTGCTTCGGGCAACAGAGGCACTAAGAAGGAAGGCAGGGATTTGGTGAACCAATGTTATTGTGCTACACAACAAACATTCTCCTCCTAAACTATCTTGCTGCCCTGAGATGTGACAGAAGATGTTGTCTTGCTAATGGTGTTGAAGTATTATTCAATTGTCAGTTTGCTCTGGTGTGATGGAGGATATCACAGCATTTTTGTCTCAAGGAGAAAAATGATTTAATTGGGCTATGACCAGAGGAATGGTGCTATTAGCAATGGCATCAGATTTAGCCATTGTTGGAAATATAAGTAAAAGTAAAAGACAGGTTGGATATACAAAATGGTTTTTTTCTCTTTTGGAGACCTACAGTTCATAATTCTGTATTTCGTTTGTTTCCCTCCCCCAAATGACTAATTATTTTGTTTATTTGTGTTTTTATTTGCAGTTACTTTTCTTATAAGCCACTTGGGAACTGTGTTATTTTGAAAAGCAAGGAACAAATAATTTAAATAAATTCATAGCTGAATTATTATGTCCTCTTCATTTCCGTTGTTTATGAAATGGCCAGATCACCTTTGCCCTTCCCATTTCCCCAAAGAGTCTGTTGCAAATATGTTTCTCTTGGCAAAAATAACTAAATCTGATTTTATGCTATGAACATATTAATGTTTGGGAATGGAGCTAGTCCTGGATTGGCTTTACATGCAGGATATGTGCTCTGCAAAATTTGCCAGTGGAATCTGAAACACCCAGCTTGCACATCCAATATGAGTATTAATTCCAATTAGAGGATAGTTAGTATATGATTGATTAGGAGTGGGTGATGGTGGGAATTGTAGTCTGGCATATCTGGAGGCCACCCCAGTGGGGAAAGTTGAATTCCTTGCTGACATCAAGACTATTTGACTTTTGCCCAGCAAGAGACAACTGGAACTAAGGCACTATACTGAAACATCAAAACTGGTGTTAAAGCAATTCATTTTTTTTCTATTTCATATTATTTATTTTGTCAACAAGAATCAAATACAAGACAGAAAAGCATACATCCAACACCAACAACTACAAAAAAGAAGAAAAACTGTGTACAAAAAAGAAAAAAAATAACTTAAATATCATATAAATTTAAACATATAGAATCCACTCCAACATCTGCTGGATGTTGAGAGAGAGAGAAAAAAGAACAAGAAAAACTGATAAATTCTCTTCCCACTTTACATAATGGGTCTACAAATAGTTATAAACTTTCCCATCCTGATTTAAGCAAAGTGAGGGGATCTCTGTCTGATAATCAAATCAAACCAACTTCTGATCATAGTATATATGTAAAAAGAAAAGAAATAAAAGGAAAAGAGTCAACAGGTTAGCCCAAACATTTTTAGTAGGGTACTGCATTATTCATACTATTGTTAATAATATGCAAATCTTTCAGGCCTGAGGTCACCTTTAACCATTTAAGCATGTCAAAGGACCTCTGTTAAAATGGCTGCCACTGGGGCAGAGTTCTTTGTTTCCTGTTTTCCTGGACAGGATTGCACATTTCCCCTCTAGGAAAAAGTCTGCACTATCCCCTGCTGTCATTTTCTAAAATATATTTTTTTCTTAGATTTTCTTCTCATTATTATATGCCCAAGAGACATTTTGGTTAAAGCAGTGTTGTAAATCGGTGCTTGGCAACATGTCAATTTGTATCTTATTTGCCTTTAATTAAAAGGTTACTTCAAATATTTGCTGAATTGGGGTAGGAAACCCTGTGAGAATGGATTGGCGAAGTAGGTGCTCTATAAACACACATTGGTGCTTACAGACATATCCTTGCATGCCCTTCCTCTGTAGACATAGGCACACATACATTTAACACATGTGTAGATAGCATTGTACAGGTAATCCTCATATCACCATAATGGAGCCTGCCCATTACAGTTATATGTCATTACAGTCATAAAATGTCACATGACCAACCTCATTCTAAGGCTTTTAAGGCTAGAATCATTAAAGAAAGGATGCAAGAAGAGGGACCAAATAAAATGTGAATGACAAAAATTAAAATACCTTTTAATTATTTTAAATCTTTGAATTGTCTCACAGTGGGTTGTCCCACAGTGAGTTGGCCATGGTGAGTTGGCCAGCTGTGAGAGTTGGCCATGGCAAATTGCCCACGAGAGTTGGCCATGGAGAATTGGCTGCATCCAGTTGTTCCATTCTGTGCATTTGATGAAGGCAATGCCAGCTCATTGCTGTCTTATTGCTAAGCAATCTATATAAGCAAGTCAATGGAACGGAGCCAAACTCAATTCTGAAAAGCCCAGCCCTTTTGCTCAGACTTATTTCAAGCTTATATTGAAAGCTGCAAGGATTAGAAAATTAAAACAAAAACAATTGAAAATTAATAGTTGAAAGGCGGGCTGTTGAATTTTTCATTTCTGTGATGTGAACCGCACACTTATTTCACAAAAGACAGCAATGTTGCATTTGCTTCAGCAGGACAAGGCGATCATACAGCTAATTGCCGCTCAGCAACAAGGTAGCAAGCATGAATCTCCTCATAAATATATTATAACTTTTTGCTGTAAAATGAACTGAGCTTTGGTACCTGAAATTGGGGCTTGAAAGAAACTTAATCACAGCACTTGAGTTTCATGGCCCTGATAAATAAGAACCATGTTTGACCTTTACTGTGGGGTTTTGAGATGCCACAAGGGAAATTCTTCCTTGTTTGCAATGCCAAATTTCCTATGAGATTTCAGTCTGTCA
This sequence comes from Naja naja, assembly GCA_009733165.1. NCBI lineage: Eukaryota > Metazoa > Chordata > Lepidosauria > Squamata > Elapidae > Naja > Naja naja. Next base: position 46,178,261 of record CM019149.1, read on the forward strand.
GCTCTGTGTGCAGCAGTGACATTGATTTCTTCTCCATGCTACTTCCTGCCAATCCAGATAACAAATTTCCCTTAGCAGGTGGCTATCAAACTGAGTTTTGCCTGGTGGAGGAATGGTGTAGCTTCATTTATTAATCATTAGCTGCAATGTGATGAACCAGACCTTAATCTTTAACTCTGCGGGTATTGAAAAAGATGCGGGAGGAATGGTCATGGAAACACAGCTTTTTCTGATGACAGGGAGAATTTTTATTGTGGAAAACAATAACCCATATTCTAGTTTATTCTAATTTTATTCACACTTGCTTTGTACAGAAAACTCTGTGTTTCCCAATCTCAGTGGAAGAAGTCTTTCTGTGTATTCTTTCAAAGCAAAGTTTCCCAATTTAGTATCTCCCAGATGAGTTAGACATGTTGGAAATTGTGAGAGTAAAAATCTGAATTTATGCAGGATGCCAAGTTGGGGAAAGCTACAGTAGACTGTAGAGTATTTTTAATGGGTCTATTGTTTTTGCATAAGGTAGAACAAAACCCTATGCAAAATAAAAAAACACCTCCATTTTAATCTTTGTTAGCACTGTTCATCACTTGGTGGGCCTTGGTGGTGCAGGCTGTTAATAGCCTAGCACTTAGTTCCAGCTGCCTGTAATTTTTTTTTTAAATTCATATTTATATCCCGCCCTTCTCCGGAGACTCAGATTTTGGGATACAACATAGCCTTCCTTCCATTGTATATGCCTGCTTATATTGCATTTTTGTCAGGGTTCAATCTCAGAGGATGGAAGGCTGAGTCAACCTTGAGCCTGGTGGGATTCGAGCCTGCAATAATGTAGGCAGCTGGAACTAAGTGCTAGGCTATTAACAGCCTGCACCACCAAGGCCCTTTTTAATTATTGCAGGCTCGAATCCCACCAGGCTCAAGGTTGACTCAGCCTTCCATCCTCTCGGGTAGGTAAACTGAGGACCCAAGATTGTTGGGGGCAATAAGCTGACTTTGTAAAAATGCCGCTTAGTAATAAGCAGGCATATACAATGGAAGGAAGGCTATTGCTGAGCGCATTGGGTTGTATCCCAAAAATTGTGCACCTGAGTCTCCGGAGAAGGGTGGGATATAAATATGAATTTTTAAAAAAAACTTGAAATTCAAAGGCAACAAGCTCATTTGAGGCATCTGGGACATTCAGCTATAGGGTCTTCGGTGCTCTCTGAGCTTGGTTGCTACCATGCAGAGGTTTCATTACCTGATGATGTTACTTAGTTGGGTAATGAAATATTTGCAGGAAAACAACCAAGGGACACCAAGAACCCCATAGTTCAACCCTGAGTTGCAAATATTCTCTTCTAATGGTACACTGAGGTATATCTGCCTGCAACTCCTTCAGTTATGTTATTTTCCTAGAATTGTGTGGCTGCTCAGGCTGAAGAAAAGACACAGTTGGTTGAAGGAGTTGCACACAGATGTTGTACACCTCATCTGCACTGCACATACTAGTACAGGGGTGTCAAACTCGTGGCCCACGGGCCGGATGCATCACTGGCTACGCTCACCCCTGGTTTGGCGAAGGGGAAAAAGTTATGATAGGTCACGCGATGACAATGTGTCATTGTGAGTTTGACACCCCTGCACTAGTATTTTTGACTATTTTGACATATCAGAAAGTAAATGAAGTCTTGGACTTCATAGACATTCAAATTTGGGCTGATTTGAAGCAAGTAACTCATAATTATTATTTTATGAAGAGCTCTCAGCAAGATGAATTGAGAAGTTAAATATGCATCCCATTCGTTATTATCTAAGAGCAGATTTTTCATTAAGTTGTGATAGGGTCTCTTGGTTATCTAATTTAAAAGTGGTGTCTGAGTTGATTCATTTTCATTGTGCCTCATTTCTTCTACATTTCATACTATATATTTAGCAAGTCAAGGGGACCAGCTGTTTCTGACCCAGGATTTACGTTTAGCCCTTTGAGTGATGTGTAGTTCAAAAAAGTAGTATGAGTCAATGTGTAAACTAAATTCCAGCTCATTTGTGTTAACATGGATAGAGTTAAAGGGATTAATCTTCTGTCATATATTTCACCGGGCTGAGCAAACCATGCCGGTGCTTTGCACAGATCTAGTATATAATTATTTTCTGTGTCTGCATCATTAAAAATTGTCATTATGGGAGAAAACTTCTGGAAGACTTTGAAAACTTTTAGGGACTGTATTTAGTCCCATGACCTCAGGTTAGGTTGCAGTTTTCAAGGTCTGACTGAACAGCAAAACTAAAGTGCTTTATGTAGATAGAAACAGCTGAGAAATCACGTTATAACTGCTCTTGTAAGTTTAATAAAATAAATTGATGAACGAAAAACTGGAGTAGCTTTTCTAAATTATGTAGAAGTGTGAAGCATGAACTACATTATTGCAAAAGCCTAAAAATGGAAATTAACTGGGACTGCTGTAACAAATCAGTAATGCAGTGGAGAGAAGAAAAGAAGATGGAAAAAGAAGAAAAAATGGTGGAAATATTGGATTTATTCAACAAATTTATATAGCCACCCAACTTTGCTATATAGGTGGACTCTGGGTGACATACAACATTTAAAAATTTACTGCCTAATAAAAACCCATAAAAAACCCACTCCACCCCCAATGGCAGCAATAATACAATCAAATCAGCCACTTGATTGGCCCTATCTCCACTGACAAAGCCCATGTTTTTAGGGCCTTTTCAGGGTAGGGGCCAACCATACCCCAGCAGGTATGTTGTTCCATACAGAAGGAGTCACCACTGAGAAGGCCTTTTTTCGTGATCCCACCAGATGACAATCTGTAATCGATGGGACCCATAACATATACTACCTTCTCAACCTGGTGGCCCAGCTGGATATAATGCTGGATATAATAAAAGTCCTTCGAATAGCGTGGCCCCAAACCATGTGGGGCTTTAAAGGTGATAACCTGCATGTTTAATTGTACCCGGAAGGAGATTGGCAGCCAGTGCAGCTCCTGCAAAAGAGGTGTTGTAAGTGCGAATATGTGCAAATCTAAACTTGAAAAAAGTATAGGCTGCTGCATAAGAACCCCATTTGTACAAGAGCTGAATCTCAGTGCTGACCCCTAAGCCTAGTGTTTGTTGGGGAAGTAAGGAGGGGCACCAGAGGGAAAGGAATCAAGAAAGCCTTATCTCATTTGGTAGTGTGGGATGGATTTCACCTTGCCTTTTCAAAGCCACTTAAGAACACTTTAGCATTTTCTGCAAAGCAATCCATTACATGGCTTTAACTGTTCTCACCAAGGCTTCCGAGACCGTCATTACTCACATGCTTATTTTAAAAACAAGTCTTGTTTTATTGCAATGCTGGGAATCATTTTCATTCCCAGCCGGTAATGAATTCCCAAACAGTCCCTCGAGATAAGCACCCACCTTTCTTTTCTGTGAAGTGCTGCCAATAACAGAAGTGTCCAATGAACTAGAAAAAAAAACCAACCAAAGTACAAAGAACTTCAAGAATGAATCTGAACTGAACAAATGATTTTGCTTCCTGCAAAGGTTTCATCATCTTTGCCTGTCCTTTATACCTTCTGTGAGAGGCAATCACCTCCCAGCCTTACTCCCAAGTCGCCCTTTTTGTTTCAGCTGCTCTTGCCTTCTAGCAGCTCTGCGCACACGTACACTGGGAACAGGCTCCCCTGGGTCCTCTGCCTTGCTGCTGCCAGACTCTGAAGGCTCTGGAGGCAGCACCCCACTCCCAGATGGTCCTGGCCCCATCTCTGCATCAGACCCAGGACCCTTGTCCGAGTCCTCTCTAGACTCCCGGAGTGATCCCCTTTCTTTCCCACTGTCCGATTCTGCTGCCGTCTGCACAGGCTGCTGGTGAACCACAACATTAACATCTTCAGGATAGGATCCCAGAGTCTCAACTAGATTTTAATGGAGATTTCAAGAGACAGACATTCAGATGTAGCTGGAACCTTTGAATTGCACCTGACAGATTTCTTTATAATGCGCCCCACAACATTATTAGACTTGCAAAAATAGTGTAGCAGAAATGCCCATTTCCTCAACTTTTTGAACAGAGAAGTGTTAAAATTACAATGTACATGGATTGTATTATGCTGAATTTCCATTTTTGGAAGTTGAAACTGAGAAGGAGACAGATGGTGATGTGGACAGATAACAAATGGTGAAGGGTTTTTTTTTTGAGTGAATATGTTAAATTAATGTTAAGTGGTTACATCTGTTTCTCTGCTATTTTGTTCAAATGTATGTCTTCTTCATAATTTAAAAAAAGGGTAAACAGTTTATCTCAGAGTTCTCGAACACATTTTAGTATCACATTAAATTACATGTCATTATGAGTAGCTTACTGCATTCTCATCTTGAGTCTTGCTTATTATATATATCTGTATAGTTTTCTTAGGCTAACTAGTTGTGACATAAACTCAAATGAAGCTGGGATTGACCGTCTTCCTATAATAATATTTTACATTTGAAAAATTGTATCTTTTAAGCAATATAGGTTTTGTAAAAACAAATATAGGTTTTGTTGATGTTCAAATATGAAAAAAATAATGAATACACTACTGTAACAGTGGCTACATTGCATTGTAAAATTAAGCGTGCTTGTTGAATTCAGAAGGGTGTAAGTAGATTACCTGTTTGCAGCCACATACATAGAACATAATAGACAATCGTCTCTCAAGGTTGACGTTTTGGTTGAACATGCAGCTTCTTGTGAAAAAAAAAAGATTCATAAACAAAATCTGAAAGGATCTGATGTATTCCACCAAAATTTCAGAGATGAGAAGTTTGGCTACATGGTAAAACTGGCATCCCAGTTTAGCTTTACAGACTTAAAAAGGGATTCTCACAATCACTTGCTCCTATCAAAAAAATCTTGCAGTTACAGTATCTGTGAGTAGTTGTGTTAGATCCCTGCATCTGCTAATGGATTCTATGCTGCTGTGTTACTTCCTTTACTGTTGCTGTACAGTAGCTTTGCTGTTGTTTTGTTGCTTTTGTTCAGGGGATACCAGAAACTTGAATCTTAAGGAAGTCAGGAAATTGTGATGGAATGGAAAGGATGTACTTTTTTTTGAAATTTAGAAATCACAAGTGTTTCTCATAAAGGGATTTCAGTAGATCAGTATATGATTGAAAGAGGTTCAGGTAGTCCTCAACATATGACCACAACTGGGACAAAAATTTATATTGTTAAGCAAGACAGACTGAAAGTAGTTAAGTGAGACAGATTTGATTTAATGATCTTTTTGGCAATGGTTGGTAAGTGAATCACTGCAGTTGTTAAGTGAATTGTGTGGTTGTTTTTAGGTTCCCCTGTTGTCAGAAGCCAACTGGTAATCACATAACAACAGATAACAGATAATCAGAGTTGGAAGGGACCTTATAGGTCATCTAATCCAACCCCCTGCCAAAGCGGGAGACCCTTCACCATTTCCGACAGATGGCAGTCCAATCTCTTCTTGAAAGTCTCAAATGATGGTGCTCCCACAACTTCCGAGGGCAAGCTGTTTCATTGGTTGATTGTTCTCACTGTCAGAAAGTTTCTCCTTATTTCCAGGTTGAATCTCTCCTTGTTCAGTTTCCATCCATTATTCCTTGTCTGACATTCAGGTGCTTTGGAAAATAGATTGACCCCCTCCTCTCTGTGGCTGCCGCTCAAATATTGGAAGACTGCTATCATTCTCCACTCGTCCTTCTCTTCACTAGACTAGCCCTGACCAGTTCCTGTAACCGTTCTTCATATGTTTTAGTCTCTAGTCCCCTAATCATCCTGGTTGCTCTTCTTTGTATTTTTCTAGAGTCTCAACATCTTTTTTATAATGTGGTGATCAAAACTGGATGCAGTACTCTAGGTGTGGTCTTACTAAGGCTTTATAGAGTGGTATTAGTACCTCACTTGATCTCGATTGTATCCCTCTGTTAATGCAACTTAGGATTGCATTAGCTTTTTTGGCTGCTGCTGCACACTGCTGGCTCACGTTTAGCTGGTTGTCCACTAAGACTGCAAGATCCCCCTCACAGTTACTGCTATTGAGCCTGGTTTCACCCAGTCTGTATGTGTACTTTTGGTTTTTCTTGGCTAAGTGTAGGACTTTACTTTTCTCTACATTAAATTTCATTTTGTTAGATAAAAGGAGCCCAGGATGCTGCAACCATCATAAATGCATGCTTGTTGCCAAGTACCTAAATTTTGATCAGGTGACTGTGGGGATGTTGTGATGGTCATAAGTGCGAGGACCAGTAGTAACTTTTTTGCAGTGCCTTTGTAACTTTAAACAGTTGCTAAACAAATTCTTGTAAATTGAGGGCTACCTGTACCTCCTCGGGGTTCAGACCACAATCATTAAATAGTGAATATTTAGGATCAAAAATGTGAATTCATCACAGAACCTGGGCTTGTAGTAGCTTGTAGTTTCTGGAAACTAGCTGTCTTGCATCTCTTGGAGTCTCAGCTAATGAGTGGGCTGCTGAGGATCATCATATGCCTTTAACTCTAGCAAAAGAGAATACATCACTGTGCATTGTCTGTAATTTGCAGCAAACATATACTATAACAACTGTATCAATGCTCATTGGGGAAATTTTGGAACTTGTCTAATGGTTAAGTGATTTATTGGTTAACGTACCAGGCTAAAAAACAACAGACAGTGAGTTCAAATCTCACTTTAGCGATGAAATCCATCTGGAAGACCTTGGGCCTCTCTCTCGTTCCAACTCACCTCACAGGTTTGTTGTTGTGGTGTGCATAATAGGAGGAGGAAGGTGTGTTGGAAATGTTCACCATCTTATATATGTGAAAATAATAAAGACGAGATATAAATAAACGAATGCGGTACATAAAAATAAATTACTCCTTGCATTTTGGTATTAAGGAGAGAGCAAAAACTCTCTTTAGTTGGGAAGAACAGCTTCATGGCCAGTCTTTTCTCCCTTAGTAAAGCGATCAGCATATATGTGTGTGGAGAGAAAATCTGTTTGTGTGCCTTGAGATGTCCTAACTAGAATGGTCTCCAAAGTTCTGGCTTACTGTTTGAAATGTCTCATTGGCCAAAAATGGTTAAAGCCAGTCTCCCGGTCTAAATATTTATACATTTGGGTTGAAAATAAATGGAACAGCAGTGTTTAGGCTTTTTTTTTTTTCAGCATAGGGCTGTTTGCAAAGGATAGATGGCAACCCTTTGGAGATATAGTTTCTTGCACTGACAGTTTGAGTTCCCAAAGGATTTATGAGTTAGAGATCTCTGTTTCCAGTGGTCAGTATTGAACTGAGCTTCCTTGTGAAAATAGCTGAGTCTTCAGTTAAATGTCTCTGCTGAGCTGCAAAGCTGAGCAGGCAGCTAGCTCTTTGGCAAATACTTTTCTGTGTGTACCTTCCAGGCTATTCTCTGTATTATTTTTTTCCAGGCTTGAAGTCATTAAAGTTCACCATACTTGGTAGTGCCACTTCTGACTCTCAGAGCCCACCCTGGCTATAATACTTAACAGTAAGTCAAAGGTTCAGCCTTGTGTATAATATAATACTCTGAGATTTATAATTTTAAGAAGCCACAGTTCACTGAGTGAATATTTTCTTCCCTAATTTAGTTAGCTAACTGTATCCTACTTAACCATGCATCTCATTTTCCTTTTTCTTTCTTGAATTCCAGATTCCATTCTCTCTTGTACAATTTCCTGTATGGGAATCTTTAAAGGTAAGTCCCTTTATATAAAATTCTGTTTCTTTGATAATGATTTTTTAAATATAAACTATTACAGATTAAAAGAGAAGAGATCCCTAGTTAAAATGGCATTGCAGAGTCTTGCAGAAGTAAAAGACCAAGAAAAAAAATATGAAAAAATGTCAGATATTTTTACAACAGTTGCGGGTGTTTTGATGAATGTGGAATCACTACAGCATATTTATACGCATTCAGAAATTTGTGCTAGAGAGATGGACAAAAATGATTTGAACGGCGGAATTGTAAGATTTGCTTGGATGGGTATAGTCGTCTCTTATATCACATATTCCTTTCCACAATTTTCTTTCATTATTCTAAAGCATTATGGTATAACCCTAGAGTAATAGTTTCACCATGCTGTGATACTTCTGAAGTGCAGAACTAATTCCATTTGTGGAGTCTTCAAAAAGAAGCCTGTAGGAATTTGAAAGCCTTCTCTCCTCTAAATAAATGGAGTCTATTTCTTCTTCTTTTTGCAATGGTAATAGTGACTATAGAATTTGGAGAGTTAACGTCCACATATCTGAAAGGCTGAACTGATAGATAATGTCAATGTAATATTGGTGTCTTTCATCATCACCACCATCATTTTAGCCATTGTCCATCCACTGCAGGATAAAGGCCTCTTCTGCATGTTTCCAACCTATATGGTCCTTAGTTTTCTTTTGCCAATTGGGGGCCACAGTACTTGCTGATGTCATCAATCCATCTTGTTTTGAGTCTCTTTCGTGGACACTTTTTATCAAGTGAGATCCATTCTATGACTGCCTTGGTCCACCTGCCATTGGTTCTTCTTGCTATGGGACCAGCCCTTTTCCATTCCAATTCTTTTACTCTCTTGATGATATCATATCGTCGCTTCCCATCTCAACTACTGCAATGCTCTCTATATGGGGCTGCCCTTGCGGACTATACGGAGGCTTCAACTGGTACAAAATGCGGCCGTGTGGGTTGTGATGGGAGTGTCCCGATACTCCCATATTACACCCCTCCTGCGCAAGCTGCATTGGTTGCCGGTTGTCCTCCGTGTAAGATTCAAGGTGCTGGTGTTGACCTATAAAGCCCTACATGGCTTGAGTCCGGGGTACTTGCAGGAGTGTCTTCTGCCACCATCGAGCTCCAGTTGCCCAGTGCGCTCCCACTGGCAGGGCCTCCTTGGGGTGCCGTCGGCCAGACAATGTTGGTTGGCGACCCCCAGGGGTAGGGCCTTCTCTGTGCGAGTGCCCACTCTGTGGAACCAGCTGCCCCTGGGGTTGCGGTTGGCCCCTGACCTGCGTTCCTTCCGCCGCGAACTAAAGACCTGGCTGTTTTTGCAGGCCGGCTTGGATTGAGGGGAATTGGGGTTTTTAATTGGGTACTTTTAACGTGGGATTTTATTGTTTATTTGGATTGGGTTTAATACTTTCTTAATATAAGAGCCTTGGTAGCTCAGGCTGTTAAATGCCTGCTCTTAAGATCCAGCTGCCTACAATTATTGTAGGCTCGAATCCCACCAGGCTCAAGGTTGACTCAGCCTTTCATCCTCTCAGGGTAGGTAAATTGAGGACCCAAGATTGCTGGGGGCAATTAGCTGACCTTGTAAAAATGCCGCTTAGTAATAAGCAGGCATATACAATGGAATGAAGGCTATTGCTGAGCACACTGGGTTGTATCCCAGAAATTGTAAGCCACCCTGAGTCTTCGGAGAAGGGCGGCATATAAATGTAATTAAAAAAATATATATATTTGTACGTTATATTTTTATGTGAGCCGCCCCGAGTCCTTAGGGAGATGGGGCGGCATATAAATCCAAATAAATGAAATGAAATGAAATGTTTGTTCTCTAATCCATGTGGAGGCCTTTCTTTCTTGTCTTGTAATGCCGAGCATGTATCTTTCCATCTTTGTGCCGCTTGTAGCTTCTGTATTGTTGTCTTTACTGTGCTTTAAATACGGGAATGCACTCTGGCTAATGATCCGTGATAAGGGTCTGGAAGTTGCATTTAGGAGCCGTGGTGGTGCAGTGGTTAAAATGCAGTACTGCAGGCTACTTCTGCTGACTTGCCGGCTGACTGCAATTTGGCAGTTCGAATCTCACCAGGCTCAAGGTTGACTCAGCCACCCGTCCTTCTGAGGTTGATAAAATGAGGTTCTAGATTATTGGGGGCAATATGCTGACTCTATAAACTGCTTAGAGAGGGCTGTAAAAGCACTGTGAAGTCAGTGCTATTGCTGTAGGAATTAAAGTGTTCACAGAACAGAAGTGCAACATGCAGTGCTCTAGGAGCTCACATAACTACCTGCACCACTTATTCTCTACTAGCTGAAACTTCCAAATACTTGTCAAAGGCAGCCCCATGCATAGTGCATTGCAGTAGTTCAGTTTGGAGCTGACCAGGGCATAACTGGTACACCAGTTGAGGCTGTGCAAAGGCTCTTCTAGCACAACTGACACCTAATCATTAAGCAGGAATTGTGAGAAAACCCTCAGTGTACACTGGGTCCCTCACCTAGTGCCAAAGATGGCAGAGTCTTGGAACTAGTGGGACCCAATCCAAAGCCACTCAGAGCTCCCAGAGTTCAGCTGAAATCTCTTGTTTCCTAGACCCTACCGGCCTCCCTACATTCATGGCATCATTTAAATTGGCAGGGGTGGAGATGGATAATTGGGTATCATCAGCATCTGATGATACCTCACCCCATGGTGGCAGATGAGCTTACCTAACAACCTCATGTAGATGTTGAAAAGGAGAGGAAAAATCACTGAACCCTATGGGACTCCACATAGTAGGGACTTAGAGTAAAAACATTCTTCAGTCAACACTGTCTTCTCTTGGAATTATTTATTAACAGTAAGAGTGATAGGGAGAGAGACAGAGGCATATAGTTGCCTTGAGAAGGAATTTGTTCAATATCTGCAGGACAAAATCGCTCAGATTCGGATGGGCTTGGACTCCGACTGGGTGGTCCCTGGGGGGTTAGTGACGGCTAGTCTTGAAGATGTGATCTGGGAGGAGTTTTATCCTGTAACTCCCGATGAAGTGGACAGAATTGTTGGGAAGCTCAGTGCTGCCACATGTTTATTGGACCCGTGTCCCTCCTGGTTGGTTTCGGCCTCCAGGGAAGTTACACGAGGCTGGCTCCAGGCGATTGTTAATGCTTCCTTGGGTGAGGGTTTCTTTCCCTCCACCTTGAAAGAGGTGGTGGTGAGACCCTTACTCAAGAAACCGAGCCTGGACCCAGCTGTATTAAATAATTATCGTCCTGTCTCCAACCTTCGCTTTGTGGCGAAGGTTGTAGAGAGTGTGGTGGCCTGTCAGCTCCCATGGTTCCTGGATGAAGCTGTGTATCTAGATACATTTCAATCAGGCTTCAGGCCCGGTCACAGCACAGAAATGGCATTGGTCGCATTGGTGGATGATCTCTGGAGGGCTCGGGACAGGGGTTGTTCCCCTGTCCTGGTCCTTTTAGATCTCTCAGTGGCTTTCAATATCAACCATAGTATCTTACTGCGTCAGCTCGGGGGGTTGGGAGTGGGAGGCACCGTTTTGCAGTGGTTCTCCTCCTATCTCTCGGGTCATTCGCAGTGTGTGTTGGCAGGGGGCAGAGATCGACGCCGAGGCCACTCACTTGTGGGGTGCCTCAGGGGTCGGTTCTCTCGCCTCTCCTGTTCAACATTTATATGAAGCCGCTGGGTGAGATCATCCATGGTTTTGTGGTGCGGTATCATCAGTACGCTGATGATACCCAATTATACATCTCCACCCCGAACCACCCCAACGATGCCCTTGATGTGATGTCCCGGTGCCTGGAGGCTGTTCGGATCTGGATGGGGACAAACAGGCTCAGACTCAACTCTTCCAAGACTGAGTGGTTGTGGTTTCCGGCATCCCGGTTTGGTCAAGTTGTTCCATCATTGATGATTGGGGGTGAGATCTTGACCCCATCGGAGAAGGCCCGCAACTTGGGTGTCCTCCTGGATGTACGGCTGTCTTTAGAGGACCATCTTTTGGCCGTCGCCAGGGGGGCTTTTTATCAGGTCCGCCTTTCTTGCGCCCCTTTCTAGACCGGGATGCCCTACGCATGGTCACTCATGCCCTTGTTACCTCCCGGTTGGACTACTGTAATGCTCTCTACATGGGGCTCCCCTTGAAGAGCACCCGGAGGCTCCAACTGGTGCAAAATGCGGCTGCACGGGTTATTTATGGGAGGCCTTGGCATGCCCATGTAACACCTCTCCTGTGCGGCTTGCACTGGCTGTCGGTGGTCTTCCGGGTGTGATTCAAGGTGATGGTTATGATCTTTAAAGCGCTCCATGGCTTAGGCCCAGGGTACTTGCGAGGCCACCTACTGCCAATGACATCCTCCCACCGACCAGTGCAGGCCCACAGAGTTGGCAACAATGTCGGCTGGTGGACCCCAAGGGGAGGGCCTTCTCTGTGGCTGCCCCTACCCTCTGGAATGAGCTACTGGTAGAGATCCGGATTGTCCCCAATCTTGGAGCCTTTCGCCGCGCCCTTAAGACATGGCTGTTTAAGCAAGCCGATCTATCCCTATGAGATATTTTAAATTTTTGATTTAAATTTTTTGATTGGAACTATCGTTTTTAACCAATGTTTTAAATTTTTAAAAATTTGATATGGGTGGGGCTTAATTGAGTTTAATTTTATTTTAATATTTGTATTGTATGTTTTTAATTGCCCTGTAAACCGCCCTGAGTCCCTTCGGGGAGAAGAGCGGTATATAAAACCAATTAAAATAAAAATAAAATAAAAAAGGTCAACAGAGCAGAAAACAGCAGAAATGTAAACAATGTCAATAAATAATTTTTATTTCCTCCTTTCCCCATCTTAAATATATACAGTATCAATCATAGTAAGGGTTTATTCTGCTCCAAATGTGGATTGTCTTCTCACAGCACCTATGGCTTTAAAGTATTACAGCAATTGTTTTATTTTTTAATTATCAGTTGTGATTTTTTTTAATGATTTTTTTCATTGTTCAGGTTTTGGTTTTTAGGAGCTGAGATATATTCAAAAATCTGGCTGCAAATTTTTTCCTATAATAGTATAGGAATGTATATAAATATAGTATAATATATAGTATATATTAGCACAGAATATTTCCTGCAGTCATACACACATCTTTTGCTCAAGATGAGTCCATAAACTGACTTATTTCTGAAAATCAAGCCTCAGGTGATACTCTAAATTCATCATTATTCATTTAAATTATACTAGTGGATTTTGGATGTTGAAGCCACCTGCCTACCTGAAGTATGATTTTGACCACAACATATTTTTATTGGTCATTATAACCTGTTGTCAGATGCTAGCAAATTTCAGCTACTATGGTGGTACACTTAGGAGCTTAACAATATATTTTGCATTTAAAAGCTACCTGAATAGATGAAAATCCGTGGTAAATCTACAGCTTCAAATAACTGTAAATCAAGAGAACAATGTTACTAATTATATTTACTTTTATTTGATTATCACATTTCATAGATTGCTATACGAATATGCTAAGGTTTTTGCATGGCTTCCATTGACAAAACGATACTTTTACATTCCATAAGTGAGAAAGTAGCCTCAGTTAGAGTGCAGGTTGCAGGAATTTTAAAGAATTAATACGGGTTCCTCAAATATCTGCAAAGATAATGGTTCAGTTAAAATGCCTTGAACCCCTCAAAGATTTTTTTTTAATGTCTACATTTTGCCCCATCTGGACTCTGAAATATGATTTGGGTGAGTTGCATCTTTGCTAGCGACCTTTAGCTATATGTGAGAAGCTGTCTCCTGAACAGTAAAACAGATTTTTTTAAAAAAAAAAAACAAGCAATTCATCTTAACCTGACTAGATGTTTTAATTTGGAAAAAAAAACAGAAATGGCTTGTGGGATCTACGGGCCTGGCCAGTACAACATAGTAATAGTCTGTGAACATTTTCATGGAAGATAATTCATCAATTCTTTGAATGGTCCTAGTCTAGTTACCCTTCAGTTCTTTGCTCAATTATCTACAATTTTGTGAGTCACAGTGAATAGAGCAGGGTTGCCAATCTTTTCAAATGTCAAGCATGCCCTCCCCTAAAGGGGAGAATAAGGGAAAACGAAGGCCAGTGTTGTTGCAAGTTGGCCAAATTGGGCTCCAGGACTCTTGTTCCCTACATTGACCTAAATATCCAGTAACAGCTTGAACCCTCTTTCTTGCCTTGATCACTGACAAAACCAACTTAAATACATAACATATCCCAAGCTACCAGCTTATTTTTTTTCTTTGCAAAACATCTTCAGAAGCATCTGTGGCATAGGTGAAAGTATTACAGAAATTGTTTTATTTATAATCGTTAGTTACGATTGATTAGAGCCATGGTGGTGCAGTGGTTAGAGTGTAGTGCTGCAGGGCTAATTCACTGCTTCACTCCAGGAGGTTGATCCTGACTGGCTCAAGGTTGACTCAGCCTTCCATCCTTCCGAGGTTGGTAAAGTGAGGTTGTTGGGGAAAATTTGCTGACTCTGTAAACCGCTTAGAGAGGGCTGCAAAGCACTGTGCAGCGGTATATAAGTCTAAGTGCTATTGCTAGGTTTTTTTTCACTGTTCAGATGTTATTTTTGGCAGCTCATGGTGAGAGTACTCTCGTGCACATAGGTTAAAAAAATCAATTGTTTTTGGCTTCCGAAAAGGTTTTAAAAAATCCCTAAATGTAATCTGCCTGTCTATTTTTCTTCATTTCTTTTTCTTCTGCCTCTTTCTCATTCTCTTTTCACAGCCCTCTCTCTCCTCCCCTTTCCCATTTCCCCTTCATACTGTTCTCAGTGGCATTAAAACTCAGGCTAGATGAAACCCAGACAAAGCTTTAAATCCATTTCCTTGCAAGCTGTGCAGTAAGTGTTCTACCATTCACTTCTCCATCTTGGTGTAATGACTGTACTTCTTTGGGGGATTAAACACTGATCATTCTGTAACACTAACGTGTCTACCATTTGGTTGGGTGCTCTCTCCCCCCCCCCCGAAACCCGATTTCTAGGGCACCGTTTCAAAGGAGGTGATGTCACTTCCAGATAGTGGGAGTGTACTTGCCATTCACCTAATAGTCCCCTTTTCTTCCTTCCCTGTCTCTCCTCCCCCCTCTGCTCAGCCATGCGAAGAACACTGTAGCCCCAGCTGTTCAGCAAACAAGCCCTTACTTTATTCATGTCACAAGAATGGTTATTCACAGGGACTTTAAAATATTGTCAAAGACATTCTTGTGCACCATCTGTACGTGGCAAGAGCCTCTTACTGGCAACCTTATCTTACTGGCAACGTTGAAACACCCTTTGAAACCACTTAAAAATTTGGAAAGACACAGCTTGTTTGAAAACAAGCTGCCAAAGAACAGAAGCACAGGGTGTTTTTCTCCAGGGCTTCCAAAACCTGATTTTAGAATGAAATGCAATCCTTTTTCTACAAAACAAAGTCTCTCTGCTTCATTCTAAATATG
The DNA here is from genome assembly GCA_009733165.1 of Naja naja. Classification (NCBI taxonomy): domain Eukaryota; kingdom Metazoa; phylum Chordata; class Lepidosauria; order Squamata; family Elapidae; genus Naja; species Naja naja. The sequence goes on from CM019149.1 coordinate 46,193,455, forward strand.
TACCCCACACCCCCCAAAAAAGCAAAATGCAAAATATTCTTCAATGCCTTTGCATTTAAACAACTAGTTTGGATAGCACTACCCAAAAAAGGTAGCCCAGTGTTGGAAGAAATATCCTTTTGGGTTCAGTTCCAAGTGGGGAAAAAGACACTGGATTCATGGAAGTGGTTTGGAAAGAAAGTTTAATGGTGGACAGGATCACATGCTTTGGAGTTCCTGGGTGAAAAGGGAAGAGATGCTGAGAATCCCTTGATTTTATGCCTTCTCTAAGCTTTGAACTTCCTGGGATACAAGAAGAGTATCCTGATGGGATGCTATCAGGGATCATAGCTAGCTTTGTAGGCTGTGTGTGTGCCAAGTTTGGTTGAATCCTGCTGGGTGATGTAATCTTCCCAGGTGCCATGTGGTGAGGTGGGTAATCCTATCATTTCCTGTGGGCCATGTCTTAATCCCATCACCCTGGAGCTGAAGTAGGGGGGCAGGGAGCTGCAGGAAGCTGCTTTGTCTTTAAAACACGTTTCTCCTTTTCTCATCCAGGGAAAAAAATATTCTGCCTTTTAATATTTCCTAGACTATTTCATTCTTCTAGGAGAGGGGTGGGTGCTAACTTTCTACACCAGTGAATATCACGATTCCTTCAAATGCTAAATGCATTTTTGTAACAATAAATGAATATGTCAATGGTGGTGCAAGAAGTAAATATACTATTTTAATGATTAAATTAAATTTTAATCTAGGGATTTTCTAATTTGTGATGCCATAGTTGCTACTGCAAGCATGTATAGGCCAAGCAAGGAACAAAGCCTGATAGAGTTTTGACATCTTTTATTTACTTATTTATTTACTTATTAATTTTTATTAAATGCATATGCTACCCAAAGTGAATCTGCTCCTGTTTTATCCTTGTAAGTCAGATTAGGTTTTAAAATGTTTTGCAACCTTCCTGTGGGTTGTGATTCCTAATTTGAGGATTCTCTAATTTGAGAATTTGGTGCTTCTTTGTCAATAACGCATTGTATGGTGGACTATTCTTTTGTTGGTCTGCAAAATTGTCTACAAAGAAAGATTTCCTACAGAAATTCATTAGAATGTCTTTTGAATATGTAGGTTTGTGGCAAAAGTTGGCAGAAACCAGAAGGAATCTCTGAGGAAAGTCAGTCCCAGAATTGTAATAATAGGATTTAATCTCTGGTATGAGCTCTTCTAGTGTTACTTAGTGCTGGGAGCTCAGTTAAGCCTGACCTACATTATCATGAATGAGAAGGGTATCTTTGAGCATTTAAAAAAAATCCATCTTAAGGATGGTATATTTAAATTTCTTCACACATTAAAAGAATATAAAAAGGGATAGAAAAGTATAGATCATCATGAGCATGTTGGTTATAAAACTTTCTGGCAACTAAGGAAGAACTTGGTTAGCCTAGGAGAAGATCTTGAATTAGGCGGGAAGGACCATGCAGTTCTTCCTAGTGCAGGGGTGTCAAACTTGTGTCATCGTCATGGCATCATCACCTGACGTACCACAACTTTTTCCCCCTTCACTAAACCGGGCATGAGCTTGGCCAGCATGTGATGCATCCGGGCTGCGGGCTGCGAGTTTGAAGCCCTGTCCTAGTGTAAAGGTGACAAGATTGCTTCACTAGATTGTGTCAGATTGTTGACACTAAAGAAGAAAAGAAGAATAGTAACATGTCTGAAACTATTTATTCTTTGTTGTTGTTGTTAGAGGTTGAAGGTACGTTTCTGTTTTGTTTCATTTTGTTTGTTTTACTGTTTTGTATTTTATTTTCCATGATAAAACAATAAATTTACAAATAAAGTCTAACTTTATTTATATAAAGTGTTTGCATCTAATTTTACTAGAATGTTTCAGTTTATACTCTCATTGGTAGAAGCAGGTACTAAGATTTTGATGGGTATTTCAGTACCTTAAACATTTTGAAGTACAGATGGCCCTTGACTTGTGATCAGAATTGAGCCCAAAATTTATGTTGCTAAGCAAGCAAATTAAGTGAATTTTTTGCCTCCTTTGTGATGTTCTTGCCACCATTATTGTTAAGTTAGTAGCATATTTGTTAAGTAAATTTGGCTTTCTCAATACCTTTGCTTGTCAGAAGATTGCAAAAGGTGATCATATGACCCTGGGACACTGCAACCATCATAAATAGATGCCAGTTGCCAGGTGTTCAAATTTTGATTACATGATCATGGAGATGTTGCAAGGGTTGTAAGTGTAAAAATCAGTCATAAGTTACTTTTTTCACAGTTGTTGTGACTTCAAACAGTCACTTAAAAATGGCTGTAAGTGGAGGATTACTGTGATGACCTAGGGCATGGCACAAAGGTAATACAGTCAGATAATCAACAAGAGTCCCTTTATTATCTCCAACTTTGCCCCCAATGTCCAGGTTACCTTCTGGCTGGAGAAAAACTCTCCCAGGAACAGCCTTTGACTGCAGAAAATTAACTCCAAACAAGCCAAACTGAAGTAATTAGTTTGTCAGGGCAGGAGCAAGAATTTCAGATTTGAAGGCACGGCAAAACTCACATGGTTGAGAAGATGCCAGGAACACAGATAAGCTACCACAACACAGGATAAAGTCACATTTGCTCCCAACAGCCTGCAGCACGCAGCCTGCCTTTCTTATCAACTGTCTTCCCAACTGTGGCTAGTGAAGGGAATCAGGGCCTTTCCTCCCCCATAAGCCACGCAACCCACATTGCTCTCTTCTCCATTCCTCCCTGCGTGCCCTTGGATGAAGAGGGGGTGGGCCTGGTTTTTCCTCTGAACTCCCTCTCCCTTGTTCTACCTCTTCCCTGCTCTGCCCAGCCAGACTTTGTCTTTCCCCAGCCTCCTCCACAGCCAACGGAGCCACACTCCCATTCCCTGTCAGCTGTCCAGCTTCCTCCTCGGATTCAGACTCTCAGGGGCATGACAATTACTTGTACTGGCAGAAGATTTAACATTGTTAATGAAGTAGCATGGATTTTTTTAAAAGAAAAATGATAAGATTAAATTTTCTTTGTCCAGAAATAGTGAAATGTTGTCTGTATTGAATGCAACAGTGCTGCATATCCTCCCCCCCAAGAGAAGCATTATCTATCAGTGAAGTGCAAGTATGTAACTAGTAGAAATTATAGCAGGTGGATGAAGATAAGACACATGCGATAAAAAATATCAGAGGCTTAATTAATATACTGCAGCATGAGAATAGGCTGTGTCTTTTGAGAAAGGTGTTCTGTGTATCTTATGGAATACAGAAATATATTTGCATTCCAGCATAGGTTGTGCTTCATAATTTCTTAAGCTATTTAATAACAAACCAAAGGAACATAGCACATGAGTGACCTAGAAAGACAGGGAGAGCCTAGATTGTATGTGTTTCAGGACTTCCTGGTTGAGCCTTCTCGCTAACGGGTGGCGGTTTGCGATTGTCCGCGACCGCAGCCCGGCTCTTGCGTTGGAGAGCTCCGATCCTTACGGTTTGGGGCTGAAGCTGCCTCGGCAGGGCGGCGGAGAAAGGGAAAGCTGCCAGCCAGAGTGAGGGGAGCCACATCTCCCTGCTTTTGGGTCTGGTCTTTTCCCTCCAAAGACGACAAGAAGCAGTGGTCAATATGGCCACCTCGAAGAGAAGGTCTCAACTGGACTAAGATCGGTGCAGGAGGAAAGAAAGAAGTTGACAGCAGAGGAACCGGGAGTATCGGATGGTAAGATCAACAAGGCACCCCCGGATTAAGATAAAGATGAGTTTTTAAAAAAAGAAGAAGAAGCGGCGCAGTGTCAAGTGAAGGAAAAATAATAAGTAAAATATCTTTGACAGCTATAAGGGGCTTGAACCGGAAAGGAAGAAGCGTAAGAACTTAAGTTTGGGGCTCGAAAAATCCTGAATATTAAAATAAAAGGAAAGGGAGAAGATTTCGTGTAACAGAAAGTGCCACTTTGTGGATAAAATTGGAATTTAAAGAAGAAGGAAAATATCTTGTTCCTTTGTGAATTGAGTTGTTACAATTTTAAAGAGACACTGAAACAAAAAGCAAGACCCATAGAAGGTGAAAGTTTGAATTAAAATAAAAGACAGACTGCTGGATTAGTTGGTGATATTGATATAGACTCTGGACTTGGGCTAAGATCTTAGAAAATTTAAAGAGGAAGAAATAAGGAAAATAAAAACTTTGGTGGCCATCCAAGGAATTAAAATGGAATTTAAAAGTATGAAAAACTGCTACAGGAAGTGACTGAACTAATTTGGCTTGTTGCAGAAGACATGGGCATGGAAATGGCAACAAAGAACAAGAAGAAGGAATCTTGGAAAGGGAGGAGCCAGCACAAGGAAAGCCATTTTAAAGAGACAATTAACACAAAGATTAATACAAATAAAAGGAAAGGAAGGGTGGTTAAAAAACGAAACCTAAGAAAGTAATTAAAAGGGGAACATTTATGAAATTAGGCATGCTAGAAAGGTCCAGAAGAAAAGGAGCAGAAAGGCAAAAGAGAGAGGGATTCAAATTGGATGGAGAAGGGATATAGCAGGATAAAAGGGAGGAGAGGAACAAGAAACAAGAGCAGAAGATAGAGAAATCGGAATTATATAATGAAGAAAGAAACTCGTTTACATAGAGATAATGGTTAATGTATTAAGAAGGGGGTTCTGCATGGAGAAGAGGGGTAATAAGAATATATTGTAATCATAAAATGTAAAACAATAGAGGGGTTACTGACAATTTTATTAGATGAAGGTTACACTTTTACTTTTTATTTATAAAAGAAAGATAAATGTTGATTAGATAAATTGAATTAACTGAAATGATTTTTGAAGATGTTTAAAACCAGATTTGTCAGTAACCAAGGTTAGTTATTTTTACTATTATTTTGGAACTATAAACAAACTTTAGGGGATATGTGTTGCAGAACCCGATTGAAAAGAGATATAATGTTATGTAGCTTTTCTTTTCTTTTTCTTTTATTCTATCTTTTGCTTTAAAGGGAATGATTATCACTATGTTAATATGTTAACCACTGAGGTGTCACTTTCAAAGTAGTAAAGGGGGGGGGGCAAGTCTAGGTTTTCTTTTTATTCTTTTTGTGTTAAAGCTTGTATTGATTTAGAATTATGGAGAGAATATGTGATGAAAAGGAAAATCTGACGGATAAAAGAAATATGTAAATGATAAAAGAGTATTAACAATGTGAAGATAGTTAAAGGATAGATATGGATAAACTTTATTTTCTATATGATGGGCAAACATATTGTTATTTTTAAGATATATAAACGTTTAAAAAATATTTACAACTAATCTGAAATGAAATGGGGGGTTATACAGATTGAGATTAAGATTTGAGACTAGGATTAATTTGTTTGGCCCTTTGTTTGCCAAAAAAAGGAATGGAAGTAAAAATGGGATAAAATAGGAAGTTAAATGTCAAAAATGAATATAGAACTATTGTCATATTTGCATGTAAAAGTGATGACCCGGGAATATGCTGTCTACTGAAAAGAGCCTTATTTGAACCATTAAAAATTGAATAAAACTTGTTTTAAAAAATAGATTGTATGCGTTTCCATGTGCTTCATCCCAAAGATTTATTTCAAATTTGTTATTCATAAATGAAGAGTGCAAGATTGGGATGGGTCCTTTGAAGTGGAAAACAAAGTCTTCTATTCAGGCTTGGATCTAATAAAATACACATGACACAGGCTTGGCATCATGGTCTGTTGTAAAAGTGCACTCACTGCCTGTCATATTTTGCTTTCCGATATTGGGAACACTGGTGGGAACATGTATTGCCCTGGAACAAAAACATGATTAATTTTATCCTGCTGTCTCCAATAGTACATGCCCCAGGCAACCAGATAAAGGAATATTAGAAAGAAATAGGGTGAATTGGCCAGGGAATTTTTAAGTTTGGAGATAACTAGACATAAAAGAAACTAATAAATAGCTTTTGTCATTTTCCGGTGTATCTCTTAGAAAAGCAAAATATGTACAATCTTATTTGAATGCTTTAGTTAATGGTTAACCAAGTGACTGTTTCAGGGGCATTGGGTTTCATGTTTATTTTTTGACTTCGTGGAAATACAAGTAGTCCTTGACTTATGACCAGAATTCAACCCAACATCTTGCCCAGCAAGATAGTTGTTAAGTAAGTTCTGCCTCATTTTACAAGCTTTCTTGTGACAGTTCTTCAGTGAATCACTGCAGTTGTTAAGTTGGTAACATGGTTGTTAAGTGTAAAAAAGATGTTGAGACTCCAGAAAGAGTGCAGAGAAGAGCAACAAAGAAGATTAGGGGACTGGAGGCTAAAACATATAAAGAACAGGGTATGGCTAGTCTGATGAAAAGAAGGACTAGGGGAGACATGATAGCAGTGTTCCAGTATTTGAGGGGCTGCCACAAAGAAGAGGGTGTCAAGCTATTCTCCAAAACACCTGAAGGCAGGACAAGAAGCAATGGGTGGAAACTAATCAAGAGGAGAAGCAACTTAGAACTAAGGAGAAATTTCTTGACAGTTAGAACAATTAATCAGTGGAACAACTTGCCTCCAGAAGTTGTGAATGCTCCCACACTGGAAGTTTTTAAAAAGAGATTGGACAACCATTTGTCTGAAGTGGTGTAGGGTTGGCTGCCTAAGCAGGGGGTTGGACTAGAAGACCTTCAAGGTCCCTTCCAACTCTGTTATTCTATTCTGTTCTGTTCTGTTCTATTCTATTCTATTCTATTCTATTCTATTCTATTCTATTCTATTCTATAATCTGGCTTCCCTGTTCACTTTGCTCGTCAGAAGGTCGCAAAATGGTATCATGTGACCCCAGGACACTGCAACCATCATAAATGCATGCCAGTTGCCAATCAACATTTTGTTCAAGTGACCATGGGAATGCTGCAGTGGTCATAAGTGTAAAAAAAAAGTTCATAAGCATTTTTTTACAGTGCGGTTGTAACTTTGAATGGTCACTAAAGAAATAGTGGTAAGTTGAGGACTACATTTATTAAATTAAATTTGAAAGACTGGGACTGCCTTGTGTTATCCAATCACACAGTTGTGGTCCCAGTGAGCCATGAGATATATTTTTAGCATCCCCAACCCAATACCACTATTGCTTTTGTTGGCATTCCACTAATTCTGCTAATCTCTATCAGAAAGACACTTTAACATAATAGTATTTGATATTGATTAGAATGGTATATTATCAATATATAGTATCTTATATTCTGGCTCAAGCAACATATTTTTTTGAGCATAAGTGTTTGGGATCCCACAAGGCAGCAAGTGGTTTGTCATACTTCATTGTATATTATTGCAATGTAGCGGAGTAGTTTGTGGATTTCCTGCCTCTAAAACCAGATCTGAAAACAAAATGTAGAGAGGAGCAATTTTGCACTTCAAAAAGACTGCCAATTTGTACTAGCCATGTGTGTATGCACAGATATGGTAGTTTTTAAAAACTTTTCTCGACTGACCTTTTCTGTTTTCTTGCCTATCCTTAACCGATGCAGAATATTATATCATGGGGACTTCTTAGGAGTGAGTCCCAAGATAATAAGTCCAGGAACTATTAGTTGAAAAATCTTCACTGCACTGTCAATGGTCAACGTATGCCCTTTTTCTGTGGGAAAATCACTTGGGTGCCCTGGACACTCTGAACATGTTACTGAAATGTAGGTCCCAAGTAGCAGACCCACACAATTATGTTGTGCTTCTGTGGGTTTTGTTCGTTCTGTTTTGGTTCCATAAAGGAAATCTTAGAAATTTATGGCTGCAATTGAGAGGCTCTATATATTCAGGCTTCATAAACTTCATAAACAGTTGAAAAATATTCTTATACAGCAACTTTCTTCACTCCTCTACTCGTTGCAGAATACCTTATGCCACCAGACTTGAAATTCTAGACCTAGAAAACCTAGAACTATGCCGCCTTCAGTCCGATCTTATAGTATATAAAATCAAACATTGCAATGTCCTACCTGTCAATGAATACTTCAGCTTCAACCATAACAATACAAGAGCACACAATAGATTACAAACTCAAAGTTAACCGCACCAAACTTGATTGCAGGAAATACAACTTCAGCAACAGAGTGGTCAATGTCTGGAATACTCTACCTCAGTGGTTCTTAATCTTTTTGAAAGAATCGCCCCCTTGAGCCATTGAGGAAGTTGTCATCGCCTCCCTCCCCCAACATAACCCCCCTGCTCTAAGATGCGACAGGGGGGCAGCGCGTTGAATGTGGCTGCAGCAGCACGTAACGTGCCACTGCTTCTGCAGTGGAGGCGCCGGCTCCGGAGCAGTGCCAGTCAATGGGTGAACCTGCAGGGCCGGCCGGCACCTCAAACGCCCCCCTGTTGCCTCTTAGCGCCCCTCTGCCGGCCCCCTTGGGGACACTAAGAGGCAGCAGGGGGCTGTTCGAGGCGCCGGCCCTGCAGGCTCACCCCATTGACTGTTGTACCGCACCTGAACCGGCGCCTCGAATGCGGCAGCATGTTGGGAAAAGCCACCGCCACCGCTTTCCCAAAGTGCTGCCGCTCTCGCATTCTTTCTGTCTGTCCATCCGTCCATCCATCCATCCATCCATCCATCCATCCATCCATCCATCCATCCATCCAAAAGGTCTGTCTGTTTGCCTGCCTGCCTTCCTGCCTATCTACCTACCTGTCTGTCTTTTCGTCTACCTACCTACCTACCTATCTACCAATATAGATCTCTCTCTCTCTCTCCCTCTCTCTCTCTCTCTCTGTCCCAATATATCTCACTCCATCACCCCATATCGCCCCCCTTCCGTTCCTTTGCCGTCACCCTTTTCATTCCATCACCCCCTGAAAAACAAAATGCCCTTGAGGCGATATCATGGTTAAGAACCACTGCTCTACCTGACTCTGTGGTTTCTTCCCCAAACCCCAAAAACTTTAATCTTAGACTGTCTACTATTGACCTCGCCCCTTTCCTAAGAAGTCTGTAGGGGGCATGCATAAGCGCACCAGCATGCCTACTGTCCCTGTCCTATTGTTTCTTTTTATTTTTCTTATATGTATTTTCATGTATTCATAGTTATGTTTATCCTTATCCTTATTATCTTATAATTGCTTGACTAAATAAATAAAAATAAAAAAATAAAAAAACCTTGCTTTTTGCTGTTTTTTTTCATTCCACAGAGGAGAGATTTCAGTATGTAGTTATTTGTTTTGTTTCTTTGATAGATGTATCTCCTGCCTTTCCTCCAGGAGCTCAAGGTGCCTTCCACAGAGAGGTCTCTTGTATTTATTCCAGCAAGAGCTGACCTATGAGGTGGGGGGATCTGAGCGAGAGAGTGAGGGAGCATCCCAAAGGAACCCAGTAAGCTTCTGTAGTTGAGGGTGGACTTGAACTTGATTCTCTTTGATTCCAGTCGATGACAATAACCACTACAATGGTTCTCATATCTGTCTATCCATGAATATAGGCATATCAGAGAGGTACAGATACCCTTTTGATATTTTCATTATTAAAAAGAAATATTTAGAAAAGAATTTTAACTCAACCTTTCAAGTATGGCTGGCTTGTGATAGCTGTAAACAATTCTGAAGGACACCAGATTTGATCAATCTCCCCTGCCAGACATTTATATCTTTTTTTTTTCAGAGAGGGCAGAAAATGTTATCTGATCTGATGCCTCCTAAGCATTCACTTTATGAGTTTATTTGTAAAAGGTAATTACAACACACATAATAAAGAATTTGCCATATAGTTCACAACAAAACAGCATCTTGACACAGAATATCTAAAAACTAATCCACAGTTAGAGTATCCTCGTTTTTCTTAGTAGCAGAGCTATTTATCTGTCTATCATCTATCTATCTATCTATCTATCTATCTATCTATCTATCTATCTACGTTCTAATTTAGAGATCTTTTATCTCACTTTCAGAGCGACTCTAACCATAAACAATTTAAGCAAGAGACTCCAAGGGATTTTTAAAATCACATTCAAAAAGTCCCATATAGTCTTATTATGGGATTCCTTTCTATCCACATATATCTTCCCAAGCTCCCAATGTTATATGTAGCATAAATGAATAAAATACCCTGCAAAATTTACATATGACATTCTGCCTAATTACATGCAGGAGAGACCAGTATGAAAAGGATGATGGAAAGGAGAAAGAAAAGGAAGGGAGGGTAAGGGAACTGATAGGAGAGAAGAATGGCAAGCATATATATGTAGTGGGAGAGTAGACTTCTGCCATTGATTGGCTCACATCTCAGGTGGAAGCCCTCAATCCCACACTGATAAATTTGTGGAAGGGAAGAGAATGGAAAAAGAGAGAAGTATGTGTGGAAGAGAACGATTGGTAGAGGAAGTATGCTACAACCTTGAGCCTGGTGGGATTCGAGCCTGCAGTAATTACAGGCAGCTGGAACTAAGTGCTAGGCGTTTAATAGCCTGCACCACCATCTTGGCACTAGAACTAAAAGAACGAGATGTATTTGAATATTATAAAGTATGGAATATTATAAAATATGGAATAATTTTTACACATGGAGGGACATGAAAGGAAGTCTATAAAATGAAAATTAGAATTTAGGTTTAATTGAAATGTGGTACAAGAATAAGATTGGAACATGCTTTGACTCAACCCAGCCAAGACTGAGTGGCTGTGCATACCGGCATCTCGGCCCAGTCAGAAATGTCCATCTCTGGCCATAGGGGGAGTGGTGTTGCCCCCTGTGGATAGGGCGCGGAATCTGGGGGTCCTCCTGGATGTGGCTCGGTTGGAGGAGCAGGTGGGGGCCGTTGCCAGGGGGGCCTTTGCCCAGCTCCTCCTTGTTTGTCAACTACGTCCATTTCTGGACCAAGATGCCCTGCGCACAGTCACTCACGCCCTTGTTACCTCTAGACTCGATTACTGCAACGCTCTCTACTTAGGACTGCCCTTGCATACCATCTGGAGATTGCAGCTGGTGCAGAATGCAGCGGCGCGGGTGGTGATGGGAGTTTCCCGATTCTCCCATGTTACCCCCCGTCCTGCGCTGCCTGCATTGGTTGCCGGTTGCACTCCGGGTGAGATTCAAGGTTTTAGTTTTAACATACAAAGTCCTTCATGACATGGGTCCTCAATATTTAAGGGAGCGACTCCTGCCGACATCGAATGCCGGCCGCCCTGTGAGAGCACACAGGCAAGGACTCCTTGGGGTCCTGTCAGCGGGCCAATGCCGGCTGGTGGTCCCCTGACGACGAGCCTATTCTGTCGCGGCCCCTGACCTCTGGAACCAACTCCACCTGGGGCTCCGCCTGGCCCCTGACCTCCACACCTTCCGCCATGATTTAAAGACCTGGTTGTTTGACCAATCCGGGCTGTGACCTTTTTGGGGGGGATGGTTTTATATTTTTAAGTATTGTAAATTCGTCTTTTGGGCTTGTAAAATTGGTTTAGTCTTTTTTAATTATTTATTGTTGTTGTTTTTAGCTGCCAGCCGCCCCGAGTCTTCGGAGATGGGGCGGCATACAAGTCCCAAAAATAAATAAATAAATAAATAAATAAATAAATAAATAAATAAATAAATAAATAAAATGTCAAGTGCCAGTGGTGAATTATTCCCTCTGGTATGCTCTCAAGTGCTGCATTCTGTGGTCTATTTTTAAATGATTCAGAGAGTAGGGCTTTCCCTGCCTTGTGGAAACACCATAATTAAATTGGCCTCTTTGTAAGGGGATTATCTTATTTCCTGTTGGCCAGTTTGCATTCTCCCTTTGGCCTTGGTCATCTAAATTGCTTTGAGTTCTTATATGGAAGGGTGTTGTCCAGTTTTCTTGGTTCTTGACTCTCAGTTCAGCTTTTTTAGAAGTTGGCATCTATCTAGGTTAGAGATAATACTATCTGTAATACCTCTTCATAATCTAATGCCCTCAGATGTTTTCTGATGAAACTGCCACCGTTCCTTATAGCTGGCCATGCTGGTGAAATCAGCTAAGATCCTTCAAAACATATGGACTACTCTACTCGACCAGGGTAAAGCAATTTACATAGACTTCTGCAAAGCCTTTGATTCAGTGGTACATGATAAACTACTGTTAAAACTAAACTCCTACAGCATTTCCAGCTCCCTTCATAAGTGGATTACTGCATTCCTGTCAAACAGGCAACAAATAGTAAAAATAGGGAGTGCTATATCAAACCCTGCTCCAGTTAACAGCAGTGTCCCCCAAGGCAGCATTCCAGGGCCCACACACTTTATACTCTATATAAATGACCTTTGCGATCACCTTATAAGCAACTGCGCCCTCTTCGCGGATGATATAAAACTATTCAACACCAGTGACAATGCTACTGTTCTTCAAAGTGACCTTGATTATGTGTCTGAATGGTCAAACAGTTGGCAACTCCAAATCTCGACCAACAAATGCTCTGTCCTACACATTGGTAAAAAAAATCAGTACACCAAATACAAACTAGGCGGATATGACCTCATTGATGACCCTCACTCTGTCAAGGACCTAGGAGTACTCATATCTAATGACCTAAGCACCAGAGCTCACTGTAACAGCATTGTCAAAAAGGCATTAAGAGTTGTAAATCTAATCTTACAAAGCTTTTCCTCTGGAAATATTGAATTGCTAACTAGGGCATACAAAACCTTTGCTAGACCAATACTCGAATACAGCTCATCTGTCTGGAATCCACACTGTATATCAGACATTAATACAATTGAGTGAGTCCAGAAGTATTTCACAAGAAGAGTACTACACTCTTCTGCTTGCAACAGAATACCCTATATCACCAGACTTGAAATTTTGGGCTTGGACAATCTTGAATTACGCCACCTATGGTTGGACTTCAGCGTAGTACACAAAATTATCTGCTACAATGTCCTACCAGTCAATGACTACTTCAGCCACAACAATACAAGAGCACACAACAGATACAAATTCAAACTTGATTGCAGAAAGTACGACTTGAGCAACAGAGTGGTCAATGCCTGGAATGCACTACCTGACTCTGTTGTTACATCCTCTAACCCCCACTCCTTTAACCACAAACTATTCACTATTGACCTCACCCCATTCCTAAGTGGTCTGTAAGGGGCGTGCATAAGTGCACCATCGTGCCTCCTGTCCCTGTCCTATTGTCCCCATTTAATCGTACCTGTTTTCTGTATTCTTAGTCATGTTTGTACTTATACCTATTATTTTGTAAGCGATTGACAAATCAAATAAATAAATAAATAAATACATAAATAAATAAATAAAAATAAAATCTGGAAGGCATCACAAAGAAGACTAGTCTGAGCTTGAACTTTTGAATCTCGGTCTTTATCCAGAAATAGTTGTGGTTTTTGTGGTTATGAGATGAGCCTTGCTTTGGATATGCTCTATCTACTGATATAGAACTCGGCTGTTGAAATTTCATTCTCCAGCATTCTTCCGAATTTTTTTTAAAAAAATGCCCTGGAATTGGGTTGCTGTTTAAGGAATTGATACAACTGCTTGTCAGTCAGTACTCTGGGAAGACTGGAGGAGAATATGCTCATAATTAGCTATTATTTTTGAAACTGTAAATTGTCTTTCAGTTTAGATGTTTCTGCCCAAAATGTGGGTCAGGTGGGAGTACAGATCCCCAGCTCAGCTGTTAGATATATAAAACTCTATACCATTCTAAACAGTTTAGCCATATAGTAAGAGCACTGTTTCTCAGCCTTGGCAACTTTAAGACATGTGGAGTTCAACTTCCCGAATTCTCTAGGCTGGGGAATTCTGGAAGTTGAAGTCCACATGTCTTAAAGTTGCCAAGGTTGAGAAACACAGAGTTAGCGGGGTTGTCTAGGGCAAGTTACTATTTTCTGGTCATTTTTCTGCCTCATTAAGATTGCTGTTAATAGTGATGATTGCTTAGCTTTGGGACTGCTCAACTTAGTATATCTTAAGAGTATTAATATAGGCCAAAGTGTTGGGTATCGTACAATGTGGAGCGGTTGTTTGGAAAAGATATTGTTTGGCATGAGTATTCAGCTTGGAAGTCACTGCTGGTATTTTTTTCCAGTATTTTTTGTTCATGTTTTATCTTCCCAAGAGAAAATAAGATCCGGGCAGTATCTGCAAAACTCCATTTCTCCAGGCTGAAACAAACACATATTTAACTCTCTGCAAACAAGCTTCAGTGCTGTTTATCATTCCTCAGATCGACCGCTTTTACATGTGGCCCTTTGGCGGGGGTGGGGGGTGGGGGGGTAGGCGGGCCGGTGGGTAGAAGAGATCACTCATTCTATAATTGAAGATGCCACAAAAATAGCCCTTTAAAACTCCAGCACCCACTCACCCTGATAGGAAAGTAGCAAGCTGCAAGCAAGGCAGAGACTAACATTTTGTTCACCCACCTCCTCTCTCTTTAAACACAGGAACTTTGGTCATGGAAGCAAGGACACGTGGTGGATTCTTGGCAGTCGGCAGTCTGTGGAGCATTTGCAGGTGCAAAGGATTATATGTTATCCTGGGAAACATAGAAGAAGAAAAGCAGGGAGGAGGGACAGAGTGCTACTCTACGAAGGCCAGCCAGGCAGCCGCATTCTTTTATAATTCCGGTTTGTTTAGAGTGAAGAAAATGGAATGTGGGGAAGGGGGGGGGGGGGAAAATGGGGAGAAGAAGGTGAGTCTAAAGAGCCCAGGCCAGGGTGTCGGTTTGAAAGACAGCCAATTTGTTTTTGGCAAATTTCTGTTATTGAACAAACAGGGCCTGTCAGTCAGCTCCTGGGATTATCCAAAGGTTGAGCTGTAAAACTCTCTGAGGAGAACGTGCACTTGGGTGCGGGTTTATGCAGCTGCCTGCCCTGAGCTCCTCTCCAGGCTCAAGGGCTCTCGGTAAGGCCCATGATTCACTCTTCATGTGACAGCTCTGACAGGACTCTAGATTAAGGAGAGTCAGGAGAACAGAATGTCTATACTCAGCAGCCTCCAGGCAGAAACTTTCCACGGAGGAGAACCGGAGGCTGAAACATCTGGGCAGTCTCCGGACACTCTGCCTGGAATGAAGAGTGGCAGGATGTGCTCTGGGATGATTGATTGCAAAAGAGCCTGAAAGTTAATTGAATTCTTAAAGAGCCACCTTGCCCTATTATAACAGCCTGCTTTAAAATAATTTCCCTTCAGATGTCACAAGCGCCACCCATCCCACACATCTGACAAGGGGCGGTGAGGGGAAGCGTAATGGTCTGATAGAAATCTCAGATTTGGGGGAAGCTCAGGATTGAGTGGCAAAAACTGCAAAATGTGCAGCCTCAGGTTCTGAAGGTGGAGGGAAGGAAGGTACAAATAGGAGCAGCAATGATACTCTCGGGTTGCTGCCGAGTAAAACTCATCCAAATTTAATACAGGTAGTCCTCAACTTGGAACCATTTGCTTAGTGACTGTTTGAAGTTACAATGGCGTTTGAAAAGTTCTGAACCTTTTGTTGTTCTTCTCGTTGTGGCTGAGGTATCCTAACATCTGGGATCTTTTCTTAAAAATTAACAATTTATTCAGATACGGGGTATAATAAAATGGTTATATCAGTGATTAAATAGCTGAAGATGTTATAGTAGCCTTCCCCAGGGGAATTATGATATACTCCCTCATAAACAGCTGCATGGCCAGTTGCCATGGTGATTGGGGATGATGAAAGTCATAATTCGACATTTCTGGAAGAGTCGAGTTTGAGGAAACTGCTAAATGTACTTATCTTTGTAGATACTGGTTCACTTATTCAATTCGGTCATGTAGTTACTTGCGTTGCATGAAATCATTTTAATACATCAGTCTTCTCTTCGTCCTTCACCATATTTCAGCCTCCTCCCATGTCTTTACATTTTTACTATTTTTAGACTAGTGCACTTACTCATTAAAGCAAACCTTTCCATCCTTCCGTTGTCTTTGCCAATAGTGTGCAAAAATCACTGGAAGAAATTAACAAACATAGGGTACTTATTAATATCATTACTATTTCAGGCAATGAAATTACTCGAAAATGTAACTTGAAGATTTTGTTCCAGTTCTCTTTTAAGACTCTGCAATCATTTCTTTTTTAAACATTGATCTCAGAAATAGAAATAGGAATATTTTCCCCTGCCCTTTTTTTTAAAAATTCATATTTATATCCCGCCCTTCTCCAGAGACTCAGGACAGCTTACAATTTTTTGGGATACATTCAATGCGCTCAGCAATATTTTTTATTTTATTTTAATTACATTTATATGCCGCCCTTCTCCGAAGACTCAGGGCGGCTTACAATTTTTTGGGATACAACCCAGTGTGCTCAGCAATAGCCTTCCTTCCATTGTGTATGCCTGCTTATTACTAAGCGGCATTTTTACAAAGTCAGCTTATTGCACCCAACAATCTTGGGTCCTCACTTTACCTACCCCGAGAGGATGGAAGGCTGAGTCAACCTTGAGCCTGATGGGATTCGAGCCTGCAATAATTGCAGGCAGCTGGAACTAAGTGCTAGGCTATTAGCAGCCTGCACCACCAAGGCCCTTTTCAATGTCAGCTCGAACTTGAACCACTGAATCAATCAAACATAAATCAGAGGACATTTTCTGGTGTAATGTTTGCACGCAGCATCTACAGTTGTGCTTGGAGCCTTAAGTTTTGGTTGCCTTGCTGTCCCTTTGCTGAGTAAAGAGCCAATTTCCTTTAGTAAAAGCTTCCCAGTGGTTTTAATGAACAACAACACATAGAACTGTATACATGCTGCCTACAAAAAGTCTTGGATAGACATAATTTGTGAGGTTTTGCCAAGTATTAGAGTTCCCCTTGACAAGGATTTGGAAGCTTGAACTGGACCTAGTTTCTCAGTTCATATGTAAGGTAACCTATAAATTATCCTCTTTTTAATAGAAAAAGGAATGCTCTGAACATAGGGACTGCATATTCTCTATTTGTGTACCATTATGCCAAACATTTTTTCCACATCCAGCAGGGGGAATTCAGAAGAGAAAAAGGTGTGAAGGCCTATTCAGTTTCTCTTATATTACGTATAAAAAAAACCTCCCCTTTTGTATAAAATAAGGCAGATACATTAAATTGGAAATGGGCACCTTCACAATTTCTCAGTATTGTATAGTTTTGATGTATCTTGAGTTTGTCTCCTAGGTAACGTGATATCCCACCTGAGATACAGCCAGACCTTGACTTAGCATCTGTTCAGAGTTATGACAAACCACCCCAAGGATACTTACAACTTGGTTCCAAAGTTCTGATGGCCAGCCCCACCCCTCCACAATCACATGACTGGATTTTGGATGCTCGCTAGTCGATCTACATTTACTGCCATTTGCGGTATCCCACTGTCACATAACCACAATTTGCAATGTGGGGGGTTTTTTTGGCCAAAAAACAGTGTTTAATTCCAGTTTTTGGCAAAAACACCCCATAGCAAATAGAGTTTGCTTAACAACCACCTCAAAAGGGTCATAAAATCAGGTTGGTCACATGATGACCCACTTTATGGCTGTCACAACTGGGCAGGCTCCATAAGGTCATAAGTTGAGGACTACCTGTACTGGTATTCAGGTTTCCATGAGCTTTGATCTGGGGAACATTCTGTGATCTGTGAAGAAGCTTTATGTGGTCTGGGGAATATCCATTGCTAAATCTCCAAAAGCTGCTGAAATGTTGACTTTCCAAACTGGATTTTGAAGGAGTTACAAAGTGTATTAACAGTTGTTGAACAAAAGCCAGCATTGTCACTTACTTTACTTCTCACATTCCCCTGCAGGAGATTCTGGCTGTCTCAGTCTTTTCATATACCTTATAAGAGATTGGGGAACAGGCTCTAGACAGAGTATAATTTTTTTTAACCCTCCTTTCCCATGAAAATTTAGAAGCCTAAAATATTTCGTCTACTGAATTGTGCGTGAAGCGATGAAGATATATAATTACACTTCAAAATGAAACTGGACTTACAGTATAAAACCTTTTAAACATATATAAGTAAGATCAGTTGCCTCTGCATTATTTAATTCGGTTACTGTTTTTTGGAGAAAGAAAAATAAAAGTGTACAAACCCCAGCCATAGGCCAACCTTTAATCAAAACAAGGTTGCCAATACCACAAAAAGTATATTCAGACACTATGACTGCCTCAGACATCCTCTGTGCTCGTGGTCTTTGCTTTACCACAAAATTTGTTCTAGTGCTCTAGTGGTCTTAGAAGAGGGGAAAAAAAATTAAACAAGGTATATACACCCTCTGATTTTTAATCTCTCACATTAGTCCCCCCCCCCAAAAAAGATTTTTGGCTCCTTTCTTAACCAAAAGGTTGTATACTTGACAGAAAAAACAACCATTACTGCGGAGTTAAATCATCAACACTGTCTTTTTCTGTTTTTAATGCCGGTAAAAACTTGAATGGTTAAAGTCAACTTTATATGATGTTTTAGAAGCTTGCAGTGTATTTTTTGGTTATGTTTACTGGTATGTGTATAAAGAACAGCTAGCTATTTGACAAAGGCCTGGAAATACAAACTTTCAAGTACAATCAGAAGCCTGCAATCAAATAATTATCTGAGTGATTGAAATCAGTAAATGAAATTATGAATGGGTTCTATCACTCTCTTCTTTGCCTTCCATATACTACCTGCTGTCTATTTTATTCAGTTTATTTAGTTTTTTAATCTATATCCTACCTTCGTTATTTTGACGGAAAACTCAAGGCAGAAAACATATTCAGCATACTTTCCTCCTCCTGTTTTCCTCACAACAATAACCCTGTGAGGTGGGTTGGGTTGGGTTGAAAAAGAGTGACTGATCCAATGTCACCAGCTGGCTTTCATGCCTAAAACAGGACCAAAACTCACAGAATCCTTGAATCTTTCCTGAATCTAGTTTTAATTCCAGCCAAATTGAGACATTTTTCTTTTCTAATATGCATGAATATGAAGAATTGTTATTATTTTAATTACATTTATATGCCGCCCTTCTCCGGAGACTCAGGGCGGCTTACAATTTTTGGGATACAACCCAGTGTGCTCAGCAATAGCCTTCATTCCATTGTATATGCCTGCTTATTACTAAGCGGCATTTTTACAAGGTCAGCTAATTGCCCCCAACAATCTTGGGTCCTCAATTTACCTACCCCGAGAGGATGGAAGGCTGAGTCAACCTTGAGCCTGGTGGGATTCGAGCCTACAGCAGTTGTAGGCAGCTGGAACTTAAGTGCAGGCAATTAACAGCCTGAGCCACCAAGGCCCTTAACGTAAACGTAAATGTATTGAACGTAAACATATGGATGAACTTTCATGGTAATGATCTAAGTGCCAGACTACAGTTATCAAAATTGCAGGTAATAGTAGATCTGTTGTTTTACACTATTAATTTTCATTAATATTTATTAGTATTGCTAATTGCAATAATATTGCAACCAGGTATGAACACATGGACTACAGGTAAATTACATGCAATTCCAAGAATTGTTCTGCAATTGTGTTCTATTTCTATCAGAAAAAAAAAGATTTTAAGCATCATTATAAACCCTAAAAACAAAAACGGATAGGTGTGCTTTAGTGATATACTTTTCCTATGTGTATAATAATCATAAACTAGAGTGAAAATTCCTGGTAGAGTCTGGAGTGCCCGGCCTGTATCCTGGAAAAATGTATTTTTAAGTTTATTTTTTAACTGTAATCATTAATTATATAATATAATTTTATATAAAATAGTAAGCTATTATTTTGAATCTTCAGAAGAGTAAAATAGATCTCTCCTCCTGAAAGCCAGTTTTGCAAGTACAGGTGAGCCTTGTTTAGTATCCACTCATCCGATGACGATTCAGAGTTAGCACACTGCCATACCAATAGTGTCTTACGATGGGTCTGTGTAGTTGCATAAGTTAAATAGATCTTGCCCAGAAACTAGCAACCTTAACTGCATTCTGTCATACTGTCATGAGGTCCTCAAATGTGCACTGATCAGGACCCAAAAGACAGCTATACATTTGTGTTGTTGTCTGTATGTCACCACAATCAAAAAGGGCAGAAGCCACTGTATAATTCTATTTGGTCAGAGTATCTCTGGATCTTGTACCCATGCACAGTCCCATTCCCATACTTCCCTGCTTTTGCCAGGCCCAGCTGCCAGCTCCTCCATTGGTTCCATCCAATGTTGGCTCTTTGTAGTTCTCTGCTTTTAAATTCTTTGAAGTCTTCCATCGAGGTAAGGAAGATTTCCTAGGTTTTAATCTGATGAACTGGTTGTAGGTGATAGAGAGGGTGGTTTTCTAGATATTGATTATTTAAGCCTCTTTCTGTATGCTGCTGCTTCTCTGAACAGTAGGAGAGACAATACCAATGGTAGATTTTATCTAGAGCAAGGGTGGGCAGGTATGGCCCCTTTGCGACCTGGGGACTTCAACTCCCAGAATTCCTGAGCCAGCATGGCCCCTTTACAGCATGGCTTAGGAATTCTGGGAATTGAAGCCCGAAGGTTGTAAAGGGGCCAGAGTTGCCCACCCCTGATCTAGAGGGATACCAAACTGGGTAGGCATATGATCGTCATATACAACCTTGACTGCTGTACAAAGAAGGTACACGGCAAATTTGGCAGGATGTCACAAATAGTAATCACGGGACTACAGGATTGCTGCAACCATGTGGTATTATCTGACAACAACAGAAATGGGATTGCTGCAATTACTCCCCTTATAACTTCTTAAAAAGGAATAGCAAACAATTTTATTGGAAGATGGTTGTGAAATTTCTACCTGCTTTATTTTGAAATTTTGTAGGAATTTTCAGAAATTCTTTTTTCTTTCTTTCTATAACGGGGGAAGATGGTTCAGGCAAACCTGTGAAAGTGTCAGGTGCTGATTTGAACTTTCCAAGTTAGAGAAATTTTATAGCAACAATCAGGCACCTCTGCTTTCAGTTCTTTGTGCTATTATTAATTAGGCTAGCAATAGGCTTGGCTGCTTGCCTGAATAGAGCAATAATAGTCTTCAGCTTCAAAAAAGGAAAGAATATGAACGCTGTTAACTGCTGACCTATCATTCTCCTTTCAGTTGTATGGAAACGGTAGGTCAGATTTCTAAGCAAGATTTTTTTTGGGTGGGCTGAGTAATAATATCATGGAAGAGAAATAGAGGATGTTGTAAATTCTGGCCCGTTGCTTGGTAGAACACAAAGCTGGCTGAGAAATTAACCTCAGTTCCTTGCATTATGTTTATATTTTATATAAAAGACGTTTCTGTTATTCTGAATTGTTGTGGATGTTTGTCTTTATATATTTAATATTGGACTGTATTAAAAATCATTGGAGTGTTATATTGTTGCTATAAGATCATTAATTGCCTTTGTATCAGCCATTATGCACGCTTTTGTAAAAGCTGAGTTAGCAGCAAAGATCAAAGCCATACTGTCTGTCTGTTTTTCCAACCATGTAGCCTTAAAATGTAACAACTTGTTTGCTTCTCGCATACAGCCTTCCTCCACACATTTTGTAGCAACCTTGTTTGATGTTCTGCATTTCACCAGTAGCTAGATAGCTTTGCACCCACCACTGATAAGGTGGCTAACATGATAGGTACATATCAGCAAAAGTTACATGCCTGTTAGAGCTGCTTTTCTTTTCTTCGTTATATGTAACTAATAAGAATGAGCTTCTTTGTACTATAACTGCTTGCTTAGAGAAAACCTAATAAAAGGGGCTGAGTCCACCTTTCGGGGCTCTCTCACCCCATGACAGAACTGGAGAGGTTTTGTGTGGAATTGGCTCACAGTGGGAAGCCCACCGGGCAAGGGAGAAAGCAATCCCTCATTATATTAAAAATATTCAAGTTGATGGACCTTGAAAAAGAATGCCATATTTCTCCACATTCACAGTGCCAATTCTACTGAATCTACTGTTTCTATACCCAGATATTTTCACTAGTAAAGATCAACATAAAAAATAGTTCAGCTTGTGTAAACTTTGCAGGATTCAGGGACGCAATATAGGTAGTCCTCAACTTATGACTACAATTCAAATATAACCCAAAATTTCCATTGCAAAGCAAGGTGGTTGTTGAGTTTTGCCCCATTTTACAACCTTTCATGCCACAGTTAAGTGAGTCACTTCAGTTGTTAAGTTAATAACATGGTTGTTAAATGAATATGGCACCTCCATTGACTTTGCTTGTTACATTGTTACAAAAGGTGATCACATGGCTTAGAATGCTGCAAACATTATAAATGCATTCCAGTTGCCAAGTGTCCGAATTCTGATCATGTGACTATGAAGATGCTGTAATGATCATAAGTGCCTTAAGTCATTTTTTTTTCAGTGTTGTTGTAACTTTGAATGGTCCCTAAATGAATGGTAAGTCAAGGATTACCTGTATGAATTCCAGCATTCTACACAAAATTGTAATTATGGATGAGTAAGGACTTCCTTAAGGGATGGCGTGGTTCAGTGGTTAAGACACTGAGCTTGTCAATCAGAAAGGTTGGCAGTTCGGCGGTTCAAATCCCTAGCCACTGCGTAATGGAGTGAGCTCCCATTACTTGTCCCAGCTTCTGCCACCCTAGCAGTTTGAAAGCACGTAAAAATGCAAGTAGAAAAATAGGGACCACTATGGTGGGAAGGTAACAGCGTCCTGTGCGCCTTTGGCATTTAGTCATGCCGGCCACATGACCATGGAGACATCTTCGGGCAGTGCTGGCTTTTCAGCTTAGAAACAGAGATGATCACCACCCCCTAGAGCCGGAAACGACTAGCATGTACATGCGAGGGGAACTTTTACCTTTACGGACTTCCTTTAATTCTCCTCTTCTGCATATGAAGCCATCTTATAAAATGTCTATGTCATTCCTGAACCTTCAATAGCAGGATGAACTAAAAAGATTAAATAAACATATGCGAAACATATGTAACCATTGGCATGTCACAAAATTTCAGTCAATTTAAATAAAGATGACTGAAGGAGTCTTTTCTAAAACAAACTGATGAGGATTTCTTTTCTCCTTCTACCCATTTTGAATTGTCTAGGCAAGATTCCAAGTTTTTCTTCTTGAAGTCAAAAAGGCAAGAAATATGTTAGGCAGATGCCTCCGAAGACAGTCAAAATAGCTTTAACAACTGGAGGTTTCCTATCTTCATGTCACCTTTGCTTCACTGAAGCCACCGCTAGCATTGAATCACAACCAACATCACACAAGTGTAATTCTGCTTATATTCAATGACTCAGATGTGTTCTGGAGACTTTTCTAATTCTCTGTCGTAGGCTGAATAAAGGTACAGAGGACAGAAGAGTGACATGGAATGACACATTTGGACATGGGCTGAGGGCCTCACTTGATATTGGGAGAATCAAAGAGGCTCAGTGGGTAGATGATCAGGTAAATGGGCGGGGGGTTGATTTTTACTTTGGCAGTCATGAATTATCTTAGGACAGGGATGTCAAACTTGATTTCATTGAGGGCCGCATCAGGGTTGTGTTTGATCTTGGGGGAGCGGGGGTGTGATGAGCGTGACCAGGGTGGGCGTGGCCTGCTTGATGTCATTCGTGTCGGCACCTGTGGTGGCCCATGGTGCCTCTGCCTGTGAAAACGGGCTCCCGAGCTCCATTTTCGGTTGCGACAGCCTCCTGCAACCCTCTGCCAGTAAAAACGGAGCTCGGGAGGGCTGCATGTGGAAAGAAGCCATTTTAAAAAGGATTGGGGAGAGGAGGTGAAGGTAAGGTAGGGGAGAAGAGAAGAGAAGAGAAGAGAAAGAAAGAGAAAGGTAAGAGAAAGTTGTCCTGCATGAAAACTGGATTTTTTGTAACTAGATTTTTCTAGTTGAACAAAGAATTGGAGGGGATGCAGGCCCCAGTCTCTTAATCCCCTGGCTGATAAGTCAGACCAGAAGGGAAGCATTTGATCTGCAATTCTACAACAATCCTCCCAACACTGTGAATCGGGTCAATTAAAAATTGGCTAAATTGTCCAGGGTTCCAGAAAAACAAACTCCAACAGCAAAACTCTGAGACAGGCATTTTCTCAAAGTTCCATTTTATTAGAGTTATCATATTGGCACATCTGGGAAAACTCGAATCTGAAAGTTCCGGGTTTTCCGCCAATAAGTAAAATTTACAAATCCACCCCCTGCATTCCCTCACATGCCCCAATCATCATCCGTCCCAACTTGAGACATCCCTTCAACCACTCCTCCACCAGGTGCAGGAACAACATGACCTTGACTTTAAAGAAGAATGCTATTACGTCTAACCATATATGCTCTATGAAATCCCCCCTCCCAATTTCCCAAGCTCAAGAATGTGGCAGCGTGGAAGCTTCTGGTGCTAATATGGCTTCCAAAGCTGACATTTAGTTTGCATTTTAGCAAAGGGGAAAGAGATGCTATCATGATCAAGGATGCAGAAATACAAAGTCCATGATCAGAGGCACTGTCATTCTACATGTCAGATGCTCTATAGAGGCAGAGAGGCTGAGTGTAATGCTTTGTTGAGAAGAGCCAGAGGCTGTATTTTTGTGACCAAGATTGGAACTGATAGAAAGACTCAGAAAGAATCAAGGCTACCCAGAGGGAGAGACAATCAGTATATTTGGGGATACCTCATACCAATAAGGACATTGAAGCAATCCTTTCTACTGCTACAGGTGCCTTCCCCAAACTTATAAAACAACACAGTATATCTCTCAACAGCTATGAAAACGTTGAAGCAAAACACATTTGAACCAAATATTGGTCGTCTCTGGTGAATTTGCAAGGCCAAAACTATAATTTCTCACCTTAATAAGGAGAAAAATATAAAAGGCTACTTTTCAGTCAAATATTTGAAATGCATTTAATTTTTAAGACTCCCCCAAAAGTTTAGATTATTGAATGCATTTATTGGCTACCCTATATCTCAACTTCATTATTTAATTAAAAAAATGTTGTTATGATGGACTGCTCTGAGAAGGGAATTGTTATAAGCCTAGACTTAAAGATTGCTGTTAATATGGTTTTGTTATTCTGTCCAGTGCAGGGGTTTCCTTCTATCAGTTAGATTGATCTAATCCACTTTGATGCTTTTTATAATATAATATATTGGATTGACAATATTGATTCGAAGCATTTGAAGAAATTGATGAATGCTGTAGTGTTTTTCCACTTCATTCTGTCCATGAAACACATTTCTTCTGCAGAAATCTATTGAAAGTGAAGATTGCAAACAATAAAATGCTAGCGACGGCTTTTTTGCCCATAAAGCTGAACAGCTGCTTTGGTTTCCCTTCTGCTCTAATTAGGTCTGACAAGTTTACAGTGCTGCGTTTAAGAGAATTTCCTTGCCCATACAAGGCATTTAAAGTCAATGATGACATCTCTCTTTAGAAGTGACTCTGTGCAGATGCTCAAGACAGTTCTTCCAATCCTAAATTGGTTAAAGAGTCACAGAGGAAATGCCCAGTTTTTTGAAGCTTCTGCTCCTATTGTGTCTCAAATCTTCCTTTTATAGGATATCCGAATTTCCTTTCTAACTGATGAAAGTCTTCAGGCTGCTCGGTTGTGAGTCCTCCAGGAGCTTTTAATGTAAATATACAAATATGGATGGTGATATTCTTAAATCTAAGTCTTCAAGAGGCCTTAAATGTTGTGTGGATTTCTTCTAGAAGTACAACTTAGCCAGTGGGCAGATATCAGCAGAAGATTGCTCACTGGGGGATAAGTACCATCACAGCATACAATTGTCATTGTTATTTGATTCCAGATGGATTGTATTTCCTTTAAAGATCTGTTAGCAATTAATCTTGGGAAACCCAGACACCAAGTTGCAGGAGGCAAGACTCATTGTTTTTTTTTTGCAGTGTGCTTCCATACCTCACCTGATTCTCCTTTCAGAGGCCATGAGAATCAGAAACACTATGAAATAAAATGTACACGAGGCTGGTGCTTCATGATGTCCCATGGAAAGCATCTTGTTTAAATTGTCATTGTTGAATTACTTTTGTGGATGGTCTCGGTAGCATTGATACTGTTTACTAGAGGAACCAATTACAATGGGTTTTGTCACTAAGGAACTCTACTAAAATATAAACACCTCTATTGGTTGTAAACCTTTCGTGTATATTAATTAATTACAGTTGAAAATGCTGCAATTATGAAGGGTTTTTTTTTTGTGTGTATGTGTGTGTATGTGGTTTTTCCCTCATAGGCCATTAGTTTCTGCAAAATATTGCACCAGCTTATATTATCAGATTTTAAATATTGGGACCGTGCTTAGTATACTGGGGATTTGGAGTGATCTTCTCTGCTCAAAGACTGTAGATCTTTTTAACAGTTCTTACTGCGTCCCTACTGTTTTACAGGTAGACCTTGACATATGACCATAATGGAGCCTGCCCATTATGATCTCATTTTGTGATAACTGTTAGGTGAGACAGTTACTTAACAACCTCCACCCTGTTGATGTGGTCGCTAAATGAACGTGTCAGTCATTAAGTGGAGCATGGGATGCCTCAGGGGTGGGGAAGACCCTGAGAAGGATAGTCCAGGCCTAGGCCCTCCTGCCCAAGGTCTCTTGAGGCCTCTCCGCCCCCTGGGTCACCCCGTGCTCTCTTCTGCTCCTCTGGATCCCCACAGCCCTTGGGCCTGCTTTCCCCCACCACTGGGTCCCCACAGGCCTTTCTCTCCCCTAATGGATAGGACTGAGGTCTGATTCCCATACTACAAGAGCCGTAGTGGCACAGTGGTTAGAATGCTGTATTGCAGGTGAATTCTGCTGACTGCCAGGGGTTTAATCCTGACCGGCTCAAGGTTGACTAACAAAGGGCATAAATAACAAAAGGGCATAAATTTGCCATTGATAGTGCTGTGAAGATTTTTCAACTAACAGTTCCTGAACATATTATCTTGGGACTCACTCCTAAGAAGTCCCCAGATATAATATTCGGCATCACTTAAGGCAAGAAAACAGAAAAGATCGGTAGAGAGAAGTTTTTATACACATGGCTAGTACAAACTGGCAGTCTTTTTGAAGTGCAAAATTACTCCTCTCTACATTTAGCTCTCAGAACTGGTTTTAGAGGCAGAAAAATCCACAAACTACTGTGCTACATTGCAATAATATACTATGAGGCATGACAAGCCACTTGTCATGCCTTGTTGTGGGATGCTAAACACTGATGCTCAAAAAAAAAAGTGTAGATACTACATGAGCCACGGTGACGCAGTGGTTAGAGTGCAGTACTGCAGGCTACTTCTGCTGCCTGCTGGCTGCCTGCAATTTGGCAGTTCAAATCTCACCAGGCTCAAGGTTGACTCATCCTTCTATCCTTCCCAGGTTGGTAAAATGAGGACCCAGATTGTTGGGGGCAATATGCTGACTCTGTAAACTGCTTAGAGAGAGCTGTAAAGCACTGTAAAGCAGTATATAGTATAAGTCTTAAGTGCTATTGCTACTATAAGTCTTAAATGCTATTGCTACTAGGGCTCACATCCTCCTCTTTTACCTTTTGGAGAGCTCTGGAGCCTTTTGTAGAGTTGGAACAAGACACTTCATCACAATGCGATTCTGGAAGCAACTCCCATGTTGCCAGTAGCCACATTGAACTATTGCTGAGAACATGGTGGCCGCTTCTGGAATTGCACCATGTGGCCGCGCAATGAAGCAATCCTTTCTGCTTTCCCAACGCAGTGTGCACAGCATTGTGGAAAGCATCAGGACGTTCATTTCTGCCAAGCCTGGTCTCTGCACTTGATTTTTCCTTCCTAGAGATAAGAACTTTACACTTGTTATAATTAAGTGTCTTGTTAAGTTTTACTCAGTATTCATAAGCTACTAAATATGAGCATATGGGTATGGTAAGAGATGACAGACAATAATAGAAAGATTATTAGACACCGTCTAAATAATTTTATTTTGTTACTTTCTCTGAAATCATATCTAACTTGGTGGTTAAAAAAAAGATGAGATCCAGAACAATGCCAATGAACACAAATGCTAACGTTTCTTGGTTCCTTATTGAGTATGAAAACATCCGTTTCCATTTACAAGAGAAGACCCACTCAACCTGTCCTTTCCTTAGACCTCAAATACTAGCTATTAGAACACCTATAGCATCTGCGAATGTCAAAGTCTGCTCTTAATTAAAGTTGTTGTATATTATCTAAGTTATGGTTTGATCTATCTGCTTGGATGCGGATATATATGAAGTTAAACTCATAAAATCAAGAGGTTTTTCCCAATTCATACAAAATTAGTTGGAAAAAGTAGTTTTCAGTCTTTACCGATTTAAATATCCCTTTGCCACCTATACTTTGGAAAAGCACATGCTTTCTGTATTCCACAAAGTTAAGAGGAAAAGCTCACTATTTATAGATATCTCCAAGCCAATGTTACTGTGCTGGATTTTCTGAAACAAGTAATCTGATCTTGGCCCTTTTTGTATTATACTATACTCTCCAAGAAAATTTTGCTTTTTTTTAAACCTCTTTTCTTCATTTCTTTATTGCTGTGGTTCTTTTCTTAGCTAGAGTGGTATCAAAATCGCATTGTTAGAACAGTAAATCCTATTCCTAATTCTAAATGCATTCGTGATGTTATTGTTTCTGAAGAAATAACTATAATTCTCCATTTCTTACAGCAGCTTAGTTACATCCACAGCTCAGAAGCAAGATGGGTTTGTTCAGATGTAGTCATTTTTATCATAATGAGCATATTTACAAGTTACATTTCATTAGTTTAAAAAGTTATATGAGTCATTCTTTTCTGTTTTTCCCCCCAATAACAGGTAAATAAATTGAACAAGTGTATTTCTGTACTGGGAAGGATTTTTGGATAATCCTGTATTATGGCAAACAGGTTATTTGCTTGTTTGCTCATGTATAATTCTTCCCATATCTACTGCATGGCAGGTATGCAAATTAGATCTAATACTGGTTATGGATCCTGGCTTCTCTAGTTTGAATAACACATTAAGCTAGGACTGTTAAACTCCCAGTCCATGGGCTGGATGTGTCACACTCTGGCCACGCCTATGCCCGCTTTAGCAAAGGGGGAAAAAGTCCTGATATGTTAACATGACACTGTCATAATGACATGAGTTTGACACCCCTGCACTTAGCTGTTCTGTCATTTTAGCTTTGTCGCTTTTCCATTTTATCAGTTTTAAGAAAAAATTACATATTTGATGGCTTAAGGTTAACTTTTCTCAAATTGGCTATTTCCAGATGTGTTGGGACTGCAGTTGACTGGTGCATATGTTAGCAGATAGTGGGGAACACTTTGGCTTATAGCTCATCTTACTCTACAGCAATTGTGTTTTTCAAGTCTTTGCTTTTAGAATGCTGTTGAACATTCTGATGAAATTAGGGTTGGCATTTCTAAGAGACTATGTCCCACCTTCTTGAATCAACCAGAACATGTTCGGCTATAAGCACTATTTCTGCATCTTATTCAAACGATTGGAATCCCAGAGATAATTAGAATGATTTTCCAGATGGTGTGAAATCAGTGCAGGCAGATGAAGGCTTATTAAACTTTCATTGACCTAAAGTTGATAGATGATAATCTGATTCATATATTGAGTAGTGCTTTTTTTTAACCTGTTACAGCATAAAAATCCCACATGATGTTAATTATCTTAATATAGCATGTAAATGCAATAAATTCATAACAGTTGTCTAAATAATGTAATATATTATCTAAGAATCGCACAACGGGTTAAGAAATGGGTCATAAAAGCTTCATTTTAGAGATCATGATAGAGAGGAAAGCTTTAGCCTTTGCTCTGGAAATTTGAAATGTTGAGTTGGCCAATCAGGCCATCTTGTCTTGGCAGGGCCATGTAACATCCCTGCTTCATGAGTTACACTGGGTCCTAATGGATTTCCAGATGCAGTTCAGAGTCTTGGTTATTCCTTACATGGTATAGGTTCAGGACCAGCTTGTTTGTGGAACTGCTTTCTCCAACCGTTTTTGCCAGCCGTACACATCTAATGCAATGGATGTACTTCAGATTCCACTGTTGAAGCAACATCATGGGATGGGAGTGGGGAGACATGCCTTTTCTGTTGCAACACCTGCCCTCCAGAAGGATCTCCCTCTGATATATGGTTTGCCTGATTCAGTTACCATTTAAAAAAATACATTAAACACTTGGCTGTTCCATCCGTGTTTGGATCAGAATGATAGGAGATCTCACCTTGGGAGATATAGTATATATGGAGGGTTCCCAATTGCCTATTAATTGTAGATGTTGTAATTTTTAATTGTATTTCCATTTTTGTTTTTTTTTTCATTGATATCCCATTACCCATTGAATTCAGTTGCATGGCTGTGTTCCATAAATATATAAACACCTCTTGAATTAGACCTCTTTTTTTTCTTGGCAGGAATGATGAGTAAATGATTAGTTATACAAATCTACTGAAAGCCATTTTCTTTCTTTCTTTCTTTTCTTTCTTTCTTCCTTCCTTCCTTCCTTCCTTCCTTCCTTCCTTCCTTCCTTCCTTCCTTCCTTCCTTCCTTCCTTCCTTCCTTCCTTCCTTCCTTCCTTCCTTCCTTGATGTCCCAAAAGGACTCAAGGCTCACACATAAAATCAGAACAATACATTAATTACCTAAATGAAATTAAATTAAACAAGCCAAATTAGCTAAAAATCCATTAATAATTTAACATAAAAACCAATCCCCCCAAGGAGTCAGCACAGCACAGCCTGTTCAAACAACCAGGTTTTTAAATCATGGCGGAAGGTGTGGAGGTCAGGGGCCAGGTGGAGCCTCAGAGGTAATTGGTTCCACAGAGTGGGAGCCACAACAGAGTAGGCCCTCCCCAGGGATACCACCAAACGACACTGGGTCACAGACGGCACCCCGAGGAGTCCCTGCCTGTGCGCTCGTACAGGGCAGTTGGTATTCGATGCCGGCAGCAGACGCTCCCATAGATAACCTGGACCCTTGTCTCGTAGGACTTTGAATGTCAATACCAGAACCTTGAATCTCATCCGGAAGGCAACTGGTAGCCAATGTAGGTCACGCAGGAGGGGTGTAACATGGGAGCACCAGGAAGCTCCCATCACAACCCGTGCAGCCTCATTCTGCACCAGCTGAAGCCTCTGGATGGTATACAAGGGCAGCCCTAAATAGAGAAGGTTGCAGTAGTCGAGCCGAGAGGTAACAAGTGCCTGAGTGACCGTGTGCAGGGCATCTCGGTCCAGATATGGGCGTAACTGGTGAACCAGCCGGACCTGGGCAAAGGCCCCCCTGGTCACGGCTCCCACCTGCTCCTCCAATCTGAGCCATGAATCCAGGAGGACCCCCAGGTTCCGTGCCCTGTCCACAGGGGGCAACACCTCTCCCCCCATGACCAAAGGTGGAATCTCCTGACTGGACCGAGATGTCGGTATGCACAACCACTCTGTCTTAGCTGGATTGAGCCGAAGCATGTTCCTGTCCATCCAGATCCATACCGCATCCAGACAACAGGATACCATGGAGAGGGCATCAGTGATGTGGCCTGGGGTGGAGATGTATAACTGCGTATCATCAGCGTACTGATGATAAGCCACAGATGATCTCGCCCAAAGCCACAGATGATCTCGCCCAACGGCTTCATATAGATCTTGAACAGGAGGGGCGAGAGGACCGACTCCTGAGGGACCCCACAAGTGAGAGCTCTCGAATTCGACCTCTGCCCCCCTGCCAACACCGATTGCGAGCGTCCCGAGAGGAAGGAGGAGAACCACTGTAACACAGTGCCTCCCACTCCCAGCCTCCCGAGACACTGCAACAGGATACCATGGTCGATGGTATTGAAAGCCGCTGAGAGGTCTAACAGGACCAGGACAGAGGAAAATCCCCTGTCCCAAGCCCTCAAGAGATCATCAACCAGTGCGACCAATGCCGTCTCCGTGCTATACCTGGGTTGGAAGCCCGATTGGTACGGATCTAAGTAGTCTGCTTCCTCCAGGAAAAGCGGAAACTGCTGAGCCACCACACTCTCAACAACCTTCGCTAAAAAGCGAAGGTTGGAGACCGGACGAAAGTTGTTCAATTCGGCTGGGTCCAGGGCAGGCTTTTCAGGAGGGCCTCACCACGCTCTTTCAAGGCGGCAGGAAAGGCACCCTCCCTTAATGAAGCGTTGACCACTGCCCTGAGCCAGCCACACGTGACCTCCCTGGAGGCATCAACCAACCAGGAAGGGCACGGGTCCAACAAACGTGGTGGAACTCAGTCATCGCATAATCCTGTCCACTTCATCCTCAGAAACAGGATCGAACTGAGTCCAGATTACATTGGCCAGACTACTTGTACCCCCTACATCAGACCACTGCAAATTAGAGTTCAACCCCTCCCGGATCTGAGCGATCTTGTCCTGCAGGTATTGACCAAATTCCTCAGCTCTACCCTGCAGGGGATCCACCGCAACCCCTGGCTGTAGGAGGGAGCGGATGACCCCGAACAGGGCGGCTGGGCAGTTACCTGCGGATGCTATGAGGGCGGAGAAATAAACCCTTCTCGCCGCTCTCACAGCTACCAGTAAGTCCTAATGTAGGCTCTCAACTGGGCTCTGTCAGAACCGGAACGGGTCAATCTCCATCTGCTCTCTAAGTCCCTTCTACGGCGTTTCATCTCCCAGAGCTCCTCGGTATACCAGGGAACCACCCGGGATCTGCGCCGAGTAAGGGGACGCATGGGGACAACTCTGTCGAGGGCCCCAGCTGCCTGTTGCCAGGCGGCCGCCAAGGCCTCGGCAGAGCTGTGGACCAGAGATGTAGGAAAAAACCCCAGTTCCGCCTGGAACCTCTCAGGGTCCATCAGGTCCATCTTTGAAATTTGTGTCTTTCATTTTCCTGTTGTGACGTATTGTAGGCATGTTTAGTGAAAGAAGTGATGGGATAAGTATAGTTCATTCTTCCTTTGTGTCTTTAGCTTGCTCCTCCTTCTAAATTTTCGCTTCTACATCCTATATCTAGCTAGATGACTTTCTCGACCTTTCTTACTGTTTTTGTAATTCCTGTTTTCTTCAGACAGAATGAAAAGCTAAACTGGGAAGAGGTTGTTCTGAATCCTGGGGTCACCCTCTCCCCCCACCCCCAAAGTTAATAAAATCAGCCACAGAGAAAGTTGGAGGACCATCATTTTTAATTGATTGATTGATTGATTGGTTAATTAATTGGTTGGTTGGTTGGTTGGTTGGTTGGTTGGTTGGTTGATTCATTCATTCATTCATTCATTCATTCATTCATTCATTCATTCATTTATATTTCCTATTAATGGCCCATGTCCCTCCATGTAGCCATTGATGAATTGAGAATCACTAAGAGATTTAAGATGGCCAGGATGATCATATCTCTCCCATCTAGCCTCTTCAAAGCATCTAGTGGAACCAAATGACATCTCTATATTTTATCCAAACTGAAAATCTGACTGAAAAGGGTCCAGATAATCCATTTCTTCTGGGGTCCTCTGTAAATGCAGCCTGAACATCTTTTCAACAGTGTTCCTCTAAAAAGGAAGGTTGGAGGCTAGACAAAAATTGGCCAGAAAATTTTTATATCCAATATAAACAAATACACACAGAAAGATACGGTGTTTATACACATATACATATGCATACAGATGCATTTTTGGACTGATTACCACAAGTCAACATGGCTCTGACTTCAGATAAACCTTTGAGGTGAACGACAAGGTTCAGGAGTAATCATGAAGTGAATTTGGCAGAAGCTGTGGGAACTATGGGGCTAAGCAGCCTGCATTGTAAACTAACAAAGTCTTGTTTGTATTTGGCATTTTTATATGCTCAGGTGGATTTGCAGCTGCAGTGACCACTCCTCTGGATGTAGCCAAGACAAGAATTATGTTGGCAAAGGTAAGAACTTGAAGAAGAGTATAGAGATGGCTAGCAAGTTTTCAGATTAGTAATTCTGGCATCTTGCTTAGTAGCAGCAACAAAACTGAATCCAGCGTCTATTGCTAATTTCACTGCAAGAATCATAATGAGAGCATAGGTACATTTCATTTCTGCATTGAAGATGAACTTCAGTACTACCTTTCTTTTCTTCAATATAGTTCTAGGAGCAAATTTGTACCTTTGAAACACTAAGCAGCTTTCCAATCCACTGTTTTTTGTGTGACATGATGTTCTTAAGTGATAATATTTGCATTGATGATGAGTATCTGTTTGGCAGAATAGATGGGAAACTTTAAATTCTTGACTATGAGCTGTTGAGCATATTTATTATTTATTTATTAAGAAAGTGTATATGGTTGCCTACATATAATATAAATACATTATTATTTTATATTATGTGACAAATATATATTAAGATAATGTATATGGTTGCCTACATATAAATTATATAAATTATGAGTTCCCTCACTGTGACTCCTGGAGGCTTACAGAAGTAAAATCCCAAATATAAAACCCAATAAACCCCTATCAAAGAAACCACTTAATAGGTTTCATATTCCCCTGGGCACAGGTGGTATTCATCAGGTTCTGACCAGTTCTGGAGAACCGGTAGTGGAAATTTTGAGTAGTTCAGAGAAATACCAGCAAATACCACCTCTGACTGGCCCTGCCCCCATCTATTCTCTGCCTCCCAAGTCCCAGCTGATCGGCTGGGTCTTCTTTTATTGCCCTGCACAGGAGAACAGAGCTGGAAAGCAGGTTAATGGGGTGGGGAGAGAATGGAGATTTTGCAGTATCCTTCCCCTGCCATGCCCACCAAGCCATGCCCACAGAACTGCTAGTAAATTTTTTTTGAATCTCACTTGAGCCTCTGGGGTCTCTAGGCCTATTGACAAAATTATTTTTTTAAGGCCTTTCAAAAGAGTGTCAAAATGGAGGCCAATCTTATCTTTGCAGGGGTGATGTTCCTCAGGGAGGGAGCCACCACAGAGAAGGCTTATTTTGGATCCACTAGAACCAAATATTTGTTATCCAGTGCAGATCATGGTCTCCCAGTTCAATCATTCTCATCTCTTGTGAAAGAGTTCCAGCTATGAGAGACCTTTGTGTGACATTTTGGGTGAAATAATGGTCTTCTTGGAGGCAGCTTTTTATATGTATACGTCTGTTTCTTTTTCTGTATAGACTGGCTCCAGAACCGCCAGTGGGAATGTGTTATCAGCTCTTCAAGGTGTTTGGAGAACTCAAGGGATATCTGGGTAAGGATAAATAAAGGTGCAGGGATGAATTGAGGGAAAATGTAAACACATTTTTTTTTCAGTAGAAAGTAGATTTTTTTCCCCTGAATGACTATGCAAAGCAAGATATTTGTATATTTTTTCACTTAAATGTTCCATGCTTTAAATCTTGTGTATGTGCTGTCTGGTGATAATTCATGAGAAGTTTTTGAGTAAGTTAAATTGATGTTAGCTAGATAGTTTTTCTGCAGGGCTGTGAACCAAGGAGGGTTTTTATTTCAGATGTTTTGTATATTGCAAGAGTTTAAATAGTTCATGATAGGAAAGGGGGCGGTGGGGAGCTTTTTTGTTGCTTAGGAAAGCCAACTGTTACAATCTGTTTTGTGACTGGTGTGAGTCCATTGTTAAGACATTCTGTAGTTTATTTTGAATCAAACGATAGCAGTCTTTCCCAAAGAGCACTAAGAAAGTTACAATTAGCACAAATTATTATAGATCTATGTATTCTTTTTTTATTTCATAGATTTATAATTCACCTTTCCTCTAGGAATTCAAACACTGTATTTTTTCCTCCAGTTTTATCTTCCTCAAAACAGCATGAACTTAGTTAGGCTGTGAGACAATGAGCAGGCCCAAATCATCCAACGGACTTTTATGGCTGGATGTAGACTTCATTTTGAATGTCTTCAGTCCTTAGCCAACGTTTAAATTGATCTATTTTAAAATGTTTCATTAGTTGTGTACTACAAAGCATTTACAACATATATTTTTTTAGATTTGCATGTGTATGTTTTCAAAAATACTATAAAGATCTGAAATGTATGTACTGTTTGCTAGCTGCCTATTATTTGTCAGTAAGCAAACACTTTCCGCTGGTGAAATATATTGCATTAAAACAATATTGTTCTTTCCAGTTGTCACAGAATAAATCACAAAATAAACAATGGCAATGAAATAAATAGGATAGCTGGGAGGCAAAGGAAATGGAGTCTGTGGATCCTTTAAATGTTTCAGTGATCTTCTCCCAGGCTGTTTTGGTGCAAAGAATCCTTCCTGGCCTTCAAAGCTGCTTAATCTAACAAGGCTCATCAGCCATTGCTTCATCTTGGTCTTAACTTACCCTTTCCTTCCAGCACATTACTCACCCCCATTTATTTTCTCTTGCCCATTTCTTGAAAAAGTTTTCAATCTGTGTGAAAAGTTATCTGCTGTTTTCTCCAGACCCATATCAGGGTAAAAGAACAATGTTTGTGTTTTGGCAGTCATGTAATCCTATGAGAGACAGTGCTCAGCTGTCGCATTCTGTCACAAGCAGCTTTTAGCCCCAGCAGCCCTTGCTAGTTCCCGAAACTCTGACTTTCATATGAAAAGGAGACACTTGTGGGCCCTTAGATTATAAGGTTTGTAAGCTTCCCAGAGTTGCTTGGGGGTGAGATGGTTGGAAAAGAGAAGGAAGGAAAGGAAGGAAGGAAGGAAGGAAGGAAGGAAGGAAGGAAGGAAGAGGGAGAAAGGAAGGAAGGAAGGAAAAAGAGGAAGGAAGGAAGGAAAGAGAGAGAGGAAGGAAGGAAAGAGAGAGAGAGGAAGGAAGGAAGGAAAAATTAAAAAGAAAGAAGGAAAGATAGCATGGATAAGCAATATAGTGCAGGGGTATCAAATTTGTGGGCCGGATGCATCACACGCAGGCTACGCCCACCCCAGCTCCACAAAAAGGAAAAACATAGCAAAACATCACGTGATGACAACATGATGACGCGAGTTTGACACCCGTGATATAGTGGTTGGATATTTTCCCCCAAAATATATATGTTGAAGAATATGTCATTTTGAGCAATGAAAGACTACGATCCGCAAAGTGATATAGATTGGATGTAAAAGTGCTGTGGATGAAGAGGTGATGCAAATTGTCCAAAGCTAAGATATTCTGAATTCCTCTTATCCCTGCTTTTTAGTAAAAGTTTTATTCTAAATGTTTTAAAATTCTGAATCATGTTTAAAGATAGCCTAGAGTTGCCACGTGTTTCCATAACAGAACCAGTGGTGGGATTCAAAATGTTTTACCAATGCAATGGTTCTGTGGGCGTGGCTTGGTGGGTGTGATGTGGCTTGGGAAGGTTATTGCAAAATCCGCCCCACTAACCTGCTTTCCAGCTCTGTTCTCCTGTGCAGGGCAACAAAAGAAGACCCAGCCAATCAGCTGGGACTTAGGAGGCAGAGAATAGATGGGGGCGGGGCCAGTCAGAGTTGGTATTTGCCAGTTCTCTGAACTACTCAAAATTTCCGCTACCGGTTCTCCAGAACTGGTCAGAACCTGCTGAATACCACCTCTGGATAAAACATTGAAAATTGGTAGTGTAGCTGCTAGCAGGGGTTGTATGTGGCCCAAAGATGATGCTGGCATGTCTTAAAGAGATGGAGACCTTTCAGAGGGGTTTTCTTCATGATGTCTCCATGCTTTGGGGGGGGGCTTCTCAAGATGATGCACTCTGGAAATTGCTAGAACAGAAAGCATTGCTAACTAGAATGGATAAATGTAGAAAGCTTGAGGAATTATGGAAGAATACAATTTATATAAAATTGCAACTAAAAAGAAGTCACATTTAATTGATGGACTCCTTCAGCTGCCAGGCTTGGAACTTACAATTACATTCTTCTGTCTGTTCTGGGGATTTATTTATTATTTCGGTGACTGAAATTTGTCTGGGATCATAAAGTCAGAAAAATTACAGCTCTGATGTCTAGGAAAGGAGAAAGTGGCAAGCAGGGGCAACTTGAAGGAAATTTTGGGAGGTGGCTGGAAATATTACAGGCCAATTTTGCAAGGCTTTCTACCAATTATGAATGGTTAATCAAAACAGGAAAAATGTCAAGCCTGGTGTCCATCTGAAAGCATAGATGATGAACTGCCTTATCTCCCATCCTGTTATTTAACAGCCAAATAACAGAAACCATAGAGCCTCAGACTGCAGACTGCCACCTTATTAAAACCAGAGGCTGCATATTTGCTTCCAACTGGCACTTGAAGCACGGGCCAGTGGTTTAACATACCATCTTCAATCAACTTCTCTGAGCTTGTCTGTGCTTTCAGTCAGCATAGTTTATGCTTGTTGGAGTTGGCAGCCATTGTGAGGAGGAGGGAGAATTAAACTTGACTGTCTTAGATGCAGTCCTTAGCTTGCCTATCTGATATAGAGATAGAGATAGATGGATGGATGGATGGGTGGATAGGTGATAGATAGATAGATAGAATTCTTTATTGGCCAAGTGTGATTGAACACACAAGGTTGACTCAGCCTTCCATCCTCTCGGGGTAGGTAAATTGAGGACCCAAGATTGTTGGGGGCAATTAGCTGACCTTGTAAAAATGCCACTTAGTAATAAGCAGGCATATGCAATGGAATGAAGGCTATTGCTGAGCGCACTGGGTTGTATCCCAAAAATTGTAAGCCGCCCTGAGTCTCCAGAGAAGGGCGGCATATAAATGTAATTTTAAAAAAATTGTCTTGGTGGATATACTCTCAGTGTACATAAAGGAAAAGATACGTCAAGAGTCATGAATCATAAGGTGCAACACTTAATAATAGACATAGGGTACAATAAGCAATCCAATCATACTAGGAAACAGTCAAAAAATCGTTAGGATACAGGCAACAAAGTTACAGTCATACAGTCATAAGTGGGAGGAGATGGGTGAAAGGAAGGATAGGAGGATTAATAGTAATAGAAGTGCAGACTTAGTAATAGTTGGGCAGTGTTGAGGGCATTATTTGTTTAGCAGAGTGATGGCGTTCGGGAAAAAACTGTCCTTGTGTCTAGTTGTTCTGGTGTGCAGTGCTCTATAGCATCGTTTTGAGTGAAGGAGTCGAATCAGTTTGCGTCCAGGATGTGAGAGGTCTGTAAATATTTTCACAGCCCTTTTTTTGACTCGTGCAGTATACAGGTCCTCGATTGAAAGCAGGTTGTAATGGTTATTGTTTTTCTGCAGTCCTAATTACTCCCTGTGTCTGTCTTGTTAGGTTGCAGAACCAAACCAGACAGTTACAGAGGTGCAGATGACAGACTCAATAATTCCTCTGTAGAACTGTATCATATTATGTATGACTGGATTTAGGCTGGACCCAACTCTCACTCTGGATCTAATTGTAGACAATATCTTTGTCATAATAAAAAAGGAACAACTAGAGGAAACACATGAAACAATCAATGTCTTCAAAGGAATAAATTTCACAGATGGAAGAAGAAAAGGACAATACAATTTCCTTCCTGGATATCCTCATCAACAGAAGAAATGGCAGCAAAACTGGGCTGCCATTACAGATTTAAATGTCACAACCTGATCTATAGGGGTCTGCCTTAGGGATGGACTTGGGGCTTTTCTTGACTCCTTGATTTCACATCAGTCAAAAGGATTTGATTGATAGTCATCTTGAAATAGGAAAAGCTACTGGAAAGAATACCTGTGGACAGGAATCAGGTCTTGGTACACAATATCAGTCTTGGTATTCATATGAATTTTTTGTAACACCTTTAAGCGAAGAAGGGTAACCAAACTCTTCTGTAAAGAGAGCCAAAATTTTGGAAGAGATCATTGGGCTAAATTAAAACCTAAAGCACATAGAGAATCCCTCAGCATGGTCTAATAAATGTGTAAGCACCCAGTGAAATACATTCATTAAAATACTGATCAAGAATTATTTTGGATTATATTCCTTTATAGCTTTATTTAGAAATAACTGCTCCTGATTTGACATTTCTTGTAAGCATGCCTTATTTATCACCGCACCTTTAATAAGAGTTCACAGTGTGCTAAAGCAATGTGGTGGGAGTTTATAAGTTCCATGTTTCCATATATTTCACCTCATTTCTCTTAGTGGACTGAGAGTGGCCTACAACTTATAGAAGTCTGCTATATCCATGGAAAACAACACAGTTATTGGGAAAACAACAGATGCCTCTGGGAAGAACTTGAAACTTTCCAGGAAAATTTGTTTCCTGCTTTCTTTGCTTTATAAGAAAACCAAACTAAAGTGTGTCATTCTTAAATTTTTCCTGGGTGGAAGGAGTTAACGAATGACTGGACTGTAATAAGAACAAGAAAGAGCTAGGTAAGGAACTCTACTGAAGAATTAGCATTTGAAAGAGAAATTGAATAGAGAAAATAATAGCGGCAATTACTTTGGCTGTGGATCAGTGCCAGTTAACCTTTTCCAGTAGGAATCTTCTAATCTCCAGATACACGGCTTGGTGTAGATGTGCCGATCTGCTGAGGGAATCTTCTGTCAGTACTTGTCTTGCTACAAATTACTTCACTTTAAAGCTGTAATTATAGTAATGCAGTGGATTGCTGTCTAGTGAAACCATAAAACATTTCCATCTGCCTGCCACAGCCCTGAAGCAGACCACAGACAAGTGCAAGAAGGAAGACAAAGTACCCTGAATCTGATTTAGCAATGGTTTGAGGACGAGAAAAAATAAAACTCACAAAAGGCTGTTGTAGAACTTGTCTCACATTCTCCAAAGCACAGATTAATCAGAAGTTTTGATTACGGCTGGCTTGATTAAAAACAACAACCCTTTCTCTTAGGATATTAGTAGTAATGTCCTTGTTGATTCTGATGAGCTTGTTTCTTACAATGAAGAAATCCAACAAGAGATGTCATAAGGCCATCCTAATCTGAATTTTAGAGAATTATATGGTGGTTGTTGAATGGGAGCAGCATGGTGGCCTAGAAGT
Organism: Naja naja; assembly: GCA_009733165.1. Classification (NCBI taxonomy): domain Eukaryota; kingdom Metazoa; phylum Chordata; class Lepidosauria; order Squamata; family Elapidae; genus Naja; species Naja naja. The sequence goes on from CM019149.1 coordinate 46,234,244, forward strand.
GGTGCTCTCACCCAGGGGTGGGATTCACATTTTTTAACAACCAGTTCTGTGGGTGTGGCTTGGTGGTCATGTGACTGGGTGGACGTGGCCAACTTGATGTCACTCATGTCAAGGGGCCTGGCCTCTCATGGGGATGCTGCAATGGTTGTAAGCCTGAAAAATGGTCATAAGTCACTTTTTTCAGTGCCATTCTAACTTTGAATGGTCACTAAATGAACTGTTATACTCAAGGATTACCTGTACAAAAATACAAAAAACTTCTTTGCTTGCAAAAAGCTGCCCTAAATACCAATCATTAGATTAAAAATACTTGCAAGCCAGAGTTACAAATCAGGCAGGGTGCCAGAGCACCTTGAGGAATTAAAATAGTTAAAATACAGTGATAACTATCAGCAGCCAACTGTTGCTCATAAAGTGAAACCCATTAGCAGAGAAGTCATTTAAGCTCTCCAGAAAGAGCACACCCAGGAAAAGCAATCCTTAGATCCATTTGCACCACTTAAAGATACCAGCTGGTCTCACAAGATATCCTAAGGAAACCATCCAGGTTTAAGAAAAGATCACATGCCCCACAGAAAGGCAGTAAAAAAATCAGTGCCAAACTTACATCCTGCCTCTTGGAAGTACACCCCAAAAGGATAGTGCCAGATACCACTAAAGCAGTGAAGGAAGACCCCCCCACCCCAGATAGAAAAAGAAACGATGAGGCAGGAAAAAAATCAAACACAATACAAATAATTAAATCACAACAGTAGCTGTTCCTTGTTAAACCAATTACCAGAACAAATAGACACAGGAACTAGCCAGATTTCTCAAACCAGTTTCTTTTCAGGAACAGAGATTAATATTTTTCCTTCCAAACAAAGCTGAATAGGGAAAACTATCCCATCAATAAACACAGGATTAAATGTTATCAAGCACAGAATTAAACTTCACCAAAAACCAGTTTTAGACCAAAACTCAGAAAGGGTATGTAAACTCACATTTGAATGTCAATCTTTCTAGCTAGCCAAGAAGAAGTATTTCATGGGAGTATTTCCTCCCAACAGCAGTATAAAAAGTTTAAAACAACCCTTCCCCTTTAAAAAAGTATCAAGCAAAAAAAACCCCTCCTTCGGAGACAAAAAGTCTAGGCATACTGCCAAGAATGTAATAAGGGTGGAAAAAAACAAAAGGAGATTTCTTCTACCGGTTCTCCGAACTGCTTAGAAAGTTAACAAGGGGTTCTATAGAACCGGTCAGAATCGGTAGAATCTCACCCCTACTCTCACTGCACAAACAGGAGGCTGGGAGTTCCATCCTAGCTAGCATCAGATATTTCTCTCTCTGGGTGCAAAGAGAAAAACATCTGCTGTGAGCTCCGCATAGGCATCAGGAAAGGCATCCGGCCAATAAACGCTCGGCTCCATTCAGTTGCCTTGACTCCACCCCGGCGCAAGGGATTACAGGGTTGTTAAAAGAAAAAAACAGTTGTTGAATGAAATGAAAGAGTTTTGGTGTGGTAATTAAGTTATGGGTAAACATTATTGGAAATGGCATATCACCATTAAATACTGTAGGCTGTAGCACCACCAAGTAGTCATTTATGTAATTATTGGACAGGCCTGGCAATTAAAAACTCACCATTTGCCACTATACCTGCTTTTAGCAGTATTGAACACAGTCTCAGAGCAACCCATAGGTGACTTTTAGAACTGTGTCTTCTATAAGCAAAAAATGTAGTAGATAGTGGCAAAATGGAGTAGGCTCTTGGGCCATTGTTTCACATCAAAAGTACCATGAGGCACACAATGTTTCTTAACAAGATTTATTGAAGATGATGGAGTCAGTGGGTTGCAATGACTGTTGTGTTGGCATGTGAGAGAGCAGTATGAAGACTGCAGGACCAGAGTAGAGGTTGAATTGCAGAGGTTTAATATGCTGAGATGTCTGGAGGTAGATGCTGGTTTGCCCTGAAGCGATCTTTTGGATGGACTCAGGTGGGGGGGAACTTTGGAAAGTTTTATCCCAATCCTTGGAGTATATCAGGGTCCAGATGGGAAAGCATAGACTTAAGCTAATCTCTGATAAGACTGACTGGCTGTGGGTTCATAATTCTTCTGATGTCCTGGTTTACTTCTGAATGGAATTGCATTGTTCCAGAAAAAAACTGGCACACAAGTTGGGTGTCTTCCTGAACTCTCAGCTCTTGCTTGAAAATTGAGTAGTAGCCGTCACCAAGAAGGCCTTTGAACAGATTTGTCTTGTGTGCCAGTTGTTCCTCTTCTTGGACCAGAAGGCTCTTTTCATGGTTACTTGTCACTAGGTTACTTCATATATGGACAACTGCAATGTGTTTTGAACTGTCTTTGAAGAACAGCAATTTCAGCTGGTCCAGAATGTGGCAGCGTGAATACTAATGGGCATACCATGCTATGCCTATGTAACATCTCATTTGTGAACTGTAGTAGTTACTGCTGGATTTCCAGGTACTGTTCAAGGTACTGGTTATCATCTACAAATCCCTGACAGGAGGACGTGGCTATCACCATTCCCTCACTGTTTCTGCCCATCTTTTAAGTTCCAACAGAGTGTACATGCTCCAATTCGCACACGTTAAGCAGTGTCATTTGATGGGACCATGAAGTGTGCTGCTACATCAGCCCCAGCCCAGTGGTCCTTTCAATAAGCCTTGAAGTTGTGGCTCTTTCCCCAGACTTTCGAGCAAGGATGGGTTGTGAGAAAAGGGTTCGTGTATCTGTTCCCCTGGAATGACCATCTTCCTTTTCTATTACCTGTTCTTTTATTCTTTTCCCAGTATTCGATCTGTATTTGAGTTCTCGGGTTGCCCATGCTTGCCTAAGTTTTTAAAATCCATGCCTTTTTCAGGAAACATACACTAGCTTGTTGTGAAAAATAATTCAGTTCTATGTTTATGAGATAAACCCACACCTTTTGAATATCAGGAAACACCTGTGTGCAGAGTTTATGTAAAAACTCCTCTCAGAATTTGAAATAAATTATTATTTTAACTTATGAACAAGAACTTGATTTGGACCAGAGTTTCACATTAAAAAATTGATTTACTTTCTTAATATTTGATTATTTTTGTTTTCGGTCACACTGTTTATTATTTGGTGACACGTTTGGAGTTGTTGAGGAATATATTGGGGATCCCTGTTTTGGAGGACAGTGATGACCTCAGGGCCTCATTTTGACAGCTGTTTTGTGGCCGACAGAGTGCCACTTTTTGACACAAAATTTGCAACTAGATAGTGCATTTTTGAGGTAGGAGGGGGCCCAAACTCTCTCCTCACTAAAGTGACCCCATCTCAGAAAGCCTTGCTCCCAAATCTGCCCTCATGCAGCCCTCAGTTACAAATAAGTTGCGCTCCAGTTGGCATTGAGGGAAAAGTTTTAAAATGGAGCGGAGCCTCTCTACAGTATTTGCGGGAGTGGAGGGGTCAACCATCCTAGTGGTAGAACTGCCAAAATGTTAAATCACTTTTGTTCTTTTCTTCCAGCTTGTTTGCCGGCATCGTCCCTCGAATCTCTTCTATCAGCCTTGGAGGTTTTATCTTTCTTGGGATGTATGACAAGATCCGAAGCTTGCTTTTGTGATTTTGGTCAAGAAGAACAGCTGTGGAACCACTTTCCCGCCCACTCCCTCCTTAATTCTAAGAAGAAGAAAAAACATACATTCAAAAAAGTTATTCCTTTACTTCCCACGTGTTTCTGTTCCCCCTCCCCATTTCTCCCTTCCCCTTCTTCTCCCTCCCATTCCTGCCTCCTGTGGCTCAGCAGCTGTTCAGCAGCCTGGACTTCATGCTCTCTATTTAAACAAGAACAAGAAATCTCGTAATTCCATTTCCTGAACAAAAAAGTCCATGTATGGAGAGTCCTGTTATAGTGGTGAGCTCATGGAGAAGAGTCTGCCAAGAAATTCAGCTTTGGGGGGCAAGGAACCCATTTAGGGGCTCCAGCCAAGGGACTGGAAAGCATTATTATTAGCAGTCACTTTAGGGAGTGTGATGTGCAAATGACAGGTTGGTCTCCGTGGCATAACAGCCACACATATTCATCATAGAAATGGCATCAGAGCCACCCCAGAGAAGAAAACAGCATAGTTAATGTGACTGAAGACTTGCCATGCTCTGGAGAACAGATGGAAGAAGCAACAAGTTTTTTTTTTCCTTTTAAAATGTATAGAAGGGGAGAAACCCATTTGTTTCTTCTTTTTTTTGAAACCCATTTGGAAAATCTAGACCACTGTTCATACCTACAGGTGCATAGCCAGCATTCTTGCTTGGATAAGCAAGACTGCCTTTTTTAATTAGACTCAAATTTCTTTAGTACTGATTGAGTACAATGTTGTATTATTTTACCGCCTAACAAGGTTGCCTATGAAAAAAAGAGCAAGCTTGGGGTTTTTTTTTCCCCTTTCCCATCCCTTGCCTCCAAAGAATCAGTTTGGCAGGAGGTGAAGAAAAAAAAATGAAGATACAGAAAAGGGGGAAGAACTGATGAATGGTAAGAGAGGACAAGAAGATGCCATCTCCTGCAGGGAGCACAATTCCTCTTCTCCAGGGACAGTCACAGAAATGAGTGATCTTGCTGGAGAGGCAGAATGGGATAGTGATGGACCACAACATGCTGAGTCCAAAGAGGTCACACCACACAGGGGCAAGGTGGCTTCAGTGACTGAAGAACACTTCGGGAATTTTTAGGACACTCGCAAATCCTTAAGGAGGGTCAAAGTCAAAGGGTCGCAATGTTTTGATTGCATGCCACCATCTGGGCTATTTTGAGCTGCATCTCGACTCCAGTATATGAGCTTGACTGCCATGATGGCTCACCCCAAAGAGCTAGGCACCCTAGGTTACTTTTGTCTACTTGGGTTTTGCCTGATGGGTATACTTCCAAACCAAGCATTGGGTTGTTGCCATTCTGTGAGCCGTGGGAAACGCAGTGGTTAGAATGCAGTACTGCATGCTACTTCTGCTGATGGCCAGCAGTTTGGCAGTTCGGGTCTCACCAGGCCCAAGGTTGACTCAGCCTTCCATCCTTCAGAGGTGGGTAAAATGAGGACCCAGATTGTTGGGGGAAATATGTTGACTCTGTAAACTGCTTAGAGAGGGCTGTAAAGCACTGTGAAGCGGTATATAAGTGCTATTGCTATTCACTATTTGCATTTTCAAAGAATACCTATGTTAGGGCCTCTGTAAGCACCAAAACCAAAAATGTTTGTATTTCACTGTGCAGCAGGCTAGCTCCAACTAGCTGCTTCAATTAAAAGAATCTAAAACATAACCCTGGAGGAGCAGAGAACCTGGCATAAATTAAGAAAAATGCCCATTGGCATTTTTTTTTTTTGCTTTCTTTCAGAATCCAGCAATTTTGAAAGTCCTGTGCTGTCCTCATGCAGAATTTGAATGTCTTCCCTTCAGAGTTGCAGCTTAATCTGTTGTAAAGTTTAACTCCCTGAAAACACAATCCTACATTTTTTTTCCTGAAGTAGGCACTGTTCAACTCACACCAAGCGTATTTCCAGCCCAGATGTTGCAGAATTGGACATAAAATAGAGATATAAGAGACGCGTTTTTTGCTCAAAGGAACCAACTATTTTACTGGATTTGGTGTAAATTTCTTGTCATTCAAATGACGTCTCCTTCAAGCTAAGCTCAATTCCAGATGACATACTGGGACAGAGTTTTCTGTTAATGGGTAGCCATTGCAATCTTCCAAAGTAACACTTTTTTAAAAAAGCCACCAGTTTATCCTACAGTCCTAAATTTTCCCAATAGTCCTGCATCCAAAGACTAAGCAGCTCTGACTCTTCCAATAGGAACTGGGTGATTCTGGGTGACACCAGAATTAGAGACAAGAAAGTGGGACATTGGCTAAAATTGGCAACTAAATTGCCCCAAACTGATTAAAGAGAACTTATGTATTTCATTGAACCAGTGGAATGAATGACTAAGAAATGAGCCCTCTCCATGACCCTAATTCAGAGGTCTCCAAACTTGGCAACTTTAAGACTTGTGGACTTCAACTCCCAGAATTCTCCCGACAGGACCCCTGTCTTAATTATTCAAATACAACTGGGAGGTCTTTGGTTCTCTCCTTGATGCAAACCCTATTCCCTCCTAGCACTGATGTTGCCTAGCTGGGTAATAAAACAGCAAAACAACTAAAATCAAGAAAGCACTAAGAATCCCATAGTTCAAGTCTGAGCTATAAATATTTTACTGAAATTCAAACACAAGTTCCATTTGTCATCCTAGCCCATTATTACCGGGTTATGAAACAGTCATAGCCTTTTAAAAAGTCTTCAAAATCCAGGAAGCCTAGCAGTGCAGAATTCCATTTTACTTCACCCAAAACCGAATTATAAGGAAGTGCAGATCAATGAATCAAGGTGGAATAATTGGTATTATAAATGAACCTTTATTAAAGACACTTCAATGCCATTTGTTAAACACTTCCAATATCTTTACAATGTATTCTCAATGTACAACATTGTACCACATTAGTCTAATAAATAAATAACTTTTTACACAAAAATTAATACTTCCTCTTTTCACATTGCCTCTCAGAAGCAGCAGATTCACATATTTAGTGGAAGTAACAACATTTAAACAACCTTATCTAAAACTAAATTTTCCAAAATGTTAATATGGCAAGTGTGCTTAGCAATTCCAATGGTGATGCCTTTTTCCTATGCCTTTTCCCATTTATCTTCATCTTTACCTAGTAACCTTCTTCAGCTAGTATCCAAATCTTTATAAGATCACTTTACTTTAGAAAGCATGTCACTTTTGCTCTTTATGAACAAGGGGAAATATTTACCCTGAATATGTTTCCCTATTAGCTGATCCGTTTTCTTTAAAATCACCAAATAGGCCCCAAGTTGGCACCTTATATCACTGAACACCTATTCCAAAGTGCAAGTGTGTTTATTGTCTGGAGATAGGGGGATGGTGAAATTATGCATTACTTCAGAAAGTCCAGCTTCAGCTAAAAAGCAGATGGCAAAACTTGTCTTACAAAGCTATACATCTCCCACCAACTGAAGGAGAAGGAAGAGTAATTTAATGGCATAGTAATCAGATATTTAAAAGCTCTCTCTTACTTAAAGGGAGAGAATATGTTTTACCCCAGGTTTTCTATTAGAGGAAAGCTTTCTTAACAAAATTATGAAGAAAAAGGCTTGCCCATGGTATACCAAAATCTCTGGTTCTTTCCTATCCAGTTGCTGTAGCAAAATGCTAAACCTCACAATAGAGAAATAACCTGTGCCAGCTGGCCTTCTAATGTCTACTTAGAAAAATCTGGTTGTTAATGTTTCTTTTAGAGTCAAACAGTCTGGTTAATATAAGAACATACCAAAAAGCTTTCTTTGGTGTTTCAGAATAGATTAAGTCTATTCGTCCCTTCCTACAAAGAAAGTGTTTCCTATATCATGTCCCTAATATGAGCTCCTAATATCCTAAGCTAAATCATGTTTCCTATCTTTATTTCTCTGAAACTGGCCTTTAAGTCAAGGTAAAGAAAAGAAGAAGAACAGACAGAACCTGATGCTGTCCTACAGACAATGTCCTAACCTATGCTTACCAACTTTAGATCAGATTAACAGAGTTGGAAGGGACCTTGTAGATCATCTAGTCCAACCCCCCGCCCAAGCGGGAGACCCTACATCATTTCTGACAAATGGCAGTTCAATCTCCTCCTGAAAGCCTCCAGTGATGAAGCTCCCACAACCTCCGAAGGCAAGCTGTTCCACTGAACTTTAGTTCAGCCTGAGCTACAATTAATCAAGTGGTGTAGAGAATGACTTTTGGGAACTACCATAGTTACATAGGCATAAATATCAAAAGAGACAGCAATTTTTTTTAAAAAAACCCACACATAAGTTATAAAAACAGTTTTCATGTATGCGTTCACATTTGTGTCTGGGGCTTAACTGAACGTAAAACAGTGTATAGAAACTAAACCAAAGTAGCCTAAAGTAATTCATGCTTTTAAAATGATTTTCCTTGATAGATCTTTACGTCAAAAGTCTCTCACAACACAAAGAAGACCTTCAGAATTGGAGCAACTATCTGTGAACCTGAATTCTAAGTCTGACTTGAAAAGAAAAGGGAATTGGGGGTGTGTGCGTGTGCGCAAATGGATTATTCATTGTGTCAGGTTATTGCATAAGTAATATTAGCAATACATTTTGAAACCTCTATAAATGGTGTCAAGGTGCCAAGAGAAAACATCAATAAGTTCCTATGCAAAACAAAACAGCATGAGGACGTCCCCTCTATAATTTTCTTGCTCCTGCTGCTGCTTTTGGAAGTGAGCTTGGCTGTTTAATGTTGTTCCACTAGGATCATTGCTAGTGCATTGAACAGCTAATATTTAAATAGAAGTTGGGATTTACACAAGGTTGCGTGCATCTAAATTAAGGTTGAAATGGGATAGATGGGCATATATTCCAGATGTTACCACAGAGCAGGGATGTTTCAGTGTGGTGTCCTAAAACACTCCTGCTGAGAGTTACTCCCTTCACTGGCACAGGCCCAATTTACATCAACAAAACTCTGCCACTGATTCAGTCATGTTTCAAAAGGTACTATAGGTTCGGAAGATATTCTTGGAGCATTTGGCTCAGCTCAGTGTTAGAAGAGCAGAGTTCAGTTTGCTTTTTAAGGCCAGAGCACCACAATCCTGTGCATTTACTTGAGAGCAAGTCTATGGAAGAAACATACTGTACTCTATTGTGCTATCAATATTTCTGAGAAGACGGTTAGACTAATGAACTAGTTCAATGCCTATTTGAGAGAGCTGAATGGCAACGATCATGGGGAAATGACACATTCCATCTAATCTGCTTGAAGATTCCCCCGCCCCAGCTCCATGTCTGAACCTACACACAGTTCTTCAGCTTACTGAACTCTCTCAACAGTAATGTCACTTGAGCATGTACACTTTTTTGAAGGTTTAAATGTTCAGTTCTTGATGGTGTGCTGTGTAGAGCACTTCTCTCAAATAGTACACCCCTACAGTGGGATACCATAGAAACAGCCTTTTTATCAGTGTGGTCTTTATGTAAAGTTTGTGGTCCCAATCTCAAAGTTTTAGCTAAAGACACCAGAGGTATTTCTCTTGGAGATGGCTGGGAAGGATTTAAAAAAAAAATCCTTAACAATGGGGAAAAAAATGCATATTGTCAACATTATATAATTTCACTCAATCACACATGCACCAAGGGATAAAACAGCCTCTGTTAAAAGATATATATATATATATATACATATAGATTTATATATTTATATATATATATATATGAAAACTCTTATGTACACATTTGTTATCAAATACTTCTTTCACTTTACATCGTAACATTTTGCATTTCTGTGCTTTATTTGCAAGCCAACATGGAGCCACTGATCCTTCTCGGGGAAGTTTTAAAAACTATTTACAAGCGGGCATTGCAGAAACAGGGCTCTGTTCCCTTACTCAAGCTTGCTTCTCATACCTCATGGAGTTGTCACTTTTCCTTTAATTTGCAAAGCTGTCCATTCAGACTTTGAGGTAGAAGTAGCCTAGGTAATTCTGTGCAAATAAGTGGGAGAGACAGAGGGAGCACGCTCGGGGTATTTTTTTTTTTTGTTTCCTGGGTCCCTTGTCAGCGTTTCAGTGGCTGGACTGAGGGAGAGAGGTGGGTGACCTTGTTAAATGGCCATTGGAGACAAGCCATGGCTGCACTTCTCCCCCAGGCAATGCTTCAGATAGTTCAGCACTTCCTTTTCGGTGTAGCAGAGAGCCTTTGGCAGGCAATAAACAGTCATAAGGCTCACAGTTGGCCAAGGGCTGTGAAGGACCTGTAAAGCAATTAAAAGCAAGAACTTTTAAGGGCAGAGTTTTTAAAACTATGCTGTTATCTCTACCACCTCCTCTTCCTCCTCTGTACAGAGGCCTAAATATTAAAAAAATCTAATTCTGCTTAATCTTATTTGAATCTAGGTTTGACTTTTTTCCACTCACAATTTAACTTGGGCTGTACCTGATGCCAGAGAACTTTTGCTCTAAGGAAAACCTGGACATTTTACGGACCCCAGGCCTTTGGCTGTCCCTGTTTGGTCCACCTGAGGTCAACTGGAAATTAGAAGTCAAATGCAGATAAATGGTGCTACAGGGAAGAAGCTCTGTGCAGTTCGCCATGCGCTCCTTCAGTTGGCTGGACAGCGGGGCGATAAAAGTGCTTTTCAGCACCTGCGCAGCACTCGCTCCTCACCTGAAGCAGCCTGATGAGGCATGGCAGAAGTTATCACGTGAGGGGATGTGGGCTCGGACACCCAACGCTGTCTCGGTTGAAGCATGGCCATGCGGGTGAGTGGGCAGAACTCAACCAGGAGCTATTGGTTTGGTCCTCCACAACAGTCCCAGTTGCTCATGTAGTCCCTTGGGAAAATTAATTGCCCAACCCTGCTGTAGAGTATTTCTAGAGTCCATAAACACTGACCCAGCCTCACTAGTGGTTCTCACCCAACACAGGGTTTGGAAATTGAGCAGAAATCCCTGACTTTCCTGCCTTCAACAAGAACGTTCTTGAGTAGTGACAGAGAATTGTCTTTAATATAGCTTTAGAGCCATGGCGGCACACTGGTTAGAATGCAGTATTGCAGGCTAACTAGCTCACTGCCAGGAGTTTGATCCTCACCAGCTCAGGGTTGACTCAGCTTTTCATCCTTCTGACATCAGTAAAATGAGAACCCAGATTGTTTCAGGCAATATGCTGACATTGTAAACCACTCAAAGAAGGCTGTGAAGCAGTATGTAAGACTAACTGCTACTGCTAACTTTATCAAGGCCTGCTTTAAATAAGGAAACTTTTGCAACAATTTGGCTGACCTGAACAATCATTTCTAGTACCCAAGAATGAATTATCCACTTGTGCCTTCATCTTCTATTGGGGAAAGCTAAACATTTTGATTGATTGTAATCTACTCAATGTGTCCCAGAGTAGTAACTGAACACTGCTTTAAAATCAATAAAGCCTGCGTATAAAGTCAGATCAGAATGATTTGTATATTTATTGGACACATATTATAGCACTAAGAAGTACTATATATCTTAGATCATCCTGGCTTGCTTATCCATTAGAGAAAATTAAGTGTTTCAAGTATTGGAGCGTAGTCTTTCAGGTTTCCAGAAGATCAGCAATTTGGGTAGTTCTGTAACTTCTACTGCCCAAAGGGCTACATTAGCTACAACCCAGTTTTATAGACACTCTGGGGCAATTACATTCTAGCAGCAATTAAACTGTTTACCGCTAAAATAGCTGTTCAACTACTGAATGGCATTCAGCCTGGCCCATTTACAAACCTACGAGCATTGAAACCATTCTTTAGACTCTCTTCAAGTCTCCAAAATGTGTTCCTATTGCAGTTTTGAGGCTTGAAGCTAGCGTACCAACCATTAAGGTCAGCTTGGAGCAGGATTAACTTCATCTTTCAGAAACCTGTTTGATTCTACAGGGCTGTATTGATAGAGAGCTGCCAATTCTGTGGGTATATCAAACTTGTATGGAGGAATTACCTAGTCCCAGCCTTTCTCCTGAATATGTAGGCCAACTAAACCTTATGGAGGCCAAATCAATGTACAGTATTAGAACACTGATCATCAGACAGTTCACTGTTCCTGAATTTTATCACCAAATGTTAAGCTGCCATAAGCTCTCTGTTGTAGGTTATTTACACAATCTAACCACAAATAAATATAGAAGGACTTTTTCTACAACCCATTTTAATGTTCTTCTTTATGCTCTATTGCACTTGTGGCTCTAGGGAGGCAGCAGCTCCTGCCAACTTCTTACAGTGTTCTTACATAAAACTTCTTACATGATATCCCAAGAAGTGCTTTGCTCTCTCCAATTATTTTCATGTTTGGAGGTCAAACATGAACATTTTATATTCATTTTTTAAGGGAACGTTAATTCTTCATTAACATTCCAAGTTACCAAATACAATTTACTGAGCCATACCACTATGCAAAACTTTGATTTAGATTTGTTGTTCTATTGTTTTATGATAATTTCTGGATAATAGGTTTACTATAGCAATCTATTTTTTTCCTCTTTACTAAAACACTCAGTTCTTATATTCTTTGCCAGAAATATTTTGGCTTCCAACAGTCCTCCTGGGCAAAAATGCTGACTAAAAAAAAAGAAACAACAATAAGAAGAGCCAATCTTGGCTTCCTATTTATTTTCCAGGGGGCTCCTTTGTATTTCTAGAATAAAAACTAAATATAAGATTAAAAACTCTAAAGGGGTCACTTGGAGGAAAAGGATCGATCAATCTGAAACAGATCTTAGCTAGGGCTATCATATCTGGGCTAGAAAAATCCAAATGACCACTAGATGGCAGCAAAGAGAGTACATAGTCATACCTAAACTTCCGTCTGTCCCTCACCCATCTGCCATTTTAAATGCAGAGATATTTATTTGTATCTTGCCTTTTTACTTTTTAAAATAAGTCAAGACAGCGAACATAACCAACACACCTTTCTACCCTTGTTGTCGCCACAACAACCTAGTGAGGCGAGCTGGGCAGAGTGTGACTGGCTCAAGGTCACCCTGTTGGGCTTTCATGTCTAAAGTGGGACTAGAACTCCCAGTCTCCCGCTTTCTAGACAGGTGCCTTCACCTCTAGACTTAATGAGAGAGATGAGAGTGATTGACTTCCAAAGGTAACCTGGAAAGTGTGGGAGGTATTTTAAGAAACGAACCCTCCCCCCCAAATAGGCACACGTACCTTTGCTGTCTTCTAGAGGTAGCTTGCTTGGGCAAGCCGCTGACATCCTGTCATGATTGCTAGGATAAATAGTGCCACTGGCATCTGATTTTCTACTGTCCGTATTCGTGCTGCACTTTAGAGGGCTAGAACAGTTAGCTGTTAGTACGCCATCATGCTTGTCAGAGTCCTTGCTACTGGGAGTATTTGGAGTCATGGCCTCTGCAGCCAGAGAATAGTAATCTGGGCTCTTGGGATAAACGTTCTTGATATCCATGCTTCCATCGCAGTCAGTGTACGCGACAGGCAAGCTATAGGCTTGAGACAGAAAGGAAAACAGATGTAACAAATTGGAATTATATTCAGGTAGAAGAAATACCAATGGTTTCCTGAGTCTAGCTGCCACTCATAGATATGCCAAGTATATTCTGGGTCAACAGCCCAAATTCCCAATGAACAAGGAGGACTGGTTAGGAATTCTGGAGTTTTCATCCTAGGGAAAGATTGTGTTTCATGCTAGAGAGCCCCATTGGTTGTTCTACAGAGCTGGGCATAGTTCTTTAGAACTACAGGTAGTCCGCGACTTACAGACATTTATTTAGTGACCGCTCAAAATTACAACAGCACTGAAAAAAGTGACATATGACCATTTTTCACAATTACGATTCACCATTTCACAATTACGATGGTTGCAGTACTCCCATGATCAAAATTGGGATGCTTGGCAACTGGTATGTATTTTGGATGGTTGCAGTGTCTGGGGACATGCGATCACCTTTTGCAACCTTCTGGCAAACAAAGCCAATGGGGAGGCTAGCTTCACTTAAGAACCATGTTACGAACTTCACTGTAGGGATTCCACTTAACAACCGTGGCAAGAATGGGAGTGAAATGGGGCAAAACTCACTTAACAAATTTCTCACTTAGCAGCATACATTTTGGTCTCAATAGTGGTCGAAAGTCGAGGACTACCTGTCTACATTGGGAGGGCTATGGGCTAATACATTTAATTGAAATAATTATGTGTCACTATGAATATCAATAAAAAAAACCCTACCTGACTCAATACAAAGTATTGCTGAAAGACTCTGAAGATTTATACTCTTCTTAAAGAGTATTTGAAATGACAGGATCCACATATCACCCAACATTTCCACATGTCCACTCCTCATTTCTACTTTAGCAACTTCTATTTTCTATAATAATCCTTAGGTTAGGATGGGGTGAAGACTGGACTGTGGTTCTGGCATCTTGGTGGAAACACTACAGTATGTTTTTATATTGTTGCTTTTCTGCTGGGATCATTATGTGTGTGTGAGAGACAGGCAGCTCCATAGGTTCTTTATATAAATAAATATTCATTATTGACAGTCTGCTATTTCATAAAAGAGATAGGAGAGAGCATGATCCCTGATTAAAAAGTGTTAAGAGGAACATTTTTCAAAGTCAAAACTGTTGCCTACGTTTGCTTTATGTCCACTCCCCATACCTGTCTTGTCTGTAAAAAGCATCCTATCGGGAATGTCTTTTCCTTTCCAAGACTCTTTATTATAGCCCAAGCATATCTTTGGCTGCCAGTAAGTGACAGAGTGAGCATTGCCCTCTACATCCCTTCCTCTGCTGAGCTGGCAAATACCTGTAACTGAATGGTAAAGATGTTGTCTAACTGCAGGCATGGCCAACTTTTATAGATAAGGATACTCTATGAGGGTGAAAGTTCGTTCTCCGAGCTTCTGGGTTGGTTTCCGAACACTTCCTTACCAGGCGACATATAACATCTTCAGCAGAGTTTAGGGGATATTCCTCAGTTTAGAAGTATAGAATAACAGAGTTGGAAGGGACCTTGGAGGTCTTCTAGTCCAACCCCCTGCATAGGCAGGAAACTCTATACCACTTCAAACAAATAGTTGTCCAATCTCTTCTTAAAAACTTCCAGTGTTGGAGCATTCACAACTTCTGGAGGCAAGTTGTTCCACTGATTAATTGTTCTAACTGTCAGGAAATTTCTCCTTAGTTCTAGGTTGTTTCTCTCCTTGATTAGTTTCCATCCATTGCTTCTTGTCCTGCCCTCAGGTGCTTTGGAGAATAGCTTGACTCCCTCTTCTTTGTGGCAGCCCCTCAGATATTGGAACACAGCTATCATGTTACCTCTAGTCCTTCTTTTCATAAGACTAGACATACACAATTCCAGCAACCGTCCTTCATATGTTTTAGCCTCCAGTCCCCTAATCATCTTTGTTGCCCTCCTCTGCGCTCTTTCTAGAGTCTCAACCTCTTTTCACATCGTGGTGACCAAAACTGGATGCAGTATTCCATGTGTGGCCTTACCAAGGCATTATAAGAGCTTCAGGTCTGGGTGTGTCAAGTGAGGGTCTAGTGATGGCTCAGCTGTGAGTTATCAGTGAGTTGGGTCTTGTGATAAGGAGATTACACCAGCTCAGAGTCAATGGGAGGTGAACTGCTGATGGGGGGGGGTTGTGTGGGTTGCCTGAAGGGTTCGTAGGCTGGTTGTAGGTCCATGTGACTGTTGATGGAATTGATTGTTGAGTGCCAGACTTCAAGGAACTCACCAGTGTGGCGGATGCTAGCATGGCTGATGATTTTTGTGCTGCTCCAATTGAACTGGTGCTTTTTGGTGTTCGCCTGGGTAGAGATTAAGGATTTGGGATTATGGCGTTTGACTGCCAGCCGGTGTTCATGGATCCTGGTTTTTAATTGACATGATGTTTGTCCAACCCAGAAGCTCAGACAACAAACCTTCACCTTCATCCTACACCCAAAGGTACAGATACTATTGCAAAAGATGTTCTATTCAGAGGTGGTATTCAGCAGGTTCTGACCAGTTCTGGACAGCTGGTAGTGGAAATTTTGAGTAGTTCGGAGAACCAGCAAATACTACCTCTGACTGGCCCCGCCCCCATCTATTCTCTGCCTCCTGAGTCCCAGCTGATCTCCCTGCACAGGAGAACAGAGCTGGAAAGCAGGTTAGTGGGGAGGGGAGGGAATGGGGATTTTGCAGTATCCTTCCCCTGCCATGCCACCAAGCCATGCCCATAGAACCAGTAGTAAAAAAATTTAATCCCGCCACTGGTTCTATTCTCACAGAATATGGAACAGGTGGGAAGACTCCAAAGTTTATTTGAGGGAGTTAGCAGATTACATCTACATGTGTTTGCATAGATTACCGGTAGTCCCTGAGTTACGAATGTAGTGGAGCCTGCTTGTAAGTTGCAACTGTCATAAAACAGGTCACCCATGTGACCAACCCAATTTTAGGATCTTTTTGCAGCAGTTATTAAGTGAATGCCACGGTCATTAAGTGAACTCGCAGGCATTAAGCAAGCCAATGGTTTGCAATGGGCCACTTTTGCGAAACGATCATGCAACATGGCCACATGACCCTGGCGTTTGGCAAATGGCCATAAATGTGGGCTGGTTGCTAAGTGCCCACCACATGACTGGGGGAGGGGGGAGTGTCAGAACCTTGGTCTTTGGTCATAAGTACTCCTGGGGAGGTCCATCATAACTTCAAATGGTTGCTATGCAAGGACTGACTGTACTTATGTGATTATCAGCTTTATTGCCCCTGATGTCTTTCATGGTCATAAGTTGAGCACTACCTGTATAGTGCTTTACAATTAAAATGACACAGGTAGTCCTTGATTTACGACCACAATTGAGCCCAATATTTCTGTTGCTAAGTGAGACATTCATTAAGTGAGTTTTTCCCCATTGTATGACCTTTCTTGCCACAGTTGTTAAGTGAATCCCTGCAGCTGTTAGTAACAGGGTTGATAAGTGAATCGGGCTTCCCCATTGACTTTGCTTGTCGGAAGGTCGCAAGAGGTGTTCTTGCATGACCCTGGGACACTGCAGCCACCATAAACATTAGCCAGATGCCCAGCATACAAATTTTGATCATGTGATCATGGGGATATTGCAATGGTCACAAGTGTGAAAAACTCTCACTTTTTAAAGTGATATTATGGAACTTATGGAATCAACTGCCTCTGGACCTCCGCCTGGCCCCTGACCTCCGCACCTTCCGCGATTTGCAGACCTGGCTATTTGACCAAGTCGGACTGTGATCACCTTGCCAGGGGTGTGGGATAGTTTTAAATTTTAATTTGGGTTTTATTGGGCTTTAGTGATTTAATTTCTTTTTAATTATTTATTGTATTTATATGTTTTAATCTGTGAGCCGCCCCGAGTCTTCGGAGATGGGGCGGCATATAAGTCCAATAAAATAAATAAATAAATATTGTAACTTTGAACAGTCACTAAATGAACTGTTATTAAGTTGAAGACTAACTGTAGATAATAGATAGATAGAGATAGAGACAGAGACAGAGACAGAGAGAGAGAGATAGAGAGAGAGAGAGAGAGAGATAGAGAGGCGGGGAGAAATGGTCTGGTGATCAGTGATAAACTCTACAGATTTAAGGCTTTTTCCTCCTCAGGCAAAGCTGCAAATATAGGCTGCTTTACTTTATATACCCTACCTGTTTTCTTGTCTTTTGTTATGTGTCAGCTATGTGTCAGTTGTGTAAGCCCCTTGAAGAACAGAAGAAACTGCTGTAGTTTTTTTTTTCTGAACAGAAAAGCAATTTGTAATAGTTTTAACAACAGTGCAGTTCTGAGTTTTTGGCCTGCCGTCTCTCGCAACCCCCCCCCCAAAATAAATACAGCATTGTTTTTTTTCCAAAACGTACCATTGCTCTGGATTTGACCATTGGGCTGCTGGCCGTTTTCCACACTCTCTTGTCGATCTGAAAGTGTTCCCTGGGAGGACAGATAGCTTGGCACGTCAGGTGGTACAATGGTCTCATCTTGAAAAACAGGAAAAAGAGAGAAAACTAAAGAACCAATGTCACAATGTTAAGAACGGTGTTGAAATTCAGAAACAGCAGAAACCATGCTGGTTCAGGAATTCCGGGAGCTGAAATCCACAGATCATAAAGTTGGCATAATTATCTAGTCCTGATCTAAACAAATTGGGAATTGTGTAGCAATGCAATAGCACTTAGACTTATGTACCACTTTACAGTGCTTTTACAGCCTTCTCTAAGTTGTTTACAGAGTCAGCATATTGCCCCAACAATCTGGGTCCTCATTTTACCCACCTTGGAAGGACGGAAGGCTGAGTCAACCCAGTTCTAGGCACCATTATATTCCCAAAAATGATATTAAATGATGGCTGGGAATGTCTGGAAATTACATGAACCAGGAAAGACTCTATAGGTTCCAGAAATAAGTAAAGCAACATTCTGAGGGTCTGCCCTAAACATTTAGCCCTGTCAATACAAAATTAATTGAGATATTCCCACTGCATTCCCAAAGAAGAGGGGATGCCACTGATTTGCTCTTAACTTGCTGGCCCAATCATGGCCCATAAAAATCAGCTGATGGGTGAATCATGGTTATATTAAGAAGCAAGGTGTGCATCTCCTTTGG
This sequence comes from Naja naja, assembly GCA_009733165.1. Lineage (NCBI taxonomy): Eukaryota > Metazoa > Chordata > Lepidosauria > Squamata > Elapidae > Naja > Naja naja. Next base: position 46,252,462 of record CM019149.1, read on the forward strand.
AGTCACATTTCAAGAGCAAGAAGTCTTGCTTGAACAAAAGAACTACAGCTTTATTATATATCACCTAACCAACAATTTAATAAAAAACATGCCTTCTGTTTTGCGGTACTGAGATAGGGCAGTTTTCATTTTTAGGTAATACTCCCTCTTGGTTGGCAAGTATAGTATCTTTGACCAAAGTGAGAGCACAGAGATTAACAAGCAGCAGATAGTAACAAGGCGTATATTCAAATTATTGCAATGCTTTTTGGATCTTATTTCCGAGCTTACCAATTTTATGGGAAAAGAGCATCATAGCAGATGGGTATTTTAACAGCACTTGAATTTTTGAGCTAGAAGGAAGGCTTTCTACAAAGGTGTGCTTCAAAGCATATTTGAAGTCCTTTGGGAGTTGGTCGGCATATAAGTTTAATTAAATAAATAAATTAAATAAATAAATTTAGGATAATAGTCAAAACCGCTGGTACATAAAACTAAGCTTAGGGATCACTTGCAATCACTTGGAAGGATGTGCAGTTCTTGGAAGGATGGGTTGCAATATGTGAAGACCAACCTATGAATTATGCAAATACTTAGCAATTCCACTTGGAACTGCCCACTATCTATGCAGAAGAAGAACAAAGCCAATCTGCTTTTCAAGCTTTTAACGTCGTGCTCAATGGAGATGAAGCATCAGGAAGGCCATCTGGCCAGTAAATGCTCCGCTCCGCTCAGTCACACCAACTCCACCCCAAATAAAGAGATCAGAAAGGGTCATAAAAAAAAAGGAAAAACCCCAGAGAAGATGAGAAAGTTATTTCTTATGATGTAGTGCTCTGGCAACCAAAAACAGTATTTTGGACTAACCTGTGTTTGTGACACTGTATTCTTCACTCTTCTTTCTGGTCTGATAGATGATACACACCCAAACCAGAGATGTTAAGACGATGCTACAGACTACAGCAATAGTCATGATTCCAAAAGTGGTTCCATCTTTCCGCAGCTGCTTAAGGCAAACGCCACTTGGCTGTGTGCCCGTTCTGTTCCAACCGTATTTGAGATTTCACATGTGTACTTCCCAGCATCTTCTAACACAACGTTGGACAATAAGCAGCTGGTTGCCTGGAGTAAAGTGATGCCTCTCAGTCACAGTCAGAGAATGGTCGCCCTTCAACCAGTTAATCGTGGAGGTGGACTTCCGGTTGCTTTGCATTGCAGGACCACGGTTTCACCGACAGACACAACACGGTCTTCCAATGGGTGAACCAAACTTGGAGTCTCTGCAAGATTCGAAAAGAAATGATACCGGTAAATGGCGCCATCCCATTTCTGATGACATAGGAAGGGCCATTCCGCATGCATGGTTCCTTTACAAGATGCATACTCTTCTATTCTGAACTCCAGGTGGTCCTCACTTCATGACTCAGCAGATTTAGCAGTACTTACAACTTAGTTCCAGAGTTCCAATGGCTAATTCTCCACCACCACCACCCCGCCTCCATCAAAATCACATTTTGGATGCTTGGCCACCGGCTCCCATTCTATGACCAATCCAGGCATCTGTGCTGTATCCTATCCTTACCCACTTGATTTATTGATCCTGAGCTTTAAATTTTGCCTCCTTAAATTTCACTCTCTTAACTTTCAATGTACTTCTCTAGGGCTGGGGTGTCAAACTTACGGATTGCAGGCTGGATGCGTCATGTACTGGCCATGTCCACCCCCGTTTTAGCAAAGGGGAAAAAAGTCGAGATATGTGACAATGTGACGACGCAGGATTGAGACCCCTGCTCTAGGGGATCCTTTTGAACAGAATAGAATAGAATAGAATAGAATAGAATAGAATGGAATGGAATGGAATGGAATGGAATGGAATGGAATGGAATAGAGTAAACAGAGTTGGAAGGGACCTTGGAGGTCTTCTAGTCCAACCCCCTGCCTAGGCAGGAAACCCTACACCACTTCAGACAAATGGTTATCCAACATCTTTTTAAAAACTTCCAGTGTTGGAGCATTCACAACTTCTGGAGGCAAGTCATTCCACTGGTTAATTGTTCTAATTGTCATGAATTTTCTCCTTAGTTCCAGGTTGCTTCTCTTCTTGACTAGTTTCCACCCATTGCTTCTTGTCCTGCCCTCAGGTGCTTTGGAGAATAGCTTGACTGTCTCTTCAATGTGCCAACCCTTGAGATATTGGGACACTGCTAACATGTCACCCCTAGTCCCTCTTTTCATTAGATATACCCAGTTCCTGCAACTGTTCTTTATATGTTTTAGCCTTTCAGTCCCTTAATCATCTTGCTTGCTCTTCTCTCGCTCCTTCTAGAGTCTCCACATCTTTTTATACATCATGGTGACCAAAACTGGATGCAGTATTCCAAGTGTGGCCTTACAATATTTTGGAAATATAGTTGTTGTTTTTTCCTTCAGTAAAGGTGATTTATAAACTTTTCTTGATCCATAAGCATTTTTACTAGCACGGTCAGGGTGGCATTGGCTGACACGGAACCGCGGAGTTCTGAGCGTGCAGCTGTAAACGCCCATGTCGCCATCTTCACATCGGTGATGAAAGACATCGTCTGCCGGGGCATGACGCGGTATGCGACGCCTCGAAGCAGGGGAAGTCTGTCCCGCCATCCTTCTGCCAAGCAATCGCGGAAGGGGATGCCCACGAAAGCAGCACATTCCAACCGAAAGCAGTTGTTCCAGCACGGCTGCAGCGCCATAGGGTGTTTTGAGGAAAGACGGCAGCACTGTGGAAAAAATAGAGCGAGACCGAAATACCTCAAGCTAGTAAAGAATATTGGCTGGGCATCTCGAGTGTAAATAGGAGTGGTGCGGTGGGATTACGTCTCTCAGATGGTGGAGCCACCTGAGAGAGGACCGTGTAAAAGGGCGGCCGTGGCCACCTTAATGGCCGCATCAAGCGTGCGCTCTGCGCAATGCCATCTCGGCTCTCCTTTCCTCTGCCTTCAAAGGCGTCCTCCGCCTCCCTGGGATGACTGAGGAGGATACCAGGGAAGCTATGGGATCGTCCACTTCAGGGGTGTTCAGATGCGGCTCGGGTCAAGGTTATAGAGTCTCTTATCATGCCCTGTGGGGAGGATAAGAGGCAGATAGGGCCCATTGTTTGTTCACCAGGTCTGTGAACATGGGAGGGACTGGAATGGCTTCTGATTCGATGGTAGGTTGGTGAAATATCAGGTCGCCCGGTTCCTGCTGCGACTCGGGCGACTGGACTGGGGAGGACTAGCAAGCGGGCTGTATTCTTTGCCTTGAACAAGAGTGACTTGAACAAGTGTGGTTTGAATAGTCCCATGAAAACAGGATGGTGGGGCAATCCCTTAGTCATCGGACATCCCCTCTCAAGAGGGTCCACCGGAGAGATCCTGGTCAAGATGTGAAGGGACCTTGTCTCTTGATCCATCCAAGCCTCCTGGGCCCCCAAGTCCTGAGTACCCTGTGTGCAAAACTCCCTTGTGGGGTGTGGGTGATACTGCTGTTCCACCATACTCACGGGCGGCCCGAGAGAGACATGCAGTCTGGAAGGATGGGAGGTTGGATGGCGGAGAGATTGCTGTACCCGGTAGCAATGCCCCTCTGTAGTGCCAGTTCCATCCATGACCTCAGTCCGGGTGGTATTTCCTCTGGGAGCTCGGCCTCCCGAGGCAGGGCCGCCGTGTGTGGCGTGGCCTCAGGAGTGCTACGTGGAGCGGTCCCGCCTTTGGTTGGATCTGGGCCTGCGCAGTTGGGTGGATAAGTCCAGGGCAACCAGAGGTGGACTTGGAGGTCGAGCAGAAGAAGAGGGTCTGGTATGAGAATCAGGCCCGGGTCCCTGGTGCGCTTTGCACTAGTTTCTCCAAGGCCTGGTGCCGTCTATGGGCATCCTTCTCAGCTGCCCGGGATGGTCTGTTAGACTGTGACAACTGTGTCCTAGAACCCTGATCACTAGCCATTGCAATGGGTATTTTCTCCCAATACTATTACTATTATAATTATCCTTATTATAATTATAATTTTAACTATAATTATTATCTCCTATATTATTATTATTACTATTATTATTGTTATCACTATTATTGTTATTTATTATTACTAGTACTATCTGAATTCGAGTGAAAGGCAATATGAGCTCCCAGGCCTGATTAAAATCAGGCCTGGCAAAGACCCCAAGGAGGGAAGCCTAAGATGGTGAAGGCCTTTCAGTCGGGCAACTGTCAATGAGTAAAACTGACCCAAGCCCCAAGAAGGGAAGCCTAAGGGCAAATGCAGATTACGTTAATGTTTAAAGTAGCCTCAGTCCCCAAGGAGGGAAACCCTGAGGCACTTGCTTGCCGGCGGCCTTCACCCGAGCTCGTCACAACCCGACAAAATGGCGTCGCGCCTGCGTGGCTTTCTCTGCACCTAAGCGTGCACAGCCCCAAGCAGGGAAGCTGTCCAGGCAGCTGCAGTTAATTGGCCACTATGCCAGCCACCGCGCTCTCTGTAGCTGCGGCGATCAGGTGGTGGCAGGGGCGGCCGCAGCGATCGGGCGATAAGGAGCGGCGGCGTTGTTGCAGCCGCCCTCAGAAACCCGACTCCTTACTGTTGCCGCTGAAAGAGCTCCGATCTCTTCCAGCGATCGGAAGATAAGGGTCTGAGTCGCCGCCTCAGACCGCAAGCTATTATCGATCCCGACTGCCTTGCTGTTAAAACTCAGTCGGGGATTGAAAACAGAAGAAACACCAAAGGTGAAGTTTTTGCTGCTCGGTCAAAACCCAGCTACTGCGCGAGGGCTGAGCAAAAACTGGGGCGTGAAGGTGGAGTGACAGGAGGAGCGTCCCAGTAGAGTTTTGCCCAGCCTGCTCTGCGAGACTCGAGCACCTCCCACTTCTGGATGCCGGAGCAGCTCGAGAGGAGAATAACAAGCAGCAGATAGTAACAAAACATTATATTCAAATTATTGCAATGCTTTTTGGATCTTATTTCCGAGCTTACCAATTTTATGGGAAAAGAGCATCATAGCAGATGGGTATTTTAACAGCGCTTGAATTTTTGGGCTAGAAAGAAGGCTTTCTACAAAAGTGTGCTTCAAAGCATATTTGAAGTCCTTTGGGAGTTGGTCGGCATATAAGTTTAATTAAATAAATAAATTAAATAAATTTGGATAATAATAGTCAAAACCGCTGGTACATAAAACTAAGCTTCGGGATCACTTGCAACCACTTGGAAGGATGTGCAGTTCTTGGAAGGATGGGTTGCAATATGTGAAGACCAACCTATGAATTATGCAAACACTTAGCAATTCCACTTGGAACTGCCCACTATCTATGCAGAAGAAGAACAAAGCCAATCTGCTTTTCAAGCTTTTAACGTCGTGCTCAATGGAGATGAAGCATCAGGAAGGCCATCTGGCCAGTAAATGCTCAGCTCCGCTCAGTCACACCAACTCCACCCCAAATAAAGAGATCAGAAAGGGTCATAAAAAAAAAAGGAAAAAAACCCCAGAGAAGATGAGAAAGTTATTTCTTATGATGTAGTGCTCTGGCAACCAAAAACAGTATTTTGGACTAACCTGTGTTTGTGACACTGTATTCTTCACTCTTCTTTCTGGTCTGATAGATGATACACACCCAAACCAGAGATGTTAAGACGATGCTACAGACTACAGCAATAGTCATGATTCCAAAAGTGGTTCCATCTTTCCGGCAGCCAAGCGAAGGCAAAACGCTCACTTGGCTGTGTGCCCGTTCTGTTCCAACCGTATTTGAGATTTCACATGTGTACTTCCCAGCATCTTCTAACACAACGTTGCGGACAATAAGCAGCTGGTTGCCTGGAGTAAAGTGATGCCTCTCGGTCACAGTCAGAGAATGGTCGCCCTTCAACCAGTTAATGCGTGGAGGTGGACTTCCAGTTGCTTTGCATTGCAGGACCACGGTTTCACCGACAGACACAACACGGTCTTCCAATGGGTGAACCAAACTTGGAGTCTCTGCAAGATTCCGAAAAGAAATGATACCGTGTAAATGGCGTCATCCCATTTCTGATGACATAGGAAGGGCCATTCTGGCATGCATGGTTCCTTTACAAGATGCATACTCTTCTATTCTGAACTCCAGGTGGTCCTCACTTCATGACCAGTCACTCAGCAGATTCAGCAGTACTTACAACTTAGTTCCAGAGTTCCAATGGCTAATTCTCCACCACCACCACCCGCCCGGCCTCCATCACGAAATCACATTTTGGATGCCTGGCCACCGGCTCCCATTCTATGACCAATCCAGGCATCTGTGCTGTATCCTATCCTTACCCACTTGATTTATTGCTCCTGAGTTTTAAATTTTGCCTCCTTAAATTTCACTCTCTTAATTTTCAATGTACTTCTCTAGGGCTGGAGTGTCAAACTTACGGATTGCAGGCTGGATAAGTCACATACTGGCCATGTCCACCCCCGTTTTAGCAAAGGGGAAAAAAGTCGCGATATGTGACAATGTGACGACGCAGGATTGAGACCCCTGCTCTAGGGGATCCTTTTGAACAGAATAGAATAGAACAGAACAGAACAGAATAGAATAAACAGAGTTGGAAGGGACCTTGGAGGTCTTCTAGTCCAACCCCCTGCCTAGGCAGGAAACCCTACACCACTTCAGACAAATGGTTATCCAACATCTTTTTAAAAACTTCCAGTGTTGGAGCATTCACAACTTCTGGAGGCAAGTTCTTCCACAGAGTAATTGTTCTAAGTGTCAGGAAAATTCTCCTTAGCTCTAGGTTGCTTCTCTCCTTGATTAGTTTCCACCCATTGCTTCTTGTCCTGCCCTCAGCTGCTTTGGAGAATAGCTTGACTGTCTCTTCAATGTGCCAACCCTTGAGATATTGGGACACTGCTAACATGTCACCCCTAGTCCCTCTTTTCATTAGATATACCCAGTTCCTGCAACCGTTCTTTGTATGTTTTAGCCTTTCAGTCCCTTAATCATCTTGCTTGCTCTTCTCTGCGCTCCTTCTAGAGTCTCCACATCTTTTTTATACATCATGGTGACCAAAACTGGATGCAGTATTCCAAGTGTGGCCTTACAATATTTTGGAAATATTGTTGTTGTTTTTTTCCTTCAGTAAAGGTGATCTATAAACTTTTCTTTGATCCATAAGCATTTCTTACCTAGCACGGTCAGGGTGGCATTGGCTGACACAGAACCTGCGGAGTTCTGAGCGGTGCAGCTGTAAACGCCCATGTCGTCTATCTTCACATCGGTGATGAAAAAGACATCGTCGTCGGGCATGACGTGCATGCGACGCTCTCGAGCTGCAGGGAAGTCTGTCCCGCCATCCTTCTGCCAAGCAATCTGCGGAAGGGGATGCCCACGAGCAGCACATTCCAACCGAGCAGTTGTTCCAGTACGGGCTGCAACGTCATAGGGTGTTTTGAGGAAAGACGGCAGCACTGTGGAAAATAAAGAGAGCGATTGTACCCTCAAGCTAGTAAAGAATATTGGCTGGGCATCTCGAGTGTAAATAGGGAGTGGTGCGGTGGCCTAGAGGTGGAGCTCTCGCCTCACAATCAGGAGGCTGTGAGTTCGATCCTAGGTGGAGCTAGTTATTTTTCTCTTTGGGCACAGTGAGAATATATCTGCTGAATAAAACTCTGCACTGGCAACAGGAAGGGCATCAGGCCAGTAAACACTCATCTCCATTCAGCTGCACAGACTCCACCCTGCAAGAGATTGTGGGGTTGTTAAAAGAGGAGGAGGAGGATCTTGAGTGCAAATAGGACTCAAACTTTTTTTTTTGCTGAAACATGTTAAGTTCCTCTAACTTGCTGGAGGCATGCCCATGAATTTGGAACAAGCTTTTTTAGGTAGGTAGGTAGGTAGGTAGGTAGGGAAGGAAGGAAGGAAGGAAGGAAGGAAGGAAGGAAGGAAGGAAGGAAGGAAGGAAGGAATGAATTTATAGGGATGCAATTTGACCACAAACCTCAACCAGGGGTGGGATTCTACCAGTTCTGTCCCTCTCTGTAGAACCGGTAGCTCTGAAGAGCAGCAGACATAGAACTGGTTCTATGTCTGCTGCTGTTTTGGCCCACCTGCCTGCCCGGGCTCTTACCTGACCTTTATTTCCTGCTTTTTCAACCTCAGCTGCCGTGTGAGGCACAGCTGCAGTTGAAAAAGCAGGAAAAAAGTGCTTTTTTAAATGCTGTTTCCTTGCACGCAGCACTGCTCAGCTGTCCAGGCAGCAAGCTGACGAAGATTTACACGTGCAAGCAGCGTGCAGGGAAGCACATTGTAAATCATCAAACCGGTAGTTAACCCTACCTAAATTCAGTGCAGCTTACAGGCCAGCATTCAGTTCCTATGACATTATTAAATTAAAACACATGACTCCAAAGGAATTTAAGTTAATTTAAGAAATGCCGGAGACTAACACTTAGATAAAGGCAATGGGAAAAATCCCAATGAGCCAAGCCAATGTTTATAAGACTGATACATCTTAACTCTCACTACTTACGCAGGAGAACAGTTTTTACGCAATGGCAAGCTAATCCTTTGTGCAATAAACTAGAAAGTTATTATTATTGGTGTTCACAACACTTTGGAGTCATTTCCCTTGTTGTTGCTATGCTTTAATACATTGTTTCTCAATCTTGACAGCTTAAGATGCGTAAAGGTTGAGAAATACTGCTCTAATATTTACATCTAGAAAGAGAGAGGGGCTTGGGTCATTTTTCTCCAGCCTCCAGATGTGTGGGCTTTAATTCTCAGAAACTCAGCAAATCCTAGCTGGAGAAGTCTAGTAGTCAAAGTTCACATACCTGGCTGGAACGTTTTCAACATAAAGGAAGCTGCTTCACAGCATTATAATAAAAATAGGAAAAGCTAATTTCTATAATGCAGACAACGTTCAAGCCACATTTTTCCTCACTCACCATTAACAGTAAGCTGTGCCTTTTGAGAATAGGTAGAGCCAAAATGATTGGTAATGATGCACTGGTAGCGTCCCTCGTGGGAAAAAGTGACACGGCGCAAGTGCAGAATGGTAGTGTACTCTATCACCACCCCATCCCTGGCTCGGACGTGGGCAAAGTTCTCCATCTCGGCATGGTGCAGAATCTCACTGTCCTTCTTCCAGGCAAAAGTCATCGGAGAGCTGCTGCTACTGGCTGCGGAGCACGTCAGGCGGATGTCTTTGCCAAGGACAGTGATGGTAGTTTCTGGTTCAACGATAATTTTGGGTTTGGGAAAATCGTCTGGAAAAGAAATAAACCATTCCCTCTTTAAAAGGATGCAAGGGGATCCCAAACACGCCAGCAAGCTTCAGTTGACTGCCATTAAGAAAAGCAACCTGCTTCAGCTAACCTCCGACAATGAAATTAAAATACAGAACACCTGCACACTTGATCTCAATCCCTGTTCTCCATCTCCATTGCATTTCTTACAGAATTTCACTTTCCTGAAAAGGCAAGATGCCACTGACACATCCATTCAGTGTTTCTGGGAAACAATAGTGTTACGTATATGTACATAACGCAGTTGGGCTGACAATATATAAATCACAAATATATATGTCTGTAGCTTTAAGGAAAAATACTGTAATGTATTATATTGTGTTCTGATTGGTTGAGTATGCTGCAAGTTGCCATAAGAGGGAGCTATAGATCATGGTTTAACTCTCTCTCCCACTGAAGATCTCTCTTGATGCTGATATTGACTTTCTCTCTGATTGAATATGGACTGATACTGACTAACTCTGTTTACTTCGATATTCTGTTGATATCGAAGATTATCTGTTGTATTATGGTTTGATATTTGTCTGCTGTAAAAGACATGAAAAGGGTAAGAAGACTTTATAACCGGATACTGCTGGACTGTTAAACGTGTATGACCTGGACTGTTTATTTGGACTGTGTTATTTCTTCGAGTAAACATTAACATAATTTGGTGTATCTCTGTGTGGCTGTGTATTCATTCATCACTGTTCTCACAATGCTTCAATGTGCATATCCTTGTTACACAAGGGTTACTCTGCATATATCCTAACAAATAGCACAGCAAATTGTTACTAACTTCCTCCAGGATGCTGTTTGTTTGTTTGCTTGCTTCTCTGTCTATCCCTTCAGTTCTGAAACATTCCTCATTGGTCCCCATCCAAGTACTAACCAGACCTGATCCTCTCACCTACAACTGGTCCTTGCTTAATGTCTGGGCAAAGTTACAACAGACTAAAAAAAGATTGGACAATCATTTGTCGGAAACAGTAGAGGGTTTCCTGCCTGAGCAGGGGATTAGACTAGTAGACCTCCAAGGTCCCTTCCAACTCTATTATTCTGCTTACTTGACTCATCCTTGAAATTACAACTTCCACACACGTATGATATGCAGTTATATGATTGTGTTTTAGGCACTTAACAACTGGCTCACATTTAGGTCACATAACTTTTTTGCCAGTTTCCAGTGTTTCTTGCTAGTTTTTTGGGAAAAACCGCCCATTTGGGAGAATGGATTTGCTCAACAATCACGTTGTTTACTAAATGACCACATGGTTTACAACTGGATGCTTAGCTTAATGACTTGCTTTACGACTGGTGGTAAAAATGGCCATAAAATCAAATCAGGTCATATGGGGACATGTTTAACAACCACAATGACTTAGGAGTAAAATGAGAATTACTTGCATTTACAATATTTGCATTGATGTGGCTACTGCTGCCTGTTCCCCTTTGCATGAAATTAAGTTGAACAGTAATAGACTTTATGAAAAACACCAGTAGGAAGTTGAAACAGGGGATATAGGCCCTAAGAAACAACTGTGGGATAACTTACAATAAGATAGACTATCCTAACAAAAAACATATTATAAAAATTATGACTTTAAAATCCTTACCACTTATCACTAATTCACTAATTCCAAAGCATGCAGTAAAAATGGTGTGGTATGTATATAAGAATACACACATGCATCTCTTATATAAAGCCGCAAAGAATGTCAATTCAGTAAGTAGCCAAAGGAAAAAGTATAGCATTTCCCTTCCTTAATTACAGGCTTCCAGACTGCAAGAGGCTCTGTGTAGGGGAAGGGATCCTTCACTTGGGAAGTCCACATGTCAAAATTTAAGGCTTTAGTATAAGCTACAAAAAGCAGGAGTTTCTCAAACATGGCACCTGCCATGGGCAGCCTCGAATGACCATCCACAGAAGACAGGCATTCACGTTTAAATTTGTGCCTTTGCATTGGCCCAAGAGGTGACAACAATCACTCCTGGTGCAGTTAGGCATTTGGGCTTCCAGATCTATCTAGCATGGCTGGCTCAGGAATTCTGGGAGTTGAAGTCCATGGGCCATAAAGTCTCCCCCACCCCCCACTTAATGTCTGGCAGAAGAGACTGCAACAGGCTGTAACACTGGGGGAAAAAAAGGTTGGTACAGTGGATAAGCCGGGCACAGCAAGAGGAGGGGTGGGAAATTTATAGTATCCCAAAGCCAAAACATCTGTGCCTCTGAAGAGGGCAGGCAGACAGACAAGCAATACTATACTATCTTCTAGCACATTCCAGGCACGAGAGAAAAGACCGCATGACTCAGCTGCTCTGCCACAACCAGTAGCTTTGCTTTGAGTGACAGGAACAGCAGTGTGTCCCTGCCCCCCCCCGCCCCTCCAAGAGAGGCAATACATGGTTGGGGCATGTGACAACTCCACAACTGGCAGTTGTTGCTAGACCAAGAGATTTTCCACGGCCTTGTCTATTTGCGGTTACCAAATTGCCATTTTTAATAAGATGAAGAAGGTGACACGTGTTACATAAATGCAATTATTTCGGCATGCTGCCTACGGAATTCTGGGAGTTGAAGTCCATGCGTCCTTATGTTGCTGAGGCTGAGAAACACGGCTCTAACCTCATGCAGTACACAAGGGGTGCCAAATAGGGCAGATGCATTCATTATTAATATTTGCTTTTTTTTAAATAAAATGTATCCCTCCTCCAAAAAAAAAGGGTAGGTGACAGAACAACACTGCATTCTTGCAAAACAGGGAAGATAATTTTCAATTCAATTGGGATACTTTAATTGGGATGGTTAACTGTGTCTAATTTCTAATGCTTTAATATTCTATCTAATTTCTTGCCTAGGCTTTACCTTATGAATGTACCTTGGGAAGGTTAAAAGTCTATACAAAAAAAGAAAAGACCTCTCGGATTCTGTTATTCTCTGTGCAAAACTAAAAAGTCTTTAAAATGTTGCTTTTGCCCCAGGAGATTCCTAGATCTACCCACTTAAGACCTTCACTGCTGGTTCTTAAAAATCGTAACAATCCAAACTCTACAGATTTCGCTCACTTCCTCAGTCACACTAATTGAAACCAGTCCCATACACTCTGACAAGTTGAAACCCCATCACCCCAAGAACACCTGCATTAATTGTGGTGTCTCATTTAGAGCTGATGCAAGAAACTTTACCCTCAAAATCCAAAGTAGGCTACTGAATGGGTATCAGATGAGTCTGTCTCACGATTAGATCTGAGCTGCCCACAAAATAAGACACAAATTATTCACCTATGCTTGTAAGGGTTTTATTTTCTCTGCTATTGGCTCTCACGCACTGGTACCAAAGCACATTTTATGAAGTCAGCTTCCTTTTTCAGATTTCCTGTACTGATGTGATAATTCCTACTTATCCATTGAGAGGAGTAGTACAAAACAAACTAAAGGAATGCACAAATAACAAATATAAGGATAATAAAAAAAAAGCTGGAAAGAGCCTTCCTTTAATAAGAGCAAATAAAACCATTTTTGTTTTGTGCTGGAAGAAAAGTCAAATAAATCAAGAAAAATCAGCAGCTGGAAAAGTCAAATAACTCAAGAAAAATCAACCAAGCCGGAGCCCAAATTAAAATGAATCAAAGCAGGATATGCTATTCAGAAAGGCTGTTACTGCTTTCTCATTCAAACTCCAACCCCTTCTATCATCAAATTTCCATGACCACCAAATGAGTCCCCAAGCTCATTTGGGATCACTGCCCTCGATAGATGTTGTGAATATGATTTACAGTTCTTGTCGATGGTGAAGGCAGACCACAAAAGGAGATGCTACACTCCACTGCACATGAAATAATAAGCTGAGCACAAAACACATAGTCATTCCTGCGTCAGGGCTACCCTCCAAAGCAACCTCAAAATTACCATGCGGCAGCTAAGACTCACCACATACAAAACTTTCTGAGACCACTTCAAGAATATTTTTGCCCTTCAATGATTCTGGATGGGCACAGGTGGCTTCCACAAACAGCTGTTGTTTTTTCTTGGTTAACCAAAGTGGCAACCACTTGAGCTGACAATCACAGAGGAAGCTCTCGCTGTTGATGCGGCTAGGAGAAAGCAAAGAAAGCAACGAAAAGAATAAAATGTTTTCGGAAAACTTGCAACAGAAGCGTTAAAAAACGTTCATAAGACAAGCGTGTGAAGATGATCTGCATTAGTTCTTATATGAATGCCAGCTTCGGACCGAATTATTCCATACTATGCCTCCATGCCAGTCCAACACATCATTTTGTACCTGTACGAAGAAGGCTTTGCTCCATCATATGGCTTTCCAAACTGATTTATTTAACCATCTGAATCCAAACAGATTCATACAAGGCTATTGTCTGTAAATGGAGGGGAAGGAATTTTAATTTTACTTGGAAAAGTGCCATATAAAGATACAGATCCCAATTTAAGCAGACCATGGTCACATCCTGCGGGTGCTAATTTCATTCTTTAAAACAGTGTTTAAATGTATATTCTGCAGTAGATAACATCTGGATAACCCCAATCTAATAGGCAAGTAATAACATTTCTAAAAGGGAGAATTTCAAAATGTAAAGATGGAAAAATTACCAAAAATATGTTTGAAATTCAGAATATAAGAAAACTAGTTTAGTGATAACCACATATATATTTAATCCAGCATTTTCCTTTCCACAACAGCTATCAGAATTCTTTGGGAAGCTTCAAGCACAGCATAAAATATTGTGTATTGTGACTTATAATTTTGACTTTTGCTGCATAGCAGCTGATACGTATTAGCATGACAATTAGCTTTTGAGAAATTCCCTAATTCAGTCATTAGTAAAGCGTATTCTTCTTTAAGCTTTTGATTTATACTTAAAACCTAATTTAGTGGCCATCAATTCCTTTTGAGGTAGATCATCCAAATTACTTTGTATATTTCTACATGACTGATCCCAATACCTGAAGTGAAAATGAATACGCCTTTTAAATCTACAAATATTGGTTATTTGATAACCATGGGTTTGCCACATGAATAAACCCTATGTTTAAATAAAATAAAGTTTAAGTGATTTGTGGTTGATTTTGGCGAGAGCCATATATGGGTTCCCCCCCTTCAACAATAAACTTGTAAATTTAGCTTCTGGACATCTGTACAGGCCACACACTATTTTAAAGAGAGGGAAAGAACAGAATATATATCACAAAAGCAAATGTGACAAACAAGATTCTGTTGACACAGTTATTATAATTATTATTATTTACTGGACTTATATGCTGCCCTTCTCCCTAGGGACTCAGGGAGGCTCACAGTAAAATACACAATACAAATTAAATTAATTAAAACACTATTAAACCCAAGCCCAATAAACTCTAAAACCAATAAAACTAATCTAAAATGCAGTTAAAAACCCATCCCCCTTCCCTTCAGTCCAGGCCGGCTTGCTGAAAGAACCAGATCTTCAGGTCCCAGTGGAAGGAACCGAGGTCCGGGACCAATCGGAGTCCCAAGGGGAGCTGGTTCCACAGGGTGGGTGCTACCACAGAGAAGGCCCTCCCCCTGGGTGCCACCAGCCGACACTGTCTGGCCGATGGCACCCCAAGGAGGCCCTGCCTATGGGAGCGCACAGGGCGATGCAACGTCCATGCTGGCAGATGTTCCTGCAAGTACCCCAGACCCTAGCCATGTAGTTGAAGTGACAAATCTATTAACCCATTTATAATTTGGAGCTTCACTGTTTCATTGCAGATGTCTCATTATCCAACTAGGTAACATCATCAGTACTACCAGGTGGGTAATGAAATGTCCGTAAGAAGACAACCAATTTCAGAGAGCACCAAGAACCCAAGTTCATTGCCAAGTTACAAATATTCTCTTCTGCTGATACCATTTGTAATTCTCCCCTTCTTAAATGGGTTCAAGGATCAAATTCAAAGACAGCTTATTATTGAAATTTCATCATACAGATATAAAAGGGGGGGAATGAGAAGGGCAGGTATTTCACTATATGATCTATATAACTAGAGGACGGGAGTTTGGACTTCCTGAGCGCAATGGAAAAAGGCAGAGCTGCAGCCCAATGAAATCAACCACAAGGAAGATCTAATTTCACTAGTTATGGAATTTTACTATCTGACATCTGCTCTCTTGCAAAAATAGCTTGTAAGAAGAAGAGTGCAGGGAACAATGGAATTATTGATAATATGGAAAAGAGCTATTGGAGGGAGGAGTTGCCGGAGGAAATGTCACAAAAACAGACCAAAATATACAGCAAACACTTATTAGGATTCATTCCTTACAGTTCTTTCAGGTTTTTCAGCTTTGCAAAGGCATCCTCTTGAATAGACCGTATGGCGTTATTCCCAAGGTTCCTACAGAAAGTAAGCATTTATTTTAATTTATAGACATACATAGAAGAGCAACTCTATAGGTGTAGCTTCTTTTAATACAATCACTTTGTGATTTCCCATTTATTCATAGTATCTATGATCCTAGTAAATAGAGGAGGTGCAGCATTAGGGCCCGAATGCATTTACACATAGTGTAAATCTCTCACCTGCCCACTTTCCCTTCCCATCCAATTTGTATTATTTTTTGTTTTACTGAATCCAATGGTTATTAATGAAAAAAGCCGCTTTTATTTATCTTATTATACAGGTAGTCCTCCCTTAAAGATTGCCCTGTTGAGCAACCATTCAAAATTACAATGGCGCTGAAAAAGTAACTTTACCACTGGTTCTTGCATTTACAATCATTGCAACAACCCATGGTCACGGGATTGAGATTTGGGGTTTTGCAGACTTTATAACTGTGGTCACATGATCATATTTATGCACTTCACAGCCAGTTTATGAATAGCAGAGTCAGTGGAGAAGCTGGCAGTAAAATCACAATCACATTATGTCTTGTTTAATGACCACAGGAGATTGCTTAAGGACTGTGGTGGAAGTGGTGTCATAACTCTACTGAGGTCATATAATATCTCACTAACAATCACATTATAGTTCCTATTGTGACTGTTAAGCATGGACTACCTCTACTTTTTTTGCTAGCCAGTTAAGATAGCAATAGCACTTAGACTTATATACCGCTTTACAGTGCTTTACAGCCCTCTCTAAGCGGTTTACAGAGTCAGCCTATTGCCCCCAACCATCTGGGTTCTCATTTTATCGACCTGGAAGGATGAGTCAACCTTAAGCCTGGTGAGAATCGAACCGCTGAACTACTGGCAGCCAGCAGTCAGCAGAAATAGCCTGCAGTACTGCATTCAAACCACTGAGCCACCACGGCTCTTATAAGATACAGGTTAACTTCATATTATGCCTTGGAGTTTTTCAGGGCAAAACTGAAATGGAATTTGCTGTAGCTTATTGTTTTGGTTTAATGTTACATATGAACTGGCCCATGAGTAGTATTATTCTCAACCCATTATTATTATTATTATTTTAGTAGCTTAAGGTGGATTTTTAAAAAAATAGTATATCTGCACACATAACTCAGTTCCAATTGCTTGATAAATCTGCCAGCATTTTAAATACCAACGTTTTTAGCATTTCATCTGGCCAATTGCTGAAAAACTGTACTTGAAGCAAAGAACACGTAGTATTTTAAACTTTAACCCACTCCTCCACCTACCCAACCCTTTTCCAAAGGAATCCCACTCCTCCTTTGCAATAAGATTTGGGCAAGGTAGAAAGAACAGAGAGAACAGAATTTCAGAACTTCAGCCAACTACGCTGGGGGAAAAACAGCAAAAACCAACTCCAAAATCTACTTCATAGAAACACACGTTGCAATTAAAATGTCTTTAATTGGCTGGTCCCCAAGTAAAGATGTCTTAGTTGTAATTTGTAGTCATTTGCACATGAGTAAAAACAGCAAGGATGAGTAAAAACAGCAGACATTTTAAAACAGGATTCAATTCTTGCAGAAGGATTACCCATGCCCAGGGGAGATTTTTGCACTGACAAAATAAGAGAGTGGCAGGATGGGGGGGAAAGGGGCTTCAATGCCAAATCTCTTATTTACTCTCCAGCCTGCCCTCTCTGCTCAAAAAAGTTAGGTAAAAAAGTAGTAAAGTTAGGTAAAAAATTATCTTCTACAATGGTATTCTTCCTCTTTGGATTTTGCAAGTATGTGTTTTAAAAAATTAGCAAGTACAAAAAACAAGCAAAGCAAACAACCCATACACAGAATAACCCCCAGGGGTCTTTAGGACTCTTAATATCATAGACTTATTTTCCACCAAATGCTGTCCTTAATGCCAGCAGAGGGAGTCAAAGCGAGGGCGATGGCAGTAGAACTGATCTTGATCAAAGCTGCCATCTCCATGAGTGGCAATATTCAAGGAGACAAGAGATGTTAAATCCTCTGATATTCAGCTAGCTTTCCTGCCACTCTAGCCTAATTTATTGTAAATATATTCAGGCAGTGGCAAAGAAGAGCAATTAAAGTTGCAAGGGTTGCTTTTTCCACCCTGTTAACAAAGATAACGGTGAGATATTTTGACCCCAACTTTTTTTGTTAGATATGCTCAGTGCCAAATTTGATGCACCTTCAAATTTTTGGGACAGGATAATAATTTCTCAGGAAGGTTAAGATTTTTGTGAATAAAAAAGAGCTGTTCCAATATAGATTTAAAACACACACACACACCATGTAACTGGTCATGTGTTCTACAAATTTCTTCCTAGCAGGGGTAAAAAAGAAAAAAGAAAAAGAAGCAGAGCCAAAGTTGGAGCTGACTTGTAATGAGAAGGAAGCAGCTGGCTCTCAGGAAGGGAGCTTCTCAGCTTACAAAGATGCTATTAAATTGCTTGCAGGCCGTTGCAGCAGCCATTCCTGGCAAGCCTCCCCTTTCCCACCCAACCCCTCCCTCCTCTCCCAACCTGCAAAGCCTTGTGGGTTACTCACAGGTGTTCCAGGGCCTCCAAGCCGGAGAACGCCTCCTTGGCCACAGACTTGATCTTGTTTCCAAACAGAGTCCTGCAGTTGCCAAACACCCAGCAAGCCAGATAAGCAGCAGCCAGAGGAGGAGGAGGAGGAGGGAAGGGGGGGGGGAGAGAAAGAGAGACAAGAAGGGAAGAAAAAGACCCCAATTAGTGAGCGTCTATCTGATGAACCATTTCCATGTAAGGCGCTGGAAATACAATCTGTCAAGATTAAGGAAGCATACTCTCTCCCTTTCCCTGAAATTAAACACCTTTATCTTTATTAGAGCTTAATAGCGATGATAGCTTTATCCAGGACACTCTATGATGGGTTAAGAAGTACAAGTTTGCTCTGGACAGGCCACTCAGGATGTGAGCTGACTTTGGTTTATCAGCCCAAACACCATTGAAACAAGACATTGGATTCACCACCGGACAGTTCACCCTTGATCTTTTCACAGTTGGTCATAAGCGGTTTTCAAAGCAGACCACAATGTTTCAAACTTTTTCCAAGTTTCAAACTATAGATCAGGGGTGTCAAACTCAAGTCGTCACAGCGGCGTCACATGACGTATTGGGACTCCCCCCCTTTACTAAACCGGGCGTGGGCGTGGCCAGCATGTGATGCATCTGATCCGTGGGCCATGAGTTTGACAGCCCTGCTATAGATGGACCTTCTCCAGATCCTACTTTGATGCCCTCCTATCAGCTCTACTGGCGGGAAGATTTTGCAGGATTCCTCATTTATAGAAACTTTGCCAGCATGGATCCAGACAGTTAGACACTCTTGACTTTTCTATGATGCCCTAAGATATGCTCTAATGGCCCAATCATTTCCAAATATAAGGGCCGTACAGATAGATTTTGTATTTATTATTTTTAAGGGATGCTAATAATCCCACACTCACATATCAGAAGGCCAAAGATCTTCAAATTATTCAACTGTGCAAAACTTTTAATTACATATGTTGTTTTATTGTCCTATTATTTTTTCCAACAATAAATTGCCATGTTAAACCACTTCCCTTTTACTGTACTCTTTTGTTGAAAAGGCTGATCAAAGACTGTAATAAAGACATTTGATTTGGGAGTTTTCATGCTATGTTTGAGGAGAGGACAGAGAATTTTTGGAAGAACATGTTACCCCCACCATAGCAAGTTTAGTCAATGGTTTTCAAAGTTCAGGGACAAAATACCTTTGTCTTGGGCAGAACTCTCTTTCTCCCTCAGAGATTATTAAAGAAAAAAATGTCAAAATTTTATTTTCTATTTTTTACCTTACCTCATAGATTCTCTTCTGACTTGCTAGCAAAAACCCTGACATTCAAGGTCCAAGCAGTCAACCCCAAGCATTTCAAGGTCTTTTTATTCCAAACATTTCATATAGAATTTAGAAATTCTCTTCTAATTATAGAAAAATAACACTGATCTGATCATGGACTCAAAGTACACTAAAAGATACTTTTTTTCCAGTGAATGCCTATGAAGTTGCTTACCAACAGAACCTATAAGCAAGCCAAGATGGGGAATTAGGGTTTTTTAAGATGATCGTTTTTCTTAGCAAAAAAAAAAAATATGGCAGTTTCCTTCTGATAGTCAAGGTGACTAAAATTCTTGGTATGGCACACTGTAACATGTGGTTTTAGCTTTGTTGTCCCCTAACTTACTCTTTGCAACTTCTGGGAAAGAAATGGAAGGGTTAAGATTGCTCCACAAAAAGCAGAGTGAACAACCACAGCAGAAAGAAGAGCCACCAAGGAGACTTGTGCTTTGTAATTCCTCTCTGGATAAGGAGATGGCTTGAGATCGGCCACAAGTGCTCTAGACAGTTGCTACTCACAAGGGGACTGCAAAATAGTGAGCTTAGAGCTCTGATAGATGAAAGAATAGTCATCTTTTTGTTCAAACTGGTTAGCACCTTTGAGGGGATACCATGTTCAGATATTTATGTTTAATCACTTTTGGAAATTGTAACTTAATTGTAGTTTAGCTATTAGGAACTTTTGAATTGACAAGTGTAGGTACTTAAACAGATTTTTTGGGGTGGGGGGACAAATAGCAAAAAGATGGACTTAATGGACTTAATTAGGACTGAAATGATGTTTTAGGATGGAAACATTTGGCAAGAAAAGCAAAATATTATTTCAGAGCTTTATATAAATAGCTTTGATGGGTGGCTATTTTTAGCAAGGAGATACCATATGTCTTCTTTGGTAAATCCCAATAGTTGAGAATGACTAATGATATAAAAGAACGGAGCCTAACTGGAGAAGCAAGCTATCCCAAGTAAATCAGATTTGCTTAGCTGAATGTTGCTTTTCAGATATAATCAAGAAGCAGCAGCAATTAGGTAAAAAAGAAATTACAAAACAAGTTTATACAATCTGTTTTCTGTGATACATGCATCATATGTAATCTAATCTTAAATTCTTACACACATGAATGTATGTCTCAAGAAAGTAAAACAAAAAAAATGTTCTCCAAAAAAATGCAGTAGTGAAAAGAAAGTATTTATTCAGGATTTGAATATTTGAGGACTTCACAAAGATGCTTGGGACTTCTGACCGGTTTTTATAGATCAGGGTTAGACTATTCTTTGTGTTCCATCAATGAGATATGTAATTAGGTCATGTCTGCATTTCAAATTTTAAAAATTGATTTAATTGTCTTGGTTTTTCCTCAATAAAACTCTGGGGATTAAATCTGTGTGAGAAAGCCAAATTTCTGACAAATTTTTGAGTTTCAGCATTTGGTTGAGCATTTCCAGGAGACCTCTCAAGAGGAGGTTTTTCCATTATGGATGGAAAAGAGGATCAACACACTATCCCCACATAGTTTAGTTGCAAACAGCCAAACACAACCAGCAGTTAGTTAAAGGCCACCTCAAACTTAAAAGGTGGGGGAAAGGTTCAACACTACCCACAATGGAGGAATAATTGATGATGGAGTACAGAGATAGCTAGCTTGATCACAGAAAAGGAATAACTACATGAACGGCTGATTTTTATATAGATTGTTTTGCAAGAAACATGGAAAAATACAAACATATGACTTGTGGTTTTGATTATTAGAAAAAAAAATAGATGGTAGGAAAAAGTGAGCTTTTTAAAATCATAAAGTAAGAGGTAATTTTGTAATCATACATAAATTTTCTCTAGAGGAAAACAGAAGATTCGATTTCTTTTCATTCTTTCTTACTGCACTTTTGGGGTTTTTCTTTTATTTTGTATTGGTTTATGTTTTTACGTTCTTTTAAAAACATTTAATAAATTTTATTTTAATAAAAGCTTAGAGGTGGGGAAGGAATATTTAGAGTTATTCACTGATTAGTAAAAATACATTTCATTGCTTTCAGATTAAATAATTATTTTCCATATACTTGGTTTTTTTCCCAAATCCACACTTAGGTTTACTTCTTGGCTACTTGTTAGCATCTTCTCTGTTGCCACTCCATAAAAAATTGTTTTCCTTGATACACTTTTACTTTTATTTCAGTTTTATTGGTAAGCTGCTTAGATAGTTTTTTTTCTTTTAAATTGATCAGCATATAAAATGGATGAAATAGAAGTATATAAAAGGTGCACAGAGCATAGAATACAGTGACATCTCTGTCCCTGATTTAACTAATTGCAGGGATGTTATGAAGAAAAATATCCAAAGCTTCCTGACAAGGCCATGTTTATTTATTTTTTGTCCCCCAAAAGAATGGAACTAAAATCAGCCCAATGGACACCTTTTCCCTTCTCAAAATTGCAAAGAAATACAAGGTCTAAAAAATTAGGACTATTTCTAGACATCAGTTTTTCTCAGTGTAATGTTTTGATTGCTTTTCTGAGGCAATGTTTTAATTTAAGCTTGCTCTCTCCTCAATGGAAAATGTCATCTATAATTCAGAGAAGGCTGACGTCTTTGCCTGTCCCTTTCTCTCCTGTTAACACCTCCACTATGATGAACAAGGTGCTTGAGTACTCACTGCAATCTCCTTTCAGTAGCTTGTCCACACAGATCAAAAGAGGAACAGCTCTTAAAACTGTCTCCAAAACACTGGAGTAATTATTAATTCATGTGGAGGTTTCCTCTTAAGTGTCTCTCTCTCCCTCCTTCCTCTACCTATGTGTTTTTATGTTAATAGAGTAAAATGCTTCAGTCTGACAGTTTAAATGCAGTACCCAGCATATAAAAGTTTATTTTGATTATTTTTCAAACAAAAGATGTTATTCACTTATATTAAAAACGACCACCAAAAAAAACTGGTTGATGTATAGTTTGTTTTTTTAATGTACATACTGGAAAAAACAGATTGCATAAGACAAGCACTATCATACAGGAAGATTCCAGAATAGGTGAAAGCTGTTCCATAAGGACAAGTCAAGAGATACATTAGCCTATTCAAGAGAGGGTAGACTATCAACTTCCCAGATCCAGCCAGCTGTCAAAAGTACCAGGTATAGCATGGAGCCAATCTACAGGTGCAGAGCTTTTACTACAGAATACCTATCTACTTCTTTTATAAACTTAATAGAATCCCAGATAAAAGACATTCATTCCATCCCTACTAGCACTGATGATGTTACCTAGTTTGGTAATGAAATGTCTGCAAGAAAACAACCAAGGTCAGAGAACATCAAGGAGAAGCACATTCCTCCTGACTTTGCCCACATTAGTGTCTACACTTGAGTATGAACGACTTTCTCTCCTCTGCTCCAACGAAGCACATGTGTGTGAGAGTATGCATAACCATAGTCACTAGCTCGTTCCTGCTGATGTTGTTTTTTTGCCAATTCTACAGCCCACCCACCAACTTCACTCTGGAGGGCAAGTTCTTGAAAGGAGAAATCTGCTCTCTCTCCCTCTGCAGAAGCCACACACACAGAATTAAGGAACCCAATCACACTAAGTTACTAAGTTCTGATTTTGGTTTGGAGTGGCCCTTTCCTAGTTAGCTATCTAGTATGCCAATTAGAGGGCATAGTGCCTTAAACAGACATAATGCTAAAGGTGGGGGCATCAAGTGAGAACCACTCTCTCCTTCATGCATCTGTAATCATGTGAGGCCTAATATCCGAACAAAGCTAAGCTTTTAGTCAATTTCACAGTATGCCATGTAATGGTCTCCTGCAGGCATATCAAAAGATTAAGGGAAGCAGGAATCCTCTACAGCTTTTCAATAAAAGTATGAGTAATCATCACTCACACATTTGGACACTCGGTGGATTTGAAAACAGAAATTCCTCTTCCATGTTTTCGTCAATTTTCCAAGATTAGATATTTATTTCAAATTACTTTTTAGTGTTTTCCTGGACAACTATGGCTCATGGTTTTGGGGCTTAAAATTGACTTAAATCACTATGCTATATTGGAAATCGTTATCTCTTTTACAGAACAAAATCTTTACTTCACTGATGCTATGAATTCATATCTTCCTGCATTAAAAAGAGTGTAAAAGAATATCATTGTTTTTAATTTTTATTGTGTGGTTTTACTATGTTTGTAGAATGGTTTCTCTTAATTCACAACATCTTCCAGCTTTCACTCTCTTTACAGAGTCAGCATATTGCCCCCAACAATCTGGGTCCTCCTTTTACCAACCTCGGAAGGATGGAAGGCTGAATCAACTTTGAGCCGGTCAAGATGGAATTCCTGGCAGTGGGCAGAGTTTGTCTGCAATACTGCATTCGAACCACTACGTCACAACATCTGGGAAGGCATGCAAGAGATGTAACCTCAAGAAGTGCAGCAGAAGTTGGGAAGGAAGCACAAGAGGTGTGGCAGGGTTGGGCAGGTTCATGTGGGTATGTGAGAAGCCCCATGTCTGGTAAGATGCATGGCACAGGCTGGGTGTGTGCCTGTGTGGGTATAATGTGAATGAGGAGGGTGCACAGGGGTGCACATGTTGGCATGGTTTCAGTGCAGAAGGGCTAGGGTGGGTAGGTGGCTGAGGAAGACTAACCCTACTGATTTGCTATATTCCCCACTGACGTTATAGGGAAGCTTACAGGGAAGGTTAAAAATGGTGATCACATGATTATAGAGAGCTTGGCAACTGACTGCAAATGCGAATGAGTTCCCAAGTACTCAAATTGTGACTGCAGGGGTTCTGGAAAGGCCAGACCTCTGAGGACTGGTCATAATTGCCATAATTGCTCAGCAGTAACGTAACTTGGAACAATCGCTGATTGAACAGACATAGATCAAGGACTACCTGTATCAGCAATATAGTCTCCCCTGGAACAAAAGCTGAGTGCATTTTCTGTTTAAAAGACCACCACAATGCAAAGAAAAATCAAATGTATGCCTCACTTTCACTGGAAGACACAAAGTAAGCAATTTGTCAAGAATAAAGAGCAAAACAAATTTATCATTTGAGGTTCATAAAATAAGGTGACTCTCTTTTATTCTTGACAAAAAAAAACCCTCTTTAGATCTACAAACTAAGGGGAAAAAAAGTATAGTCAGAGTTTGAATTATGGCCAAGTGAGCTTCTAAGGCATGTGCCAGTTAGTAATAAAAACTATTTGACCTGCACATGATAGAAATTCAACAGATGTTCCACTTTCTCCCATCCCACTCCAAATATACACAGAGATATAGGAAGTTGTTTGGAAAAAAAACGTTTGTTTTCTAGAAGCAAAACTTATCTGATACTCACAGCATGCTTAGGTTTTCCAGGCCCGTAAATGCTCCACTGGTGTCTTCTATTGTCCCTGAAATCTCATTATGATCCAGATTCCTAGGGAGAAGATGACAAAAGAAAGATCGCAATCAATTTCCCCGTTTGTGAGCCCAGAATTCAAAGAGGCTCACAAAAGCCAACCTTTAGGAAACCTTCCTCAAAGACACTGCCTTTTGTTCCTGTAGCATAAAGCTGTCATCTGACGCATTTGTAGAAAACCAGCAGTAATTTACTCTAGTTGACTAGATCCGGCCTCTTCCGTATTGTTTTCTTTCAAAGAAAACTCCCACAAATTGTGCTTCTGCTACCTCCTTCTCTTCAACTCAAGTTAGGCCTTTACTTCTTCTGGTACTCAGAAAGCACAAGAAAAAACTTATTTTACACCCTGACCCCAGAGTTTTCTTGGAATTGGGCAGTCTTAATAAATCCAATAAAAATCAATAACTAGAAATAAGCCCAGAGGTGCTTTTATTTTAAAAGCAACTGGACTTTCTGATTTTTCTTTAAGATGTTTCTCTTCTCATCCCAAAAGCTTCTTCAGTTCTGCTTCTTCTTTTTTTTTTAATTACATTTATATCCGCCTTCTCCGGACTCAGGGACTTTACGAGCCTTCATTATTGAGCCTGCAGCGCAGCTGGAACTTAAGCGCTAGGCATTTCACAGCCTGCACCACCAAGGCTCTTCAGAACTGAAGAAGCTTCTTAGATGAGAAGCAAAATATCTCTAAGAAATAATCAGAAAGTCTAGCAGTCTTTAAAATAAAAGGACCTTTGAGACAACCACAACCTACATGAATGAGAATCTTCATAGACAACTAGAAGTAAGGATGAGAATGTGCAAATAAATACAAATACAGTCATTATGGTTTTACTGGTGTTGAGTCACGGCAGGGGTATTCCTGGGCTTTAGGGTATAACTCAGTTGGTAATATGTGGCTACAAAAAGCTCTTCTTCCCTCCCACCCACCCACTACTGAAATCACAAGAGTGGGGCCTGGGTAATAAAGGCAATAAAGCAACCAGGAGACAAAAATGGGATCCAGTGATAGAAGGCAAAGCATTTGATGTCCAGAGATTGAGCTGCACGAATTACGGTAACAATGTCATTTCTATTTTTATGTTTTGCATGGAGTCGTTTGCTCTTTATTCCAGAATAAGCTCGTTGTTTCCCTCCATTTCTCTCTTTTTTGCAAAGAGAAATCGATCTCTTAAGGATTGGGAATTGGCACATGATCGTCCTGCTGTATGTGAGATGAACTGAAGGACTTTGGGGGAATTTAGGGTGGGGTGAGATTTCTCCAGCACCTTTTTTTTTTTAAAGTTAATTGACCTTTACATTGCATTTTATATAAAAGGAGAAAGAGAGTTTACTGCTTCTTCCAAAAGAACATCCTTTTGTGAGAAACATGCTTTCTCATAAATGGTTTTTTTTAAAAAAAGAATCCAACATATAGGGATCCAGTATTCCAATTCAGTTTTCTTTGCATTCACTTCGCTTTTCTCACAGCCTCTGTTGCCAATTTCCTATTCTTTCTGGCTGGCTGGCCCTGAAAGCATACTGCCTTGTTAATCATTCTGCTGTGAGGTCTCTGGGACTGACCTCTATTTGAATAGCTTCTCATTTCAGCAGTTTCACACCCACCAAAGGCTTGTCAACAATAGATCGCAATTAAAGCATGCCCAGCTCTTTTTCACCAGGTGCAGGGGCTGATGGGCCTTCCTCTTGATTCAATTACAACTTGCTCTCCCACCCTCTTCCCTCTCTGTGTACTGGACACAAAAGGAGACCGAGAATTAGCTGCAATCCAAACACTCTTTTCAGTTTGGGAAAGTCTTTCGTCCTTTTCTGTGCCAGCTGCCTAGGAGCAGCCCCCTTTCTGAAAACAGGCATGGGATTCAAAAGTGGGTCTGAGAAAGGCAAAGAAACATAAAGCCCATCCTTACTTCAATAAAAGGAATAAATAACTGCACAGTGCAGTAACCAAGGGGGTAAGTCTGTGTTTCTTTTCCATCAAGCTCCAACTTCAAAAGAGCTTCGGAGAAAAGAATTTTAAATAAGTAATTTGGAGAACTGTTCATTTGGTGGAAGGACATTATTTTGTTTAAAAACAAAACAAAACAAGGGTCCTACAAAATCATTCTGGTTTTTAGCTAACGGTTTCACAAAACCAAAAGTATCAACAATTGTGCACATAGAATGGTGAGTTAATAAAAGCAGAGATTCAATTAAAGAAGAAATATCCCATTAGTAAAGGGGTAAAATGTCTCCTTGAACACAGTTATGGCACTTTTCTTCCTTAATTGATTCTGGAGGCAATATTTGCTAGACTGGAAGTTTCCCAGAAGCTGTTAAATGGAGAGAAGGTCATCCTCAGCTGATGTCCTCTCAGTACCAACAGCTACTATGGTACAGTTCATCCACATAGTGTTAAATCTGGGGTAGATATCATTGTCTAAATGTCTATGGAGATTCTCAATCATCCAGATCATGGTTGTCCCAAAGATGCTTTTTTCCAAAAGGCAACTGGACCAGTGGTGGGTTTCAAATTTGTTTACTACCGGTTCTATGAGCGTGGTATGGTGGGTGCGCTTTGCTCACGCGCAGAAGGTTTCCTACTAACCTTCTCCTGCAATCCTTCACTCTCCGTGTCTTCAACAGCAACACAGCTGAGGTTGAAAAGCAGGAAATAAAGGTCAATATAGAGCCGGGGTGGGTGGGAGGGCCCAGCAGCTGATCGTCGGAGCGAACTGGTTCACTCACAGCTGATCGTCAGAGCTACCAAACCAAGCCGAACCGGTAGAATACCACCACTGAACTGGACTTCCTTGGGTTTTTTTTTTCTTTAAAAACTTAATTTCTCATTCAAGAAGCTTCTTCAGTTCTAATTGGTGGGGAATGGAAGGGTTTATATTCTTTGCAGTCATTTCATCATTAGTACTCTTCCTTTCGTTTGAAACGGGAGTGAAAAAAAGCCACATCTATTTCAAAATTGAACAGTCCTCTCTCAACAGAGAAGAAGGCATACAACACTACATATCTCCCCCTATTTACAATCCAGTCCTTTCAGCGGTCCCAAGAATGTTCCACGCCCATTTGTACTTTAATTCAGGTGACTGAGGATACAGATAAACCCCCAAGGGGCCTCAATGACTCTGGAGAGCTAACAGCCGATCCTCAAAGTCCTAATGACCAGATGACTGCAAAGAATATGAATCTTTCCATTCCCCACCAGTCAGTCAGAACTGAAGAAGTGTCTTGGATGACAAGCAAATCGTTATCAAAGAAAAAAAATAACCCAAGAAAGTCCAGTTGCCTTTTGAAAAAAGCCCCTTTGGGATATTCAACTGCCTAATGAAGAGAAGGCAAAAGCAAATATTAAGACCTATCCCTTTTATTCCTCTCAAGATTTAACCTGACAAACAAAAAGAAAAACGTAAAGCTCGTACAGAACACGTAAGCTTTTGAGTCCCTTGAATACTCCTTCTGCAATGTGACTGATGGAATTGTGACTCAGGTGAAGGATCTCCAGGCTTCCCAGATCTGCTAAACTTCCTTTATCCAATCTGGTTAAGTTGTTAAATGACAAGGACCTGAGGGGAAAAAAGAGCAAAATCTCAGTATGAAGCATTTATTTTCCCGTCTTGACAATAACTCTACTGGATAGTTCCTTTGTCCTGGAAATAATTTAGTTCCAGAATACCCTAAATTGGAGACAAATCTACAAAAGAAATGCAGAAGAATGAGGCAAAAGTGCTTTAATAATACAGGTAGCCCTCAACAAACTGTCATAATTGAACCCAAAATTTCTGTAGCTGAACAAGACAGTTGTTAAGTGAATTTTGCCCTGTTTTATGACTTTTCTTGGCACAGTTGTTAAGTGAACCACTGCAGTTGTTAAGTTAGCAACACGGTTGCAAATTGAATCTGGTTTCCCCATTGACTTTGCTTGTCAGAAGGTTGCAAAAGGGGGATCACAGGACCTCACAACACTGCAACCATCATAAATATGAGATAGTTACCAAGCGTCTGAATTTTAATTGTGTGACCATGGGGATGCTGCAACAGTTGTAGGTGTGAAAAATGGTCATAAATCAGCCTTTCCAATGCCGTTGTAACTTCAAGCGGTCACTGCATGAACTACTGTTAAGTTGAGGACTGCTTATGATGAAGTGTGGGATGCAAAAGTTTATGACACCTGCCAAAACCAGGAGAGTCAGGAAAGAAACATTCCTAACTAAAAAGGGTATTTATTATCTCCTTGGCAAACAAATGGCATATTTTTTTTTGCAAACATGCGCCAAGATAGCAATGATATAACTAGGAGTAATGGAAGGCCTTTGGAAAAGCCTTCAGAAAGGCAAGGGACAACATAAATTAATTCCCAAGGAGACTGTGGTGTTGAATTATGAAGAGATGGCAACCAGTCAACATTATTTCCTCACCTGTGATGAAAGAATTTTTCAAAGGGGGAATGGAAATCCAATGCTAGCAGATAGCGCTAAGCACAACTGTTAAAAAACTTCATAGTTGGCAGTGGGTTTTTTTTGTCAGAATTGTAGAGGCACGTTTCTTTTTTTGACATCAACTAGAATTAGCCAAGAGCAAATTTCAAAATAAAGCTTTGTAGTATCCCTCTGCAATCAGAAAGAAGCATATATTTGCTCACATTTTGTACCCCTCCGCAGCCTGAGTAGGGAAATATGTAGATTTATCAAAAAAACACATTTTAATTCCAGAATGGGAAGGAAAAACCTCTCCCTTAGGGGATTTGTGAAGCCCTTTGTATTCTGGATAAATCCATAACACCTGTGTCCCTTGAATGACTGCATGTGTATCCTTAAAAGACATTTTCAATAGCTTTCTTAACATTCTTTATCTGGCTATTTGGATAAAACTAAAACAGACATTAACAAGAGAAGCAAACACAGTGTCAAACCCTTGGGTTAAAGAAAAATCTCAAAGACCTTTAACAACATCAATTGATGTTCTCCATAGCATCACCAACAGTTTTTAAAAAACATATACGCATGTAGAAATGTATAAAAAGGGTATATGCATGCACACATTCAATTCATCTTTTATCCAGTGTTTTAAAAAGGTTTGAAATTAAAATAATGATAATAAAAATATACAAATTGACCAAGCACAGTTAGATGCTGGAGAAAAGGTTTAAAAGCATCCAATAAGTAATTGTTTCATATTTATCTAGGTTAATAAAAAGGCTTTTAAAGAGAAGTTAGGGACAGATAAGGCTTGCTGGTGATGGAAATTAATATATGGATGCCAACTGCTGAAAATAATTTATCTAGCTGAAACAAACTTCTTTGACAGAAGTGGTATTGGGAGAAAAAAATACAATTTTAGCACTGATAATTACTGTGGAAGAAACAGTGTTTTTATATTCCCTAGTCCCAAATTTTCTAAATTAAAAAGTAGCATTTTAAAAGAGCGGGTAATAATTGCATTCTACAAAATGTGAATCTTCTAAAAATCTTTCTCTCTTAAAGCACGGCCTACACCTACTGCAGTGCAAGAGTTTCTATTTTTATTTTCAACGGTGGCCTCCCAAATTAGCTAACTTACAGTTCGTTCAGCTTTTGGCAGAAGTTCCATCCAGCAGGACTGATACTGGATATCAGGTTGTTACTCAAATGAAATTGTTGAAGGGACAGCAGGCCAAACAGGGAACCACCGTTCACTTCTGTGAGAACATTGTGCTCCAAGTGTCTACATGAAAGAATAAGCTGGACATTTTAAACTGAACATATACTTGCACCCAACATTGATTTTTCACACAATTTTTCTCAGGCAAATTCCTCAAATCTGTAATTTCTTTATCAAACTTAGGAGAAAAAAACCCCACAATCCAAATAGCATGCTGATTTGATTTCTGGGATTATAGCTGACATGAAATTCCTTGCATGGTGTTCCAATACTCTAATATTCTGTTATTGAGAAAAGTAAACGCACCTCCAAGTCAAAACTGACATTTCATAATGCTCATATGGTTATTTTGACAATGAGACAGAAGTGCTTTGCTGATGCATCTTCTAAGATGTTTTTTTGTAGTTTTCCAACTTAAAGACTTCCTCCCTCCCTCCCTTTCTCCCTTCCTTCTTCACCACAGGTGTCAAACTTGATTGTGGCATGTGACGTAACATGATGTTTTTTGCCTTTGTGGACTTGGGGTGTGCGTGGCCTGTATGTGACACATCTGGCCCACAGGCCACCAGTTTGACAGGCATGTTCTTCACTCCCTGCCTCCCTCACTCTGAGTTCCACTTGGTACTGCCTCCATCATATGCCCTGTTACTGAATCAAACACCTAAACAAGGGGTATATAATCTTTTTACACTCTAAGTCTGTACTGGAAAAGGTATTCAGGGGCAGGAGACAACATAACTTGATTTAAATGAATTAAAATTAATTGAATGCAGTTAACACAATTATTGTCCATGTTTTTAATTATTTCCTCTTCTTTTACATTACAAACCACTATTAAGAAGTAGCCCTTGGAAAGACTCGAGAATTGCAACCATACTTTGGGGAGAGTGCAAGTATGGCTTTGGGCCATAACTTGTGCACCTTTATACAACTAACAGCAAAAGTCTATATATATCTCTCCCAGAAATGATACCACTTCATTCATAAGGACTACCCAAAAGCAGAAGTTTCAGGCACCAAAAATCACATAACTGCAGTCATGCTATGAAGTGGGAGGATGACTTCCTTGGCATCCAAAGAAAATGTCAAAAGAAATACAATATTCCTTAAATCTATTAGTAAAACTATTGACTTACAGAACCTCCATTTTGGCCAGACCCCAGAAAGCTCCATCCGTCAACTTGCTTATATTGTTGCGCTGCAGCTTCAAAACTTCTAAACTGTCCAGTCCATAAAATGTCAAGCCTTCTATCAAACGAATACGATTCCGGTTTAACTCTCTGAAAATGACCAACAACACAGAAGGATGTTAACTCAAGACTTTCTCAATACACTCATCTTCAAAAGCCAACAGCCAGGCATAGGTAAATGAGGGATAGAATGGCACTCCTTACATTAGACCCATTTTCTGTCAAAATATATACATTCTACATACATACATACATACATACATACATACATACATACATACATACATTTCTACAGTATTTTGTTTCTAAAAATTACATGTTTTAGAGTTCAATGGGATTATTTTAGTGACTTGTAAAAATATTGAAGTTTTCAACCATAAGATTTTTACCTCAAACAGAAGGCAGTGTGCATTGTATTTCTTCCCAATATAAACATAATCATATGCTGTTAACATTTATTTCTTGTAAAAATGGTTCAAATCTTGCTATTTATAGAAGAAATCACTCTAATTTACTTCAAGTTGGTTAGAATAAAAATGGTTTACCTGGGACAATTAATGGTCTGTGTAGTTCATAGATATTTGGCACACAAGGATAGATTTCTACCTCCCTAAACCTTAGCTGAGAAGTCCAGTGGTTGGAGATTATTGGTACTATAATCTAAAAACATCTGGAAAACCACAGGATTTCCACCTCTGCCATGTATTTCAATATAAGCAATAACATAAATTTGAGTTCTTGACAACAGGAAAAATGAATATGTGAGCCATCTGAACAGAAAAAGTCATCCAAGAGAATAAAAGAAAGCTAAATCAACCACAAAAGCCAAACAGACCAAAACGTTATTAATTTGATTTTAAAATGGAAGAGGAATATACTTCTTTGCTTATTTTACTTTAAAAAAATTCCCCTATTTTTTATAGTCCTGGAATTATGACCATTTGTTCTGTGACTGTTCAAAGCTGCAGCGCTCCTGCAGTCACATTAACAAAATTCAGCTCACACTTATAACTGGTTCCAGCATCTTATGGTCATGTGATTGTCGTAGCCAACTTTTCTCTGCCAGCTTCTCACAGGTAAGATCAATGGGGAAATTGGTAGGGAAGGTCACAAGTTGCTCGGGTCAGTTTCTCCCCTTCTCAGCTTTTCTTCACTCACTCACTCACTCACATGCACTGCACCCTCCTTCCCCCTTGGATTCCACGCACTATCAGTTCCCTCCTTTCCTGGCTTCCCTGTGTTTGCACACACCCACTGGCACCTTCCTCCTCTGTACCTCCTTGCACTTATACTCACACACACACACACACACTACCAGTGCCCTCCTTTTCTGAGCCTCCCTGGATTTGCACAAAAGGCCGCACCCACCAGCGACCTCTTTCCCTGGCCTCACTGAATTCGTGCCACACACTCCAGCATGTGAGCAACATGCACTGGGCTTCCCAAGACCTACCCCTCTGCGCAACCCTACATTCCTTGCCTGGGACTCCCCCAGCTTTCCACTTAACGACCCATATGTCTTTGGTTATGATGACAACCAGGACTGCCTGCATTGCTATCACTAAGCGATGTGGTCACATGATGTTGCACTTTATAACTGCATCACTTAGCGATGGCAATCTTGATTCCAATTGACGTTGTAATCCGAGGACTACTTGTATTATCATGTAAAATCTTAACGCTAACTATGCTGAATCTAGCCTTTGAGTTGGGTTCCAAATTTCAAGAAAGTAGCAAGCGAATGTTGATGCCAAAGGTCAATTATATGTACATAAAGCATTGTCACAGATGCAGATCAAATGCAGCCTAAGCTGTACCTTGGCCAAACAAACAACAACATGTGTGCTAACCATCAAAAGCACCCTTTGTCTACCTAAATGCCAACTCCGCATTCTTCCCTCCTTGCAGTTTGAACACCGTATGTGAAAACAGAGTTTAAGAAAGCCCTCTCAATCCTGTTTTTCTTTCATTGCATGCCCACAAAATCAAAGTAAAACCCAGAAACAGAAAGCCAGACTCTTTTTAAAAAATACACACACACACACACACACATACACATACACACACCGACTGACATGAAGAAAATTTATCACATATTTTCTGGTTAATGAATACTCAGATATCTTCTTCCTTTCTTTTGGTCCTATTAAGAATGAAGTCAATCCGGGGTGGAGCTACATCCAATTTTTATTTCATTCATGTCACCAAAGACCATTAGACTATGCTTTAATCAACATTTCATACATCCAAGCTGAAGGATTATGTATGGCGAAGTGTCCTTAGGGAGCTAAAGCTTGGCGAGTTATAATTAAACAGCACATTCCTACTCACAGTTGTGTTAGATGGGGCAGTTTGAATGCTTTGACGGGAAGTTGGACAATTCTGTTTTTATTCAGGCGAAGCGTCAGCAGGGATCGTGACAAGCTGTTAAAAGCCTTGGTGTCCAGGACACTGATTCTGTTGCTCCCCAGGTAGCTGTAATAATTTATAAAAGAACAATCAAAATGGTTGTGTTGGAGGTCTTGATTAGTCCCTCTTTATCTGAGCAGGTGGTGTCATCAGACATGCTGTTTTCAGAAACCAAATGTCTCCCCACTCTAACAAAAAAAATCAAGCCATTTTGCACAATTTATAAGCAGGTGATGATTAAAAGATTCCAATGATACTGAAGCACCTCCAGTCTGCCAGAGCTTCCTCCCCTACCTCAATGCCTTTTGTTGAACTAGTTTCCAGAATTTTCTATTGTTTTTGTGCTTTGAATTCTGGAGTAGTAGTCCAGATGAGAAAGAATGTCCATACAAGAATCAAACCCAAACCAAAAGCACAACAAATATACATTGTACACCAGTTAAGTATAATAATAACTGGAAAAGATCCTGATGCTGGGAAAGATTGAAGAAAAGGGGACAGCAGAGGATGAGGTGGTAAAATAATGTCTTTGATGCAATGAACATGACGTTTCACAAATTCAGGAGACAATGGAGACGCAGGGGCTTGCTGTGCTGTGTGTAGGGTCACTAAGAGTTGGATACAACTTAGCAACTGAACAACAACTAAGTATAATAAAGCATACTGAAAGTAGAACAACTGTATTCCATCTAGATTAAACATTGTCTTCTGAAGAAATTAGTTTCAGTTACATTAGCCATCCTTAAAACGGGAATGACAGCTTCTCCATTCACAGGGATGTGAAAGAACAAGCCTAGTGAGATAATAAATTCTGTGTCTAACTAGAATCCCAAAATCTATCAAACAGATACGAACGCAGAGTAATGGATGAAATGTGATGAGCACCAATGATGTAAAATAGCAGTTCAAGTGGAAAAGCCAATGGCATACTGCCAGCCATGAGCTTTATAAAAACAACATTTTTAAATTAAAAGAGTTGGGATTGTTACTTGCAATTAACCCAGTGATCTACTAATCATCTATGTCTCCAGACCTTCAAAATATTCAAATGTTTCGATTTTTATAACTGGCTTATCTGTGAGTGAAATGTTTTTATGGTATTTGAAGGTTGTCTTATCCATCGATTGTTTTATCCAAAAGTATATATGGGTCCTTTAAAAAATATTGTTATATATACTTGCAGATAAGCCCATCTGCTACACCCAAGTAGTAGTTTAGAGCAGGGGCCCACAACCCCAGACCATGGACTGGCACAGGGCTGCAACATGCCAGAAACTGGGTTGCGCAAAAAAGCGAAGCCCCATCCACAGGATGCAGGCAGCACATGAAACCACATCCCCTCTGGTCTGTGAAAAAAACGTCTCTCCGTGGAACGGTCCCTGGTGCCTAAAAGGTTGGGGGCCGCTGGTTTAGAACCTAAAATTCTCATCTATAAGTTTACACTCTTTCCATCTCTTTCTCTCTCTTCATTTTCATTTATTACCATTCAACTGCTGTACAGTTGAAAATAATTGATGATGGGATGATATAGCTTCAAAAGGTCAAAACTATTCTTTTTTATTGGTGTGGCTTTTCGCGCACGTGTTTTGTCCCAAACCATTTTGAATGTACAGAAAGAGAGTACATGAATAGTTCCCCTGTATACCCTGCACTGGTTAACGGAGATCAATTCTGACATATCATTGCATCAGAAATCAGAGAATCTGATTCTTTATTTTAAAAAAACGTGTTCATCAAAACGGACGTATATAGCATGAAATGTTGCAGAATGAGCATTTTAATTCTAATTCAGGGTAATTAGAAAAAAATAAGGCATTTTAATTTAAAAATCTGACGGGAGAATTTTGTCTATTAGTTATTTGTGGTAGGCATATATGACAGAATATTGAACTAAGTGTTCCTTGTACTTTCATTCCTCACACCTCTCATATTAGCTATTACATAATATTAGATATATTAGATATATTATATACATATTAGATATTATGTAAGAGGCCACGAGAAAAAGATGGACAGAAAAACTCAGTTTTCGTATCAGCTCAATAGGAAGAGGCAGAAAAGGACAAGAGAGCAAAAACCAATG
Source organism: Naja naja (assembly GCA_009733165.1). NCBI lineage: Eukaryota > Metazoa > Chordata > Lepidosauria > Squamata > Elapidae > Naja > Naja naja. The sequence continues at coordinate 46,288,632 of CM019149.1, forward strand.
ATCTCAGTTCCATTTCTTCCATAACATTAGACAACCAATGAAAGAACTGGATGCTGGAGATGACGTAGATCAGGGGTGTCAAACTCGCGCCCCGCAGCCTGGATGTCTCACGCACTAGCCATGCCCATGCCTGGCTTAGCGAAGGGGAAAATAGTCCTGATATGTCACATAATGAATCCATGACAATGCGAGTTTGTCACCCCTGATGTAGATGAACAGCATTCATTTGAGTTTTAACCCATGTTATAATCGGTAACAGATCAAAGATCAAAATAATCTGAAAGTCAGTTCTTCTTGTATAAATGAGTGCTTTTCCATAAAACATTTTAAAAAGAAAGAAAGAAAGAAAGCTTACAGGTCCTTTATGGGAAGCCCCACTGGGAAACAGCCACTCTGGATTTCTGTGATGTTATTTGAGCTGAGGTCTAATGTTTCCAGGGATACATAGGGCTCCAGCTGGCTGGCTTCAATGCCGTTGATTCGGTTGCGATTCCTGCCACACAGAATGGAGAAAAAGTCAGACATAAATTCACTTTTTGCCCTTCTGGGTTAAAATATAATAGTACATCCATACAGCAAGACACAAGTCTTTGTAACTGATCTGGCACTTTGCATCGGATGGAGTAAGGGAGTACAGCAGAATTTAGAGAGGGAAGATAAAACTTGTTATTAGAATGACATAAATTGACGTAGATAAGCAGAATACTGAGGAATTTATCCAGCGGAAACAAAGACCACTTTGAAGCCATAAGACTATGATCTACTGACTATGTTATTGTTTATTTAACCATCATTTGTTGAGTAAACAATGATGGCTGAGTCCACATTGGGTGCTTATCCATAAACTGGGTCTGATCTAACGTGGCTAGATTCACACATCACATTCTGACAAAACCAATGCCCGTTATGACTTAGCACCATGTACGAACCTAGCCAAGAGTCCCTGCTCTACATCCAGTCAGTTACTGCACTATATAAGAAAATTTAAGACAAATAGTAAGTACACACAGAATTAAAATCTGTGTAATATCTGTATTCCTGAGGAACATTTAAATTGATTTAAGATTGCAGTCACAGGCTGCCTTAGCTGTGATTACAGATTAAGCAAAATCAATTATGCAGGTTATCATTGTACTGTATTACTAAGTAAACAGGTGAGACCTTGATTGGGCAATAACACAGAGAGGAAAGGGCTAATCTACAGGTGGATATCCTTTGGGAGTACAATTATGTCTCCCAGTTTGCCAGAGAAGCCAATATTTTCTCATGAATGTCACAGGATAATGTTGCAGGATCCAATCTGGGTCGGACACCGGAACCAGAGATTTAGTCTTCCGAGCTTTCGTACTCGTGCTGGAGCCCATCCTCAGGGAACCTTTACAGAGAGCACACATTTTGCTGGAGAGAAGTTCCCTGAGGATGGGCTCCAGCACAAGTCTGAAAGTTCAGAAGACTAAACCTCTGGTCCCAGTGACCGCCTCAGATTGTATCCTCCAATATTTTCCGTCATCCCCCCTTCCTTTTTTCCCAAGGGGGAAATGGGAAAGTATAGCTGGATGCATGCTTCTTTCCACTATGCAAAGTAGAACTAAATCCAGCATTTTCTTTTCTGAATAAATCGGAAGAGAGAGTGGAACATTAAATAACTAATTAGACAAGGAGTTTCATCCTTGATCTTACTGAGAGGGCTTATGGCTGAAGTTTCTTCAATCAAGCTTAGTTGCCTCAGAAACTGAATTTGCTTGGTTTTGAGAACTGAAGAACTTTTCTATGAATTGCATTAACATTTGCAATTTACACAGAGGCAGGACTTAAATCAGGAGGTAAAGTGTTGATGTTAGATTGCAGCATGGATGGCGTGAGAAATGACAGAGTAAAACAGGTGGTACTACTTCAAACAATCCTGGCTTCCCTAGGAATACCGAAGTATGTTTTAGAAGGTAAGATTATATCTTAATCCTGATGAGTAGGCTGTGCTAAGTATCTGTGTGAATATTTATTGGAAAGTCTTTCAGCAAGTAACATTACCTGGGAGAAGGAAGACTAACATGAGCATAGAGATGATTAGGCTCCTCCATAATGGAGGTTATTTCTGAAGAACAGGAAAGCAAGATGAAACCATACAGTTGGCCTTCATCTAAGATCATCTTACAGTATTAGTCAGTGCTTTTTTAAAAAGTTAAGTCTTAACAAAGCAAAATTCCGCCTTCTGCAAAGCAACAAAACCAAGCTTCAAATAACCAGAGAACTCCGCAAAACATTATTTTAATTTTGCTACAATAATTTTCAGATCCATAGTTCTGTGTATCATGCAGTTTATCAATTTCAACCAACATTATATACACATTCACGTCCCAAGAAATATATCACTACAAATGTTCTTACACATTTTCTATATGTTCATCACACAATCAATAGGACATTAAACTTCACCAATTCTGCATTATTCACTACTCATTTCATTGTACTCAGGCATCCTCATGCTGCTTTATTTCTATCATATATTGCTCTTTAACAGCAGTAAAACTTTAATTTTACACCTGTTTACTTTGTCATTGGTTTTCGTTAAGCCAACAAAACAAAACACCGTCATTTCACCTATTTCTTAATGAACAGCTAAACAGTAGAAATCTGATCCACAACCCCATACTGAGCAGATAGCCACACTGCACTTTAAAAATTTTGTTCACTATTGCCTCACACTTTTTCAATAAAAACTTTGACACACACAAAATAAACATTCTTGCCCACATACCACAACACAATGGTGCATGTTATATACTGAACATATATAGGGTTCAATTATCAAAACACTGAGAACTTTAGGACAATAACACATGGAGGTGCAGAGGCTTCCCTCTTTTGTCATGAGGCAGGTAAGAACTCTTACAAATATAAATAATCTTATTCTTGATCAGAGAGTCTGCAAATTTGTTGCCCCAAAGAACAGATTGCTTCTACCCAGAGTGAGCAGCCACATACTGGCCAAATTTTATGAACCTGAAACAACTGGTTCTACTCTGATGATAGAATGATCTTTGATCCAACATAAAATTATGCCAGTGGAATGGGAAGAAGAAAGGTTCTTCACAACAGTGTGTGTGTGTATGAGATGGTGTGTGTAGTGATGGTGGGGAGGGAACAGGGACAAGAAAATGTGTGCCTCTTCCTAGTTTGTAAGGTCTTTCAATCAATCATTCTTGTTCTTGCCCTATTCAGCTCAAGACTACTGCAGTGTGCTATACACACAGGGCTATCACAGCAATCAGAAACATCAACTAATCCACAATGCAGTGATATAGAGTTGTAGACAGAGAAGGACATGCCATGTTTGCAAGACAGCTCTGCTCTGGAAGCTGCACTGGTTGCCAATATGCTTCCAGATGTGATAAAAGGCTATTAACTATAAAGCTTTACCTGGCATAGGATCAGTTTATTTGAGAAATTACCTGTCCCCATGGTTTCTGCCTAGCTAGCATATGCCAACAAACTGACACCTTAGATTATACAGTGCCATCTATACGAATCTAGAAAGCGTGCCTTCTCTGTTGTGGTGCCTGCCCTCTGGAACAAGATCCTCCCTGAAATACATATAGCCCCCATATGTTGATATTCTGTACAGTAATTTACTTCTTTATTTAATTCACACCTTTATTATTTTTATAAAAAAACTCAAGGTGATGAACACACATATACTCCTTCCTCCTCCTATTATAAACATAACAACCTTGTGAGGTGGACTGGGCAGAGAGAGAGTGATTAGCTCAAAGTCACCCAGATGGTTTTCATGTCTAAGGCCGGACTAGAACGCACAGTCTCCTGGCTTACTTAACCACTAGACCAAACTGGCTCTTGCGCTGAAGATTTTGTTGTCCTCCCAGGCCTTGAGATGAGTTCAGCTCTTTGTTGGATGTCTCTTTCTGTTTTGAGTTTTTATGCTGTATTATATTGAGAATAAGCTGGAGTTGGTCAGTGACTACATGAATTAAATAAATGAATAAAATCTACAATAAGGAACCTAGATTTCCTAACGTAATTTACTGCTAGCCAGAGGAAGATGGTACTAGCATAGCTCTTTTGAATGATTTATAGGAAATAAACATATTTTCCATCAAAACCATTTCAAATGTACAGAAATATGATACATGTGATAGGTTAATATTTGCATTTTGGCAAAGATCTCAGGATTTATACCTGGGACTGCCGGATCCAGGGCTAAAAGGCCAGGAAACTTTCTTTAAACCCCAGTGCCATTCAAATAGGCCAGATGGAATAGTAATGACCAATGGTGTGCCTTGAGAGATTCAGACATTTCAAAGGAAGAACAAAATTGGCCGTAACAAGTCAAAGATAAAATAAGCATTTTAACTTCAGGTTTACTTTTGCCATAATTTGTCTTAAAATGGAGAAAAATGCTGGCTACCCTATGCATGTTCCCTATGAATTTAATAATGGGCCATGTTAATGAATATGTATTACATTATATTGCTCCACAAACGACTTCCAGCAAAACAAGGGAAAGCCCATCCTTTGAGTCATGTCCTTTGCTTTTATTAATATTTCTGCTATCTTATATTTCCCCAGGACATTGCTAAGCCTGGTTGCAATGTGTTCATGAGGCAGGAATGAGTATCCATAAAAGCAGAGCATACTTTTCTCAGAGACTACTGAATCACAAGGTCTAAAGGGAACATCTGGGAGATTCTCAAAGCTATTGGCAAAGCTGTTCAGGAACGGCTCAAATGCGTACCAAGAGCAGAACATGTACTCCTGATGTACTTGGGTCAGCCACTATGAAATTCAGCATAAACTGTATGCACCAACATCTTAATTAGTAGTAGCACTGGCCCTGGAGTAAGATGATGGGTTTGCTCAAAAACACAAAAGAGAGAAGACAGCCAATTTCCCTCCTTGGATTTCCTATCTGCAGGAATTTATGAATGTTTTATTCCCCTGGAATGAGTACCGGCTGCACAGATGTACAACCACTAATCACCACAGGATAAATGTTAAGCAGTAGGGTTTAAAGCAATCCAACTCTAAGGAAAAAGTACCACTGGTCTGCAGATGATTAAAGCAATGTGAAAGCTGTTGCTAAAATCAATGAATAGCACCAGCCAGGGATGCTGGGTGACTTTGGGCCAGTCATTTTCTCTTAGTCCAACCCACCTCACAGGGTTGTTATTGTGGAGAAAATAAGAGGAGGAAGATGTGATGGATGTGTTTGCTAACCTGAGTTATTTGTAAAAATAAGATAGGTAGGTACGTAGGTAGGTAGATAGATAGATAGATAGATAGATAGATAGATAGATAGATAGATAGATTCAACGAGACAAACTACAAAGTAGAAATAACAGAATAGAGCACAGGGAATGGCTTTTGAAAAAAACAGAGACTGAGGTAGAATTTTAGTATCACTCTTATATTTTATTGGAATAAAAAACTACTGTTTCTCATCATATAGACCAAGAGAAAACAGATTCAAGAAGAACTCTGACCTGTTCAAGAAGAACTCTGACCTGTTCAAGAAGAAGTCTGACATGTTAATATAGAATATCATTCATGGTAGAAGATGAAAGTGGATAGGATATCTACTTTTTAAAGAGTGAACAGTTCCTAACAACAAAGATATTATTTATTTATTATTATTTATTAATGAGACTTGTATGCCACCCCATCTCCGAAGACTCGGGGCGGCTCACAACTAAAACAACAAGAACAATAAATAATCAAAAAAGAATTAAACTAACAAGCCCCATTGAAATGTAATTACATAAATACATGATAAAACTAGGACTAGGACTAACAGGAGTTAAGGGAACAACACTATCACTCTTTCCAAATGAAAAGCAACACTGATAATATATTACAGTCCAAAAAGAAAAAGAAAAAAGAAAGAAAGAAAAGCAATACAGCAATAAAGATGTTACTCTTTTAAATTGACACATTGTTTGAAATTTTAAAAGTTACTCCTTTGAAAATAGATAAACTAAAGCCAGGTTACATAACATTATTTGTTTGTATTTATATAACCACAACCTTCCTGTGAGTCCTGACCAATCATCTTTCTTGAGGAAGAAAAACAATGGTTCCGCTAAACTGAGGTACTTGAGACTACACGGAAATGAAAGTGTGGAGTCAGTAATAAGAAATGTGGTGAGCACTAACAGGAACAAGATGACTGAAAGATAGTGATACCCAAGAATATTGTGTACTTCCATTTCTTTTCATATTAAGACTTCGCAAAGTTTCACAAGGCTGAATGACTCCATCTCCATCTCCATTCCTCAGTTTAGAGGAATTTCACCAGACAATATTTCTTAAACTCACTTTGTGGTGAGAAGGGCGGTAAACAAATTTCATCTCTGGCCTTCAGTTTGCACCAAGTAGCTCTCAGAACCTGCTAACCACCTCCACTGTTAATGAGAGGAAATGGAGGTAGATGGTCTCAAGGGATTTTGAAAAAGATGAGATCTTGGATGTTTCTTGAGGTGATCATTCCAATAATATGTTATACTGTCCCCTTCATAAAACCAGATTCCTCTGTGGCTTTCAGTCCAAAGCAGCTTGTTTGAGAACCCCTGCCTTAAGAAACATGGATCAATAATGGAGTCCCAACTACATTCTAAGCTGGAATTCAGAAGCTGCTCTTCATTGTTTCGTGTGTGCACGCTTATGGGCACACATACAACCCCTCTTTCTTTGTTTCAAGTATACTTTTTGCTGCACAACTTCACTTTCCCTTGTCTGACTAATTTATGGGTTTGGCAGGATGAGTAATGGGCTTATATTCATGTTACTCATAGATCTCCAACAGAATCTCCAGCTGAAATATTAACATACACTTTGGCGTTTCTTATGAAAGTTAAAGCACAGTATAGATAAATGAGCTAAAACAAAAGACTGGCATTTCTTGGATGTACTTTGTGGCTTGTCAATATTGACTGTCCCCACCGTACCCCAAAGACTCAAATTGCATAGTGTATGTAAAATAAAACTATATGACACTGTTTTTCTATCAATGAATTATGATCTTCTTTTAAAGTTAGCAGCTGGAATTTGAGGCTTTCTACGCAGTTTGGCCCATATTTTGAAAAAGAACAAAAACTGTCCTGCTCTGACAATGACAGAGTACAGAACCAAACCAGTTTCCAGTTATTTATATAGCATCTTCCTCAGAGTAGACCTCTACAACTGTTACACTCTCTGCTCTTATCAGGTACAATTTTATTGACTGACACAAATCCAATTAAGGGTCGCTCTAATAGAGTTCATGGTGATTGGAAGCACAATACAGCCTGACCATTATTTAACTTCTCCTCTGGAAGGCACAGAGGACAAAACAGCTTCCCTAAGAAAATTCTATTCCCCAAATCTGTATCCACCTGCTTGACGATAACTGCACAAAAGTGATTTGGCACCCTTTGCACTACAGTATTTCCACTCTTGACTTTGACAAAAGTAAACAAGTACTATTTCTAGCTGGGTCAATCTCACTCAGGTCTATTACAGAGCTCCTGTTTATTTAATGTGTGGGCACAGATGGTGACTGATTACCTCACTTAGGGCTTAACATCACCTTCACCTCCATCACAAGACATATACACAGGAAGCCTCAGGTATCTTTCTTCACTGGCTGGCAATCCATGTGTTTTTTCCGGAGTTGACGTCCCAACGCTCTAGGCAGGCATCTGTGCTCATCCCAGTCATTTTCCTAGCCATCATCTGACCAATATAATGTTTTAACAGCTGCTTGAAACCCTCAGTTTTATTTAAAAAGAAAAAAGAAACCACCATCCTAATGGAAAGAACAGAATACAGAATCCCTTGGTGCTCAAAAAAAAAATCATCCCCATCTAACTCTGTTCACTCCTTGTATGGGACTGTTTTAGGCCTGTTTAAATCATCATTAACGTTTAATTTACAGCCCTGACTAAACAACCTTCCCAGAAGAGACATGACTAATTTTTGTTTGAAAAATAGGCCATTACAAATCAAATGCATCAATATAAATGATTCTGATTCAGCTACATTGCTTTTTTTTAAATGGTTATTGTTTATATCCTGGATTTATGGTCTGCAAAAGAACAGGGAGCAAAGTGGTTAGCAGAAAAAGCAACCGTATGTATGTATGTATGTATGTATGTATGTATGTATGTATGTATGTAAATCCAAACACAAAACTAAAACAAAGAAACACCTTTGAAAGAAGTAAATTCTAAAAATCACAATTTCTGAGCAGTTTAAAATGCCATATTGCAGACAGTCCATCTAGTTTGCCAAAAACTAAAGTCAAGCCTCAATAATGATGTTTTTCCTCTTTATATCAGAATAGCAGAAAAGATGACATGTTCTCTCTCCTATCAAAGTGCTCAGTCACTCAGAACCTCTCTTCTCTTTTTCCTAGACACATCTTCATTAAGTGACAGGAAAGTGAATGACCTCTTTGCAAATCTTAAAAGTCCAAATAGGTATAAGGTAGCTGTTGAGATTGAAACGCTTATTTTCAACCATAGGTTTTAGCAAAAGATAGCAGTTTCACCCTTGTAACAAATCATCATGAAAAGATAGAACTTCACTGAAAGAAATCTCTAAAGACCTGTGGAGAGATAAGTGGCTATAATCAGGGGTACTTCAAAGAGGAGGGGAAAATGTTCTGAAAGAGAAGAACTATTCCTACCTAGGGAAACTCTAGCTAAATGTTCCTAAATTTCAAAGATTCAACAAAAAAAAAGAAAAATAATAATAATCTAAGCTAAAATGATATGCTTTTGAGATCAAAATGCAACAGTAGTAGACTGAACTAAATCAGTCGAACTCTTCCAATTAATCTCAACTTAACCAAAGTAATTGTTGTATCTTGCTTGTGTCGGCAACACAACATTTTAAAGTAATCCGGACAGAGAAAATGGATGGATGGATGGACAGATGGAAGACATACAGATAAGATATACAGGCATAGGGACGTGGTGGCTCAGTGACTAAGATGCTGAGCTTGTCGATCAGAAAGGTCAGCCGGCGGTTCGAATCCCTAGCACTGTGTAACGGAGTGAGCTCCCATTACTTGTCCCAGCTTCTGCCAACGTAGCAGTTTGAAAGCATGTAAAAATGCAAGTAGAAAAATAGGGACCACTTTGGTGGGAAAGTAACAGCATTCCGTGTGCCTTTGGCATTTAGTCATGCTGGTCACATGACCACGGAGACGTCTTCGGACAATGCTGGCTCTTCGGCTTTGTAACAGAGATGAGCACCACCCCCTAGAGCCGGAAACGACTAGCACATATGTGCGAGGGGAACCTTTACCTATACATATGCATACACACACACAGTACATACACACTACACACAGACTGCAAAATAAATTATATTCACCATTCTGTTTTGAAAATCACAAGTAGCAACACCAGCTATAAGGAAAAAAATCCAGAAATCCGGAATAATAGCCAGCTCAAGATCACAACTGTTTCTGCACGCTTAAAAACTCTTTATAAGGCAATGCAATGTTCAAGGCAGGGAGTAGGAACCACGTCTACCTCTTGTGACACTTTAAGTGCCATGTCAAAATAAACTAAACAACAGCTTTTTCAACTTCACATTGATTCCTGCTGACTTTGCCCATGGAGTCTTCCAAGTTGCAGTATGAAAGAAGTCTGCTACTGCTTTCCTTAAGGAAGCTTTTTCAACTTCCCATTGTAGTCTACAATCATGGATTTTCCTGTTGGTTTCCTATGCAAGTTCTCACCAAGTCAAGCACTGTTTAGCTTTCTAAGTTCAGATGAAATCAGACAAGTGCTGCCACCTATCAGTCAGGTGAGCATGAGAAAGTGATAGATACTCTTACTGAAATCCAATTGGTTGGTTCTCAAGTGATCATAAATTTAGTAGGGCTTTCCTAAACCTTGCTGGGGATTGATGGAACAAAATCGGACAAAGACATAGACAAAATGAATATATAATTTAGCCGTTAAGTTTCACCTTGCCTCCATCCTTAGATGAAAACTACTGTTAAGTGGAATGTGAAAATACAAGAAAGCAATGTGAAAAAGACTGAATGCTTTTGAACTCTGTTCAGCTCTTACTAAAACAAGAACAAGAATCATTTGAAAATTGGTGAAAAGTCTACTCAAAAACACATTTTCAACTATTAGGAACCACATAGGTAGATTTTGTGCATAATACTCTATCCCTAACCGGGATACGGATATTCTTAACCCTTTTGTCCGGAGAGGTTCCAAATGAATGATCTACTCCACTGGCTCTTCATTCATCACCAGTGTTGTTGTTTTGCTTATATCTGGTATTCCATTCCCATCAGAAGTTCACACTCAAGTTGAAACCACTTGCGACACAGTTGTGAACATTTACAGCAAGGGCCTTCAAAATTGGCAAGTTTAAGACTTGTGGACTTCAATTCCAAGAATTCCTGAGCTAACGTGACTGGAGGAGGAATTCTGGGAGTTGAAGTCCACAAGTCTTAAAGCTGTCTAGTTTGAAGATCCCTGATTTACAGCATAATCCTTGGCATTTTTACTGAAGCGTTAGTCACCTGTATTCTACTGGACTCCTTAATAAGGGAGTTTAGGACTGCAGCCTAAAATCCATCTCTTTCCTCCACAAGGGAGTCTGAAACTTCCTGATTGTTTGTAAGGTTTTTGTGCTGAAATCAGATAGATGGGTGTGTCCTCTAAAAAAACAGACTGTCACAGGCAAACAATCTTTGCATAAGCAACTCTTAACCTACAGGGATTTAATCAAGTGTCTTTACTGCTCAATTACTATTTTTTTATACAAGCTAGATTTTAAGTAATTTTAGGTAAAAAGATGGAAGGATGTACTGATCTGGAAAAAAAAAGCTAAATAAAGTGAGTATTCTCATTTCAAAGCTCCCCCCAACCAAAATAAGGCATCCATACTATCATAATTCAAACATGCATAATACATGTATTTGGGTACCTGCATGGGAATAAATGCACACACCCATACACACACTCAATATTTTTGGAAAGTGTCTTTTGTTCTTGATTCCTATAAAAAGTACCGCTTCTAAGACCACAAGAAAAGCCTGTGATAATTTTCATGCGTTTGTTCTGTGTTCTTCCTCATAAATTATAGGACTAGCTAAAAGTCAGAACACGTCATTTGTTCTAGAATTTCTCAGTTCTTATGCATTTTTCACTTCAATGGCGTATTGGCCCTTCTTCCCCAGACTGCAGTGGACTAAAGTTCTTCTTACGTAATCAGATGAACATAAAACTTATATAGATTCTACATCTGGACTGGAACAGAAAGGGAAGAAGGCAATCAAGAGTGTGATGTTAATACTGAACCGGATAGACAAAATTATGGTAATGGTATCCTTGAAGCTTTCGGTCAAACCTATTGGGTTCAGTTAGGCCTCTGATGTGAGAGTAAATCTGGTGTAATGCTGAAGCACTATACAACAAACCAAGAGACTCTTGAATTCTAGTCTTTCTTTAAGCATGGAAGATGGATGGGTGACTTGAGCTAATCAATGTCACAATCAATCCATGTCACAAGATAAAAGAATGTTTTCCGAAATAAAATTGGAAAATAAACTAAAGAATAATATCAAAATCGAAGTCAAAATTTGAAATGGAAACCAAAAATTTATTACAGCCTTTGATTATGTTATGGTTTTGGCCTTTATTTATATGCTATTTTACACTGCATAATTATACATTTTTTCATTAACCACTTATCATGTTTTTTTAATCCTAATCCAGAATAGCTTTTTACAAGTCGGGCAGTCATACAAATTGTTAAGTAAAACAAGATTTTAAATATCACATAGAAAGGAAAGTAAATAAACTCTCTTATCTTGGGTATGATATAATCAAAGAGTATTTTGTTTATCATTTAAAGGAAAGGCAATCCTTCTTTAGAAAGATTATTTTGTAGTCTCAATCAGTCACAACTTGTCTAGTTGTCTAAGTGCAAAGGAACATTAACACATCAGACTACCTCCTAGGTAGAAGGGAGCTGGAAGAGATTTACTCCTATATTTAACACTTGGTTAATACTTCAATGATCACTTTAGACTTCTGTTAACACTTTCAAGACATACAAGATAAAAAGTGTAAAAGGTGGCCTGCTCTCTACACTGTTGAAAGCGCTTGTCAGTGACTGTTGTCAGAGAAACTATGAGATATTACAGGAAGGGAGTTGTCCATCTTTATTTTATTTTTACACCTCTCCAATCATGTAGACTTATAACAAGAACAGCTTTCTGCTTCTCTGAGCAAAACAGTCCCATTAGCTGAGAAAAGAGATAACTTTTAAGTAACACAAGTTTATTTCTTTTCAATATTCAATATCCTGCAAGCAATCATGCAAAATCAATTTCTAAAATGAGCTCAAGAAGCTTAGAAACAGAACACACAAATTTATAAACCAGCTGTATAATAATAATTTAAAAACTCCATTAGGGAGGTATGCAAGATTTCAGAAGGCATGAGCAAGCAGACTAATCCATCAGATATCTTTCTGAAATAACTATATATAATCTCTCCTTACATCTATCCTTTCCAAAGAATACACAAATTTCTCTAAAGCTAGGTATTTTGAGGAAAGACTGCAGTTTATCCATCATGAGCACACAAAATTATTTCCACAGACTCTGTGCTGAAGCTGATTTCCCCCCACAGGATCAGAGGTGGTATTCAGCAGGTTCTGACTAGTTCTGGAGAACCGGCAGCGGAAATTTTGAGTAGTTCAGAGAACCGGCAAATACCACCTCTGACTGGCCCTGACCCCATCTATTCTCTATCTCCCGAGTTCCAGCTGATTGGCTGGATCTTCTTTGGTTGCCCTGCACAGGAGAATGGAGCTGGAAAGCAGGTTAGTGGGAGGAAAAGGGATTTTGCAGTAACCTCCCCCCAGGAGTGGGGTGGGAATGGAGGTTTTACAGTATCCTTCAACCTGCCATGCCCACCAAGCCACGCCCACCAAGCCATGCCACGCCCACCAAGCCACACCCACAGAACTGGTAGTAAAAAAATTTGAATCCCACCACTGCACAGGATCCTTCTAATAGAAGATATATCTATAGGCATTGGACTATTTTTCAAAAACCCAAATGCTTTGTAGTCTAAACTTTTTCCGAATTGTGCATTTTGTGCCCTTCCTCAGACGAGCGGGTGCAAACAGCAGCTTTTGGAAAACTCAGAATTATCAGTAAGAAAATTGAGATAAAAAGTCAGAACACCTGTAGCCCCCCCCTCTCCCTTAGAGGGGGAGGGCAGGGAGAATCTAAAACTTAAATATTAGCGGAGGAAAGCAAAGCCTCTACTTAAGATATGAAACCTTTTTGCCTAAAGCAATCTAAAGCAACTATGGAAATGGATTCTCATCTCAATATGTCAAGTGACAAAGAACACCTTTGTTGTAATTCAAACAGCGATTTCCCTTTGAAATTCACCCAGACTATGAGCACGTTATAGAGGAATTCTCTTTGTGACGCTTAGTCCTAAATTGATGATAAAGTAAGATTAGACTCTTGGAGTTATTACAAACCAAAGACAAAGATCATTGATTAGAATTAGGTCTTTTGAGCTGCTCAAGACTCAGGTATCAAGGCTTCCTTTGGTAAGAGATCCTTATGAACATTGTCTACATATTATGAAGATAGGTTCAAGCAATCCTCTCATTCCACTATTGAGAATGATCCATTGAATGAAGATAAGAGACTTTCCTTAATTGTGGCATTCCAATTAAGGAGGAGACCTGGCAACTCTCGTAACTTTTTGGACTTTGTGACAACAATTTAGGCTCAACATATCATCACTGGTACTTATACAAGATTACAAAATGTGTTGAGGTTGACGATGCAATGTTTCTTCCATATCTCAATATTTATGAGTTGCTTTTACATTTATATCATACACTGATTTTAAATATTTGAACAAAGATCTGGGTAATAATAATGATATTTTTTTCAGCAGTTGTGTTTAATATTAGGCTGATATTTCTGCAGTTGCTTTGTTCTAATTTCCTGTGATTTATATTGATATTTTGGCATTATAATTGTATGGTGCTTTAACCAATCAAGGATGGTTTTTGTGCTTTTTTTTAAAGGGCTACTACTTCCGGAAAGTGACATTTCTAGAATTTTATTCATTTCATTCATTCTATTTTATGAATCCAATAATTTTAGCTACTTGATTCAGAAGCTGCCCACTCCAAAATGATTCTAGCCAGCTTACACAATTCAGCATACAGTGAGCAAGGCTTATCTTGGTGAGCATTAAAGGGGTTATCTGGAAAGTTCATGATTCTAAGTTAGACTAGGAAGTTGGGGAAAAAAAGTCCTGGAAGAAAGCAATGGCCAACATTTCTTATTATGCCAAGATTCCATGAATGTGTTTATGTATCGCCCAAGAAGTGAATCTTGACTTGAAAACATTTTTTTAATGCAATAGCCCATCTTTCCTGAAGCTGCTGGAATTAGGCAGGTTTAATATTTAAATACAGCATTGCCAACATATGATTGGTTAGGAAATCATAACTATTCTTTATGATGTCACTACTGACACATAAACTTATGCTCTTAAAAGGGAAATTGCTATCAAGCCAGTATTAAGAGCATGAACACCTGAGAGACCAGACAAAACCAAGTCCGGCTAAGTCATCCAAGCTGCTCAACTGAACAGGATTTTCATTACGGTACTGGTTAACGTTGTGACGTGAAATTGCTGGGCAGAATGCCTCATAGCGCCAAAGAGCCAGATCCCATTCCTGTTTCTGATAATTCATCCCAAACTGTCAAGGTTGAATCAGAACAGAAAGAAGGTCTTCCAGCTACCTGTGACAATATGAATGAAACAGAGAGCCAACCCATGGATCAGTTATCAGTATCAATAATAAAGCTATCCTTAAACCCAGATAAAGAGAATAGTTCTGATGCAGCGACTGATGACTTAACAGTCCAAAAAAATGGTTCTGGTGACTCCTACTGTGAAGGGCAAATATCAGCTTTACCAGCTAATGGAGAACAATTAACAAATTCAGAAGTAATAGTGGACAACCAGCACGCTGATGATAGCACAATAAACAGAGAGCTCCAAGCTATTCTTCAGTGGATGGCTGCTTCCCATCTCAATGTCCCCAGCCTGACATTCATAAATGAAAATGACAATGAACTGTCAAAGCTACCAGAGCTAGCTGAGAGAGCAGGCAACAAAGCATACACAGTGGGTGACATTCTCCAAGAGGTGAAAAGATACTTTGTGCAACAACATACACACCCAGCATTGGGAAATACACCTCCGTCTGGACTGCTGGACTGGCTGCTTGCCAACCTCTGAGAACCAGCTTTTTCATCTCCCTTTGTGTTTCTTCAGCTGTGCCCCAGGTGCCCAAACCATGCTTTTATAGGAGCAGCAGATACCAACTCAAAGCACCATTGAAAGCTGCAACGCACTGAACTCAACTTGTCGCTACAATGGTAGCCAGTCAAGATGATCAATTAAAAACATTAAAAAACCAAAGTGGAAGAGTCTTGTCTAGTTATTTTTTTGACAATTTTTGATACTACTGATTAGGCTTTCCTTCAGGACCATCTGCAAAACTGGGCCTTTAGAGACACAACAAATCTAGATAGTATTGCCAAGGGACTACTGTTTGCTAGTTAGGTCAGTATTCTTGTTGATGCCAATATATAGTTCTGTGTCAACTATCCAAGGAATCAGTCAATCCCTTTGATGGTGAACTTTAAGAGGGTGAACAAGCTGAAACTAAATCAATATGGTGGGATTGTGGTCTGCAGGAAATCAGATTCTAGTCTGGAGTTCAACTTTTTCTAGTAAGAACTGCATTAATACATTATCTTTTTCTACTAAGGGTTAAAAAAGCAGGTTCACAATTTGGAAATGCTCCTAGTTCTCCAGATATCCCTCAATCTCCAGATGACAGCAATGGTCAGAAATGTTTCCACCTGTGTTTTCAGTCACAATCCTTAAACCAGACAGATTGATTGCTTACACCTTAGATGCATAATGGTTTAGTTACTTCAATGGATTCTGTGAGGGGCTATTCTTAGAAAATATACCGAAGCTTCAAATAATTGAATAAGCTGCAGCTAGACTACCAGTTGTCATAGGATCCTGAAAGCACCTTATAACTGTAAAAAAATGCATTGGGCATAGTTCAAGACGTTAGTTTTCAGTGAGTAAAGGCTTGTCTACCTGAGGTATTATTTGGCTACCAACTTTAAAGAACTGTCTCTCCCAAGTTATTTCTATCAGTCCCAACTGGTACAACAAGATGGGCACGCTACAGGTCCCATCAGCTAAGGAATGTCAACTGGTGGGCCTCAAAAGATGAGCCTTCTCTGCCATAATGGCCACCCTCTGAAGCATTCTCCCTCTGGAAATCAGGTTGGCCTCAACCCTGTAGGCCTTTCATAAGGCCTTAAAAACCAGAATTTGTGCCTGGGCCTGGGGGTCCCTACTGTCACAGTTGTGTTGGGGACTGCTATATTTCTCTCAACTATGTATTTTAATGGTTGTAATTGTGCTTATAATTGTTTTCACTTTTATTTTAAACATTGTTTGCCATAGTCATTTGTTGAGATAGACAGCTGTATAAATTGACTAACCAAATCTATCCAGGCATGAAGATCACCAAATGATCTTTTACAGATGTCCTCATGTTCAAAGGCTTGTCACATCCACACGAACGTCTTTTCTAAGATTGTACTCAAATCAAGGAATACCTTCCTTATGGTGTCAGATTTAATATTACTTTTTTTAAATATTACTTTATCACCAGGAGCTGTGGTGGCGCAGTGGTTAGAATGCAGTATTGCAGACTAAATCTGCCTACAGCCTGGATTTTGTTTGATCCTGACCAGCTCAAGGTTCACTTCCATCTTTCCGAGGTCGGTAAAATGAGGACCCAAATTGTTGGGGGCAATATGCAATATGACTCTGTAAACTGCTTAGAGAGGGCTATAAACCACTGTGAAGCGGTATGTAAGTCTACATGCTATTGCTAGTTTGCCATTGTCCCTTAAAAATCTGAAATGGTTGACGACAGATATCCCATTCTTTCTATTTCAAAAAAAAAGCAGCAAGGCCTTCGTTTATAAAACAAATCCTCTAAGAAGTACTAGCAATTTCATATCTGTTACTTTTTCCTATAAACACAAAATCATACAATATAAATCAAAGAAACAAAATAAACCCATTTGGGTGAAACTAACTGATTTGATAGCAGAACTACTCTTTTGAAGGAATTGCAGTCCTGACAGCTATTATGTTTCCCCAGCATTCTTGGAATATCTGAATGGAGTGAGGTTACCTTAAAACCAGCTAAAACGAGCCCTATATATGGCTATTTCCTCAGCCCTTCCCCTGCCATTCTCAACATTGCTTTCTTAAGATTCCCCCTCTGAAAATGATTGTTTTTTCTTTAAGAAGTGAAAATGAACCAACCAGGAAAAGCTGTTCTCTCTAATAGGAAATGTACCTCTGTGTCAGCAGGAAACATGAAATTGGTAATTTTTAATTGGACTGCACAGCAGGCTTCTATTTCCATTTTCTCTAACCATTGAATGCAATTTAGCAATCATTTTTCCTAATTGAAAACCCATTTACAGAATTTGACTTTTTGCTACAGGTTTTGAAATTCCATGAATTCAAACTGGCCAATTGTTGTTGGGGTTAAACTGTATTCTGTAGGAAATGAAAACTGCTTTGTTTTTCCTTGAAGATGTTTCACTTCCCATCCAGTTCAGTCTGGAGAACTGAAAAAGCTTCTTGGATGAGAAGTGAAATATCTTCAAGGGAAAACAAAGTCCAATTGTCTTTTGAAAAAGCAGCTTTGAGACAACCATGACCTGAGTAACTGAAAATCTCCTTAGACATATTCCTTGCTTGGCCCTCTATGGACTCTAGAATACAGTATGTGGGCACCTGTCCATGCTAACTGCTACCAGATTCTCAACTTAAAGAAAATTATTTAGAAGATGGGTTTTAAAAACACCTCTGAAAATACTAAAAGCATTTCCCAGACTAAGCAACTGAAACAATATTGGAAAAGCCAATTACTTAGACTCCATCACCTAACATATGTAACTCTAGTTAGAGCAGTTCTTCAAATTAAGGCCTATATAAGAAACTAAATATCTCAGCCATACATTAACAGAAGAATATAGCTCATTTCAACTGTTAACACCTTCCAGCCTAGAGATAGTAGCCAAATTGTACAGATTTTACCACTTAAAAACACATGATAAGAATGTGCTGGGTCAAATAGTTATAACCAAGAGCTATAACGATCAAGAACACTTTTTCTGCATAGCCCTTGGGTGGGAGAAAAACAGCCTTTTGCAACAGAGTTCTTCAAATATTTCATGAAAATTTGCTACTAATTCTTGGAGGAAGCAGGCCCAACAACTGGAAGATAGACAAGGAGGACTGCTATGAAGTATATTCCAACCTAAAAGAGGTGACAGTTATTTAAAATCTTCATGGCAATACAAAACACTAAGCAATCTGGTACTTAGGCTTAGCATGGCATCTGAACTACTGTTTAAACCATGGGTTTCCTTGGGTTTCCTTATCTCAACTATGCTTAGGTTTGTAAAACATATATTTGGGATATTAAACATATTGTCTTACTATTCAAAGGCACCACACATATACATCTATGCACCCTGTAAAAAACTATTACATCTACAAATTAAATTCATTCATAGCTTCTTTCTTTTTTTCTGCTCTACCCTATCCACCCATTCCAAAGATTCATCTAAATTAATAGTTCTCAGTTTTGGTTCTCCAATTGCTGAAGCTTTATGCCCACGAACAGTTACTAGCAGACCCATCATCAACAACTGTGAGAGCTGTAGTTCAATATCATCTGAAGAACCACATTTGGGAAACTGCTATTTTCAGTAAAAGAAAGTGCTTATTTTACAATGTTCATTATCCTAAACGCTTATGATTTATTATCAACCTGTTTTCCATTCCGAATTCTTTGCCTCATGGTCTGTTGAAATGCCTTCCATCTTTCAGTAGGTAATCCAAAAATCTCAACACAGAAGACTAATTAATTTCCATGTATTCCGAAACACCAGTAGTAGAATACATAATTTGCAATGCATTGCCCATTATTAGACTAATCTGTTTAATTATAATTTAATGTGAATTCATCTCTACCCTAATGGATCACTGTAAAGATCACTGGTGTTTTCCAAGAAAGATTTATGCACTGTTTAGCAGATGAGTAGCTCTATTGATTTTACCCTGACAGCATGCTCCTGAGTCCTTTATTAATTATCCAATCCTATTTTCCATTCTGGTGGTAAAAGGAGAAAGACACTAAACTTTTAAACTCCTCTTACAACTTCTTCCTCTTCAATGTTTTCTTCTTGACACAACTACTAATAGCAATAGCAATAACAACAGCATACTTAGACTTATATACCACTTCACTGTGCTTTACAGTCCTCTCTAAGAGGTTTACAGAGTCAGCATATTGCCCCCAACAATCTGGGTCCTCATTTTAACAACCTCAGAGGAGAATGGAAAGGTGAATCAACCTTGAGCTGGTGAGAATTGAACGACTGGTAGTTGGCCGAATTAGCCTGTTATACTGCATTCTAACCACTGCGCTACCATAGCTAAACTGAAGAGGCTCAACAACACATTTCAATTAGCATGTTATGGGGTGTTTGGAGTTCCAGAAAGTCATATGTGGAATAATTAGTGTAAAAGGGATTACTATTACCAGTAACAGTATTAACATTAGGGCCCACGGCAACCTTAATAAAGATCACCAAGAGATGAATGGGAGACTATATGGCTAAGAATTCACAGGTGACATTTGCAACACCCATTTATTATAAAGCAAATTCTATTTCACAGTGTTTGAAAGTGCAAGCACATGTATATACAGCAAACATTTCTATCTTATACAGGGTAGCAATTAGTCCAAAGAATAGAGAAATGATACAAGAAAATCGGATAAGAGTCTTTTAAGGTATTTTTTTCATTGTTCTCTGTTACGTGATTCCTGCAGACTTCAAATAAACAAAACCCAATTGTGATTTGATAAACAAAGCACCAACTCATCTCCATTTTCCTCCTAAATGGGAATGGTTCAAGGAGCCAGCCATTCACTTACCTAGACATGTAACAAAATCCTGCAATTATTCTTTGGTCTGAAAACTAAAGTCTAATCAAGAAAGGAAAGATACGTTTTACCATAACAAGGCAATATATCAAACCTCATGATTTCCCTTAATTAGTTATGGAACAATTGTTTTAAGAATCAGTAATGCACAAAAATAAGCAATATAATAAAACAATCCTGTAACAGAATAAAGAAAATGCAGACAACTTCACCAAGTGTGCCTATCTCTCCTAAGTTGCTACAGAAAGCAGGCATTCTCCTTAATCACAATAGTCACTTACAATAACAGAATAACATAGTTGGAAGGGACCTTGGAGGTCTTCTAGTCCAGCCCCCTGCTCAGGCAGGAAACCCTATACCATTTCAGGCAAATGGTTGTCCAATCTCCTCTTAAAAACTTCCAGTGTTGGGAGCATGCTTCTGCCTTATTCAAGAAGCAAATGAGGAAAGTTTAAAAGGTTTTCCTGATTTATCATAAAATAACATCATTCCACTCCAGTGATATGGAATGTCTGGCCCTGCAGATGTTTACTAACTGGAAATCCCAACAGTTCCAACGTGGACAGAGTTGAAGAAAGATGAGAAGAGCAATTGAGCAATAGCTGGAGGACCACAAGTTCTCCACTCTCATTCTCCTCCTTGAATTCTGGCCTCCCTTTTCCATCTTGAAACCAACCAGTTGCTTAACATATGTAGTTAGTTAACATGTGTCCTTATTGGGAAAGACATCTGTATTAAACTCATCAGTTAGCAGACACTCTCATTCTTTTGCTAATGCTGCAAGTGCCAAAATTGTCAGAAAAATATTCTTTACACGGATTTGTCCTCGAAGGCCACAGAATGGAGCACAGGATGAGTGTTATCATTTTAATCCCACTTTTTGGTATTTGTGAAGTCCTCAAAGGAGGCTACATGACTTTTTACTTGATTGTGTCATTGCCTGCTTTGCAAATTTCTGGGTTTTCTTCAGCTCACCTGCTAGTAATACAGAATCCTCAGGGGTCCTTATAAAACGAATTAAGAGAATTGGAACAATGAATGCCATAGAGAGAATTGTGCTTCTCCTGATCTTTTCAGAAGGCTTGTAAAAAATCTGCCAAGGTTCTACAAGCAATAATTAACTAAGTCACAATGAGATCTACTCCTGGTGTATCTTTGGAATTTGTAGAGATACGTTTCAAAATATAGTTTCCACACTTTGAATTTCCTGCATCACCACCAGGTTGTCAGTATTTATATCTCTTTGCAGGTCTGTCTTTGGTTAACTCACATACAAATTGTTTTCTTCTGTTCCCATAAAATCCTTTCCAAATGTTTGCTAGTGTTGGAGATGAATTTCTTTGGCAATATTTTCAAAGCAGAAAGGAAGAAAAATAAAATATGTTCCCCAGTGAACAGTTAAACTGTAATACACGTCAGGCTCTGCCTCAATTAACAATCTACTATGAGACTGCTACGTCTAGAACTATGCTGAGATTTTGCAGGGAAGTATCATTTGTATTTTATGTTTTTACTTAAATGCTTTGTATCAACCCTAGGAAAAATGCCCTCCACATGAATGTCCTCAATAGAATCAAACAGCTACGTGTAAAGGATATGCATCCGCCAGAAGAACTGCCAAAAACTGTAGAAACTTGCTAATCACACGATGCTGGTCTATGACCACAACAACTAAGAAACAACCAGTTGCATTTAGAAAGTTTCTACATAGCAAATGTAAGCACAACACAAGCAGGGAGCAACTGAAATTCCAGGAGAGACTGTGATTCAAGCTGATCATACCACAATCGTAAAGATGTTACCACAAGCTCCAGTGGCCTTTGAAGGGTTTTACTGCAGGTGTTAACCTAGTAGGTCAGTTAGAATCAACTACTAGGTTAAGGCATTCTGAGTGACTGCACCAAATGGATGGAACTCCCTGTTCTTTGAAATGCATACCATCTATCCTGGCTGCATGGCTTCAGAAGAGGCCCTAAAAACCTATTTTCTTGCTTTCCTGATTAGGATTTTTGCCATTTTGAATAAGGATTTTTCTGAGGGGGGGAGGGAGAAGATTTGATAGTTTCAGGTTGATTAATGTTATATTACTTATTAATGTTATATTAATATAATACTGTTATACTGTTATTTGTAAGTTGTCATTCGAGATTGGTGGCTCGTAGTAGTGGCAGCAGTAATTTATATGATTTCACTCAATGCTTTGATTTTTACCATAAATCATTGTCAGATTTTACCAGGAGAAAGCAAGATGTAAATAGGTTTGAGATGGGCAGACATATCAATTGAATAAATAAATAGAGTAAAAAGAAAACTAATCAACTTACAAAATCTGGGGATTTTAATTTCTTTTTAATTTCTCTTTTAATTTCCCACCAGGCAGGAAAATGGGTTGATGGATAAGATTCAAACTCACCATACCACAACATACACATATAAATCTCCATACTCAAAGCCTCTTAACGAATAGGAACAAGACAAATGTGAATGGAAGATAAATGAAGGATTGCTTCAACTTGTCTCAACGATAACAGGAGAGAGAATGGGATCAAGAAACTCTCTTTGATAATGGAATAGGGAGGAACAGTGAAATGACCCAAATGAGACATCCTCTAGTACAGGGGTGGGCAACTCTGGCCCCTTTACGACCTTTGGGCTTCAACTCCCAGAATTCCTAAGCCATGCTGTAAAGGGGCCATGCTGGCTCAGGAATTCTGGGAGTTGAAGTCCCCAGGTCGCAAATCTAGTACCTAGATTTGACTTCGTTTTCTTTGAAATAGGACCTTAGAGGGAGGGTGGACTGACACAGCAGTCAGTGTTGACCTGAAGGAGGAAGCTCTGCTCCTTTCCATATTTTAGACCAACCTTAATGGAAATGCAAGAAAGCAGTCAATTTGTCTTGCTCTCATACATAGTCTGCATGAATTGGGCTGTGAAGGGAAGAAGTTAAGTAAACAATGTAGAAAACCCAAACAGTGCCCCTTTACAGTGCTACGATCAATTAGGAATAGAAGTTGATAACATCAGTTGTGGGTGCTGCATCACAGGAAGTTTTCGAAAGTAGACCAGATAACCATTTGATTAGGGTAGTATAAGGTCTCCTGCCTTGAGCACGGGCTGGACTATTTATTTATTTATTATTTGAACTTCATTTATTTATTTGGACTAGAAGATTTCTGAGGTCATTTCCAGCCCCACGATTCTTGTTCTAAAATGTTCCAGTTTATATTCTATGGGTGAACCAGGAGTTTCCAATTTATTCCCAGAGTTTGGAGAGGGAAAATTTCTGGATATTGGTTTTAAACCTAATTTTTGGCTTATGGTAAACAATGCTTCCATTGATGGCTTTGGCTAGAGTATTGTTGAAAATCACCAGAATGAGGCCTTCCTAGCTAGCTTCTGACAAGCAAAGTCTATGGGACCAAAAGTCAATGCAAACCACCTGTGGCCTTAGAATCTCTGGTGGCTCAGCTTTGAGTTAGAACAAGAGTGACAACACTGAGAGCCAGCCCTAATGCAACATTTTTGTTAATAGTCTTTCTCTTTTAAAAAGTATCCATTTTATATGCAGAAAGTCCTTGATTTATGACCACAATTGGGACCAGAATTTCCATTACTAAGCAAGACAGTTAAGTGAACTGCACCCAATTTTATGACCTTTTATGCCGTAGTTGTTAAGTGAATCCCTGCAATTGCTCAGAGAATCACGTGGTCATTAAGCAAACTCAGCCCTGCCTCCCCGCCCCCGATTGATGTTGCTTGTCAGAAGCCAGCTAGGAAGGTCTTGGGTGATGATCACATGACCCCAGGATGCTGCAACCATCATAAATGCAGGCTGGCTGAAATTGTATCACGTGACTTGGGGAGAAGTTGTGACAGTTGTAAGTGCAAGGTCCAATCAAAAGTCCCTTTTCTCAGTGCTGTTATAACTTTGAATGGTTGCTAAATGAATGGTTATATGTCGAGGCTACCGGTAGTCTTTGTCATCCTTAATCTGATACTGAGCAGGGAATTTTTATTCAAATATAGTTTTCAGGGTTGCTGGAGGAGAAGGTAAGAATTTAATCAAGCCAATCCAGAAACATATTGTTCAGGAATGTGTGAGCTGTACTTTTAATGACATTTTAACAGAATCTTGCACATCTGAAGATGGGGAATTATATAAATCAGGGGTCCACAAACCAACCCAAAAATTTTGGAGAACTCTGACATAAACGATTAAAAGAAATAAAATTTCAACTGAATTCTGCAAACCTATAACCTCTATTGAGTCCCGAGACGTATAACTGATCACCTTCATTCTCTCTCCTTCAGGTATCACAGGTTACTACTGTTTCTCTCTTTCAGGTTAGATGTTACTAATGTAATTCTATGTTTTTGTATTTCAAGGCACTTTTGAAGAAAAAGATCATGGAAGACTTCACTTTAAGTACTTTACAGGTGAGAACAGCAGAGGTCTTTAACTGGAAGGTCAACATTTAGTCAGCTCCAGCTGGTCGGATATCATTGAATGCGTTCGAGCTAAAATAAGAAACACACAGTATACCTTGCACGGATTCTTCAAATTAAA
Organism: Naja naja; assembly: GCA_009733165.1. NCBI lineage: Eukaryota > Metazoa > Chordata > Lepidosauria > Squamata > Elapidae > Naja > Naja naja. The sequence goes on from CM019149.1 coordinate 46,313,353, forward strand.
AATATACTCGTAGGAATGCTCATGCTGAGACTTACAGGAACAAGGAAGTTATGTGGGCTGAAGCTGCTCCCAGGGATGGAATGGCTGTCAGTTCATTGTTATTCAGTCGCCTGGAGGAAACAATGACAACAATTAAAAAAACAATTATTAAAAAAATGAAGCAAACTTTTTTTTTTTTTTTGAGACTCTCAGGTTGCTTTTCGTTGCTCGCCGTCTGTCATGATTATTAACCTAGAAGCCCGGCTGCATGCAGAAATGTGTCAGTGCGCCTCCTGTAATTCTGTGACTTTCCAGCCAAGTCACTGCCAAGAACACTTGTAACAGAAACCCAGCTGCACATTCCATGCCTACTTTAGTTATTGCTAACACATATTTATGGAACAGCAACAAGTGCCAGCTCCCTGCAAGGCTGGGCAAACTACAAATCACGAGACACGAGCAGCTCTTGGGGAGTTCTAACCAGAAGTCCTGATTTACATCCTTGTGCACAATTTCTTTTGATATATGTATTTTTAATGGGTGGCTTGGGGATCAAAAGTTTCTGCATTAGAATCTCCTTGTTGGACTTGATTACCGGACATGATTACAGCCAAGGTCAGAAATAGTAGTGATCGTAACCACAATGGCTCCTAAAAGAGGGTTGCATCATTAGTTATAACAGATGAGGATGATCCATCCAGAGCTATCATGCTAGCCAGCTTTAGACTAACGTAGTTTTCCTGCTTTAGATACTATCATGTGGTCAAAGGGGAATAAAAGAAGGACCTGGTGCCCGAGTCTGTTTTGTATTAAGTCTTGGTTCTCCCAACCACCTCTCTCCTATGCTGTGTCCCTTCAGCAATCCAGGTTGGTGCTGTCCACGTTAGTAGGATGCAGATAGACGAAATAGCAAGAAGCATTTCTTTGCATACAGGACTGAAGTTGCTGTGGGTATGAATTAGCATCCTCCTGTTCCATCTGTCTCTCTTTCTTCCTCACAATATACATTGACTCCGATGGCTTTATGGCTGGTTGGACCCCACGGCAACTATTCCGTCCAAATGAGTCCAACAGTCTCATGAATTTGGGAATCTTAGTGCATGTGGAGAGAGTGAGTTTGGTGTAGAGGTTAAGAGATCAGAGTAGAAACCGGACAACTAGGACTTAGGCACAAAGCCAGCTAGGGGACCTCTTGAAAAGCACCTTTGGGACAACCATGACCTGGATAACTCTCTCTCAACCCTAGGAAAGAGACAATGGCAAACCACTTCTGAAATCTTGCCAAGAAAACTGTGGTACTTGCCCAGGCAGTTGGCAAGAGTCAACACTGACTAAAAGGCATAAAAAGAAGCGGAAAATAAAAAGATATGGAAGCAATCAGCAAATCCTCAGGAGTTCAAAAGAAAGAAGGAATTAAGCAGGAAGAGGGATGTCTATGGAGATTCCCAGTCGTCCAGGTCATGGTTGTCCCAAAAGTGCTTTTTCAGGAGGGAACTGGAGTTTCTGGTTTTTCTTTGAAGACGTTTCGCTTCTCATTCAAGAAGCTTCCTCAGCTCTGAAGAAGCAGTTTCTTGGATGAGAAGCGAAACACCTTCAAAGGAAAAACCAGAAACTCCAGTTGCCTCTTGAAAAAGCACCTTTGGGTCAAGAAGAGGGATGTTTTCCTTTGTCTTGCTAATCAAAACATACACATCAGCTTAACGTAGAGCCAGGCAAATAGCTCAGCTCCCCCAGTACAGGTAGTCCTCTACCTGGGAGGACTGCCCATCATGGTTGTAAGTCATGATGACCATAAAATGGATCACCCACATGATTGACCTGATTTTACAACCTGTATTGCAGTGATTGTTTTGTCACTGCGTTTTTTTGGTTTGTCTGTTTCAGCTTCTAAGCTCATATTATAGCAAGCAGGTGTCTGCTAGCCAGCACTGTGTTATCTTGTCTCCATAGTAATGAGATAAGAAAGTCTTGTGATGTTTTGATTTACTGCGCATGTGTAAAAGTTTATACTTCACTTCCTGTAACTTCCGTTGTACTTTTCCTTTGTTTTTTTTTCTATATGCCTTGGTATTGAGGAAGCTGCAAGTATGTAGCTCCGTTTAGATTTTCTTATTTTATAAATAAAAAATGTTTCTTAGATTACTTTCCGGGTCTAATTTTATCAGCATTGACAGCAAAGAAAGACACGGTCTATCACCTCTAATTAGCAGGGATGTTTGAAGGATTTTTACTCCCGGGCAAAAGGTTTTTTTTAGCCTTAACATGTTTAAGCAAACACCACCGACATTAAGCAAACCAATGGTTCGCCCTGGGCCAGTTTTACAGAAAACAAAAAGTAAATGCTGGTTTTTGGCAAAACGGTCATAAAATGTATGCATGTCACTGCAGGATTCTGGAAACAGCCATAAATGTGAGTTTGTTGCTAACTGCCCAACTTGCAGTCATGTGACCATGGGGGGGGGGAGAAAAGCCATCAGAACTTCAGAACCAGGTTATAAGTATCCCCAGGAAGGCCCATTGAACAGTTGCTAAGCAACCAGTCATAGGTTGAGAACTACCTGTGCCATCTGCTCCAATTACCTGTTCCGTCAAATAGAAATTGGAAGGACTAAATTTGTGATTATTATTTTTTTGCACAAGCACGTCCTCTACCACTTCTTAAAGAAGAAAAGTATATATTGTGTAAAACAAATGATTACATCAAAAATATGCTTGTTTCAGCAATTACGCCCATTTAATTGTTTCAGTTAATTGTTTATTAATGGACTTTTAGGTACATACTGGATATAAATGAAATACAAATAAGGGTTCAATCTTTTTCTAATAGAAATTAAAAATGGATAGTTTCATCTTCCATTGCTGAATTACTGGACTTCAGAGTTTCACTCTTAGTAGTAGGATGTCTGTATTGGACTATTGAAAGAAAGTTGACCTAGGTCATACAATCTGTTTCCTTCAGGATTTAGATACCTGCAGTTCTCACTTTGAATTAGTCCATTAATTAGCATTAAACAGGTGCTTGTCTTGTTGCTTGAAAACTGCCCAATTTCCTGGCCTCCTTGCCTAGCTTTAACCAGCAGTCAAAAAAGTTATTGAGGCAAAAACCATTGCTTCCTGCCTAAGAACAGGAGAGTTTCTCTAACTCAAGGGTCTTCAAACTTGACAGCTTTAAGACTTGTGGAGTTCAACTCCCAGAATTCCTCCTCCAGTTATGCTAGCTCAGGAATTCTGGGAGTTGAAGTCCACAAGTCTTAAACTTGCCAAGTTTGAAGACCCTTGCTCTAACTCTACAAGAGGTACATATAATTGGATCTTGTTTATTTATCCTTTTTTGTCTTTCCAAACACCAAAGATTTAAAATGGTTTGTTCTTTATTTTAGATGTATGATTCACTATATCTGTAAAATGCAGAGATGGGGAAAGTTGCAAAATAAAAACAAGATCCAGTTGTCTCAGCAAACTCCTTTATATCAAAGCATTTCTGTCTTTCTTAACATTATTTTTAAATGTCAAGCAAGGCAAATGTTTACAATTGTTAAAAATTATACCTGATAACCAACAAATTATGAACTATTTGCTTATATCAATAATTTTTCCAGGCCAGCATCTTTCAAATAAAACAGAAATTGTATTAGCTAGATTCTCTGGGCAGTACAAAAATAGGACATTTCATAAACCAGTTTGAGTATTTATTAAATATCCACTATTTAAAAATAAATAAATAACCATCAAATCTGAAGGATGCTATGTTGAAGATGTTCTAGAAGTATGTAAAAGATAAAGTGGTATATAAGAAGATACAGCAGCAATGCATATATCCAATTATCCACTACAAACCATGTTTGTAATTGATACAAGTATAAAGTTTTCTACAAAAAACACATGTGAACATTTTTGTTCAATAAAACCTTCCAGAAACCAAGAAGATGATTATTAAACTGATTCTGTTATTATATATCTATGGAAAGTTGTGCCATGGAGATACATAGCAAACTTCCTGATGTTCTACAGAAGTTCACAAGTTTTCTTGGAACTCAAAAATGCCCTGGCCTTTATTGATACATACACAAAAGGAGATATACGTGGACAACATAAATGGGCATCTTTTTATGAAAGAGATCCAGATGAATATTGGAACATAAGTAGGGTTTTCAATGGTGACGAATGGCTTCATTCATGAATTCTTTAAGGCTTTTGTTAATGCAAACAGGAAGGACCTAAGGTATATTCAATAACAGAAGTGTTGATTGGCAAGTATAACCTGGCAGGACAAGTTAGAACTTACTAGCAATCTAAACAATAAATTCTTGGTTGTTAGTTTATTTTGCTGTTAAATATTGGCATATTGTTGGGTAAGGAGCTTTGGCATGTGGTCAGGAGCTTCTCTTAAATAACAAGCAAAGGTAAGACAGGCTGAACAACTCTCTGAAGCAACTACAGCTAAAAGCTCTCTTTCCAACCCTTTGATCCTGATACCACGTGTGGTAAGATGGGGAAGGGGGAGTGACACTCCGTATAAAATATTTACAACCTGGTTGCCAGGCTAATGTCATGTTGAAATGGATCTTACTTAAAAATAGCACAGTTCTCTTGAGGATTCACTGAAAGGCACTTAGATTTTACTTTTTAAAGGCAAAACAGTAAAAAAAAAAGTTTGGGAAAGGAACTATGCAATTTTGCCCTGATTATGATTAAAAGAAGCCTATGGTTTTATGAACTCTGAAATTAGACATTGTGCTCAAGTGTTAAGACTGTGTTCAAGCACCCTTTATGCTGCCAGGTAGGATAGTTCAACGACTTCTAGACAGCCACAAATTCTCACTTCATGTAGCGTTCAAGGAGCCTTGATAGATAAAAACTGCATGGATTTTTAGCTTACAAGAATAAATCGCTAGAAAGGAAAAATGTCATTTTAATTAAGCATGCTCTAAAAAAGAGTGGAGATGGGAATATTCAGACAAAAAGCAAGTTTCACACAACATAAAGTGGTCCAATGGTGTATGATCTCCAATGCTAACCATTGGGTGGGGTGGGATTTTGTAGTTACAATTTTCTTGTGGCCTTCAAGCAGGATCAATTATTTTTATTTTAGTTATTAACTGAACTGATTAATCCATATTCTCAAATTCAGGTTCTGCATGCTTTTATATAATTCCAAATAGTTCTGCTGCTTTTATATAACAGTTGTGAACTGCCCTGCCTTCCATGTACCGCATCACCAGTTCATGTGAAAAGTATCGACTTCACATTCAGGGGTATCCACAGAGTATAGTCCAAAAAAAAAGCCACCTCACAAGAAATAGAACATTTCACTAATATGTGAATGTTACAGTGTAATAGTTAAACGTACTGTATGCAGTTGCAAAAAAGAGGTATCCAATTCATCTCAACTGTAGCAGGGGTGTCAAACTCGATTTCATTGAGGGCCGCATCAGGGTTGTGTTTGACTTTGAGGGGGCAGGGGGGCATGGCCAGCTTGATGTCACTCGTGTCAGGGGCACCTGTTTGTTTGTGCCAGCAAAAACGGGCTCCCGCATTTTGTTTTCAGCTGTACATCCTCCCTCAACCCTCTGCCAGCAAAAACAGAGCTCGGGAGGGCCATGGGTGGCCCGCCCAAGCTCCGTTTTTGCTGGCAGAGGCACTATGGGCCGGTCCTTTACGGCCCCACAGGCCAGATCTAAGCACCCCACGGGCTGGCTCCAGCTCCCGGGCCTTGAATTTGACACCCCTGAACTATAGTGAACTATCAAAGAATATCAGTAAAGCACCATTTCCTCGTCTTCTGCATAGTCCTTGACTTCCAACCACACTTGGGACCAGATGTTCTACTGCTAAGCAAGGCGGATATTAAGTGAGTTGTGCTCAATTTTACAACCACTTTGTTGAAACACTGGAATGGTTATGTGAATCATGTGATCGTTAGGAAAATCTGGCTTCCCCCCGTTGACTTTACTTGTTGGAAGACTGCTGGGAAGGTCACAAATGGCGATCACACGATCCCAGGACAGTGCAGCTGTTGTAAATACGTGCCAGTTACCAAGCACCCAAATTTCGATCATGGGACCACCATGAGGATACTGTAACAGTCGTTAATGCAAGGACCAGTCATAAGTAACTTCCTCAGTGCCAGCTTCCAACAAGCAGAGTCAATGGGGGAAGCCAGATTTGACTAAGCACCTCATGATTCACTTAAGAACTGCCCTTGCTTAGCAACAGAAATTTTGGGCTCAATTGTGTTGTGCAGCAAGGACTACATGTACTGTTTGAATGTAATTAACTATTGGAAATACTGTAGTTAATTGCATAGCAATATATAGTAAGCAAGACACATCTTTTCAAAACATCTCTAGGGATTCATATTAGGGTAAAACAATTTATTATTAATTAAATAATTATTTAATAATTTATTGCACCAGGCCTGTGGGTGTTCCAAGGGACAGATGAAACCTTGAAATGGTTCCATGGTTAACATTCACTCTCTTATATTTTGTGGTGGGGTTTAAAATAATTTTCACAGAGCCCAAGATTGTTGGAGGCAATGTGCTGACTCTGTAAACCACTTAGAGAGGGCTGGAAAGCACTGTGTATATAAGACTGAGTGCTATTGCTATTGCTAATAATGCTTGGTTTTTACATATTTGTTTTAATTAATATACACTACCTAGAGTAATATTTTATAGGATGGGCAACTATATAAATTCTCATCATTTGGATTACATGGTAATGTAACCTTATGTGGTGAGGCTACTGTTGAAACTGGTCTATCTATTATCAACGTATATGCTGGGAAATTAATTGATAGAAAGACAGACAGACAGACAGACAGACAGACAGACAGACAGACAGACAGACAGACAGACAAATGGGGCACCCAATTTTGTGCTATAATATTTTTCTGCTGACTCAAGGATGGATAGATCGTAACCAGCCTTGGGAAGAAGGTCTTTGTCCTTTCTGATAGGGAGCAGTGGGTAGGAGGGGGAGGAGGTTAATTACTCCATAGTACCAACACTATACCTTTTCTTCTTGAGACAGCCAGAAAAGATTAGCATTAGATGTCACAGCAGAGTCTACTTCGTATTAGAGGAAAACAGATCCATGCAGCTTAGTATGATTCCCTGGCTGTCTTTGGGATTATGAAATATAGTAGCAGATAGAGCCAGGGAAGAACAGACAACACCAATGATTTCCAATAAAGACACTGCCGTTTAATTGAGACACTGTGTTCTACTAATTGACTGTTAATTTTTTAAACAGCACCCAGGTACTATATGAATGAAAAACAAAAGCTCAGGTTTAATCTGTTGATGCAAGCTGGAAGAACAATGGAGTCACGTCCTCGGAAACTGTATACTTTTTCCGACTGCTATCCCAGCCAGAATGGAAGTGAAGACAGAGAGCGGCCAGGATGAAAAGTCCTTTAGACAGAAAATACTTACACTTCCCGCAGTTTTGGCAGCTTTGCGAAGGCAGAAGGATCAATCTCGGTCAGTTTGTTGTGGCTCAGGTTTCTGTTTGAAAAAGAGACAGTAGTATCAGCAAAAGACAGTTTCTACACTCAGCAAAAATTGGCAATCCTAATTATTCTGGAGTTGCACTGGATAATAATAAAAATAAGAGAAAAGGCACATCTATTCCACCCCCCCACCCCACCCCAGAAAAGATGCCCCAGCTGTGAGCTTTAATGAAGGAATACAGAGTGCTTCTGAAGCATTAACAATATGACGGCTTAAAGTGTTTTCTCAATTAATTCAAAAGGTTCAGAGAGATCGGAATTCTGTTTTCCTAGAAGTGACAACTGACCTATTTCTAGACAATTCAGAAAACAGAATAAAAGCAACAGCATCTACCACCAGCAACTGTCATTCAGTCTCCTGCAGACCAGGGGTCTCCAACCTTGGCAACTTTAAGCCTGGAGGACTTCAACTCCTAGAATTCTGGGAGTTTATTTATTTATATTTGGATTTATATGCCGCCCCATCTCCGGGGAGGACTCAGGGCAGCTCACACAAAATATATATACAATACATAAAACCTCATTCAAAATCATATCTAATCCAAATATATTATAAAATATTAAAATACCCCATTTTAAAATCCCCAATCCCCCTCAATCCAGGCCGGCCTATAAAAACAGCCATGTCTTTAGGTCACGGCAGAAGGAACGCAGGTCAGGGGCCAAACGCAGCTCCAGGGGCAGCTGGTTCCAAAGGGTGGGCGCCCCCACAGAGAAGACCCTCCCCCGGGGAACCAACAAACATTGTCTGGCCGACGGTACTCCCAGGAGGGCCTGCCTGTGGGAGAGTACTGGACTATTGGACCTCGATGCTGGTAGGAGGCATTCCTGCAAGTACCCTGGACCCAAGCCATGAAGTTGAAGTCCTCCAGGCTTAAAGTTGCCAAGGTTGGAGACCCCTGCTGTAGACTAAGGTTTGGTAATCAGGGCTTCTGGTAACTGAACCAAAGAAAAGACCTTCAGTGAAAATGTTAATGTGGTGGTTGGTCCAAACGAACAAGTCATCTCCTTCAAATATCCCAAATTAGTACTGGGCCAAAATATTCTCAGTGAGCCCCACTATCTTCTGTTCCAAGCAATTCGACGCAATCGATGTCCCAGCATACACGTTTCATAATAGAGGCACCATTTCCAACTACAGTCACACAATACCGTAATGCAATCTAGTTTATTAGAATAGTATAATAGCCATATTATTTCTTCCGAGAAGCACTACAGAAGAGAATTTTCCCATGTCACTATCACAGGAGCTTCATCCTGAGATATCTACCACAATCCAAGATTATTTTCCTACCCGTAATAGCCACTGCTGGTTTAAAGACATCAATGCAGGCTAACTTTTTTTATCCTAATGTGCCTTAGTTCATGCTTACTTCTACAGACTTTCTTCATTACGGATAGTCTTCAACTTACAATGATTTCATTTACTGACTGTTCAGAGTTACAATGGTACTGAAAAAAGTTTTTCACACTTATAACTGATGATGTTACCTGGTTAGGGTAATGAAATATCTGCAAGAAAACAAGCAAGCTCAAAGAGCACCATTTGTATTCTTCAATGAAAGGTGGAATATAAATCTAACAAATGATAAAACCCATGAAGATTATTTCTAAGTAATGTGCAAATAGCACAATTCTCTATTGAGGCACTGAGTTAATGATGCTCAATTCCTAGTACATCCAGAGCCAAGGGTGCAGCCTAAGCTATTGTTTTATGGTCGTATCCAGCAAAATACCAGCTCTACTAGGTAGGAAAAACCAAGAAATCAACTCCACAGGAAGGCCCAAACTACTTTTATTGAGACCAGGTTTTTATTACTGGCTATAATAACAGAATCTTGTTTTATGTCTCCCACTTCTTAGATTCAATAGGGAGATTTCTGTCTCAGCCGTTTCCATGCATTTTCTGCTTGTTTTGGACTCACAATTTGTTTTTTCCCCTCATTGCTTTGGTAACAGATCTTGCCTATTTCTGTCAAGGTCATCTGCATCTTCTACATTTTACAAAATTAATATCATTATTTTCCTTCCCTATAGCAACCTGGGTTAACTGTAAATAGAAGTGGTGACCAAAATCTTAAAATAATGTTCTCGAACCCCCACCAAAGAGATTTATAATACCCTTTACTCTGTTGTGTTTACTTGCAACTTTTATCATTTCTGCAAAAGTCTTACCTTTCCCTCCTCAGTTTTCTGAGGGCCCAAGAAAATAATGACAAGGTTATAGGAGAAGCAACTAAAGCATCTGTCTTCTGAAGCTTTTTGTGAAATTGTTAAAAATTTGCTGGATTTGCTGGATCAGATCAAAAACTCATCTAGCCCTGTGTGCTGTTTTCCCATGCTGTTTCCTGGCAGGCCCCGAAAACACTGGGATCTTCTCATTCCTTTTCTCTGGCAAACTTTATTCAGAGACTTAATGCCTCTAAAACAGAGTAGCATATACTTTGCTTCTAGGATGAAGAGAAATTGATACCTTTGTCTTTTTGATATTATCAACAGGATGAAGACCAATTAATACCTCTACCTGTCAAGATATTCTCAACAGGACAATAAAGTCAAATTACCAGGATCTTATATTTTCCCTGAATCAGAAGGAGTTACACTGTTAAATCCCATCCTTTGCTTAATTTAATGCAACAGTATCAATTAAATAATATACTAGTACTTATTATAAATAATATACTAGTTCTTATTATTAGAATGTTCTTCGTTATTACTACCTCAGCTTTTGTTCATTTTTATTGGCTAGATTTCTATTTCACTTTTTCTTCAGGAGCTTGAGGTGGTATACCCAGCCTACCTTCCTCCATTTCCCTCCCCCCTCGCAATAATTATCCTATATTATAAGTTGAACTAAGAGAGAATTATTGGCCGAAAAATTCTTAAGTTCTAAATCCGAGTGGGTTTCAATATAGGCCCTGGTTGAGCAAGGAAACAAGCACCTCTTATTTACCCTCTCAAGTTCCTTACTATGTGCTTTTTTGGGGAGGAAAAAGAACACACATCACTTTAAACCAACTTGTAAGTAGCTTCCTTCTCACTATGCATATGTGCTACTTTGGAGATAACACTGCTAGCATATGATTCTGAAAGTGTGCCAGGCTGTTAAAGGATAAAATAAGGCTAGCAAATGGAAGGAAAGACACAAACCTCAGCAAACTCTCCCCCCCCAACTGTTTTCAAAAGATCATGTTTTTTCCCCCTATGTCTGGGATAGAAATGGATTCAGAGGTTTATATACTGAATGAAAAAAAAAAAAACCAGCAAATTGCGGCTTAAAAAATGCCAAGGTACTTCTAAACCTGAAACAGTATCTCCAAATCAAGACGAGATTAAACAAAAACACAATTTGTCCGGCAAATCCCTTGCTTAAAAAAAAAAACGCAAACCAGAAAGACAGGTCTGAGCTGGTCTGCACCGTAAAGAGAAAAAGAAGCAAGTACCGTGGATTTTAGTTTCCAAAAAGGAATGCAAACACGACTGCAAAATTAAGACACATTCATGTTAAGAATAGCATGTGTATTTTTAACTTTGCAAAATTTCATGTTGTCATTTCAATTTTCATCAAGCTCTTTAGTGCCTTTAGAAAACAAATAAGGAACATACAGTATGTGGCTGTTCAGTTTAAAAGGGAGAGGCATATGGTTTAACAATTGATTCCTTTCTTTCTGTTGTGATGTACTTTAGATATAATTAAGAACTAGATAACTCAGTCTGCATGAATTACAAACAGTGAAATTTTGAATTGGGCCCAAATTATGTTGCTGTGCTCATACACAGTATATAGAAGGTCTCAAGTTCAACCTCTGGGTTATAAATTACTTTGTAAAAGTTTAGAGAACGATTGCCAGTCAGTCAGTATTTAAAACTGTTTAAAATTAGAATGGCTCATTGGTATAAAATATGTGATGTGTTTTGATTCAAAACATTCTGAATTTGGCCTATTTCTAGTGCAAAACTCTTGTGCCCAGACCAGGGACTCCTCCAAGTGTGTAAAACAATATACAGATACACTTGACTGTATATTAGCATTGTTAATTATGATGCCTTCCTTCGTTGCTATGCATTTTAATATTTGTAGTTATAGTGTATGGGTTTTTTTACGTGATATTGTTCACCTCCCAGAGTCACTTGTTGAGATAGGTGGCTATACAAATCGATTAAATAAATAAATAAATAAAACAGTTGCTCCCTGCGCACCATATGTTGCTTCAAGCAGACCAAGGTATTTAAATAGTTTTAGAAGCATATGCTTGAAACCACCCATTCTGTCCTTACAGCAGACTATTTCAAATTAAATACAATCAGAATTGAAAGGTTTTTTGCACATGCTTGTACTAGAACAGAGTTTGGTTTTGAAATCCACATTATATGTCTCTGTATATTGCAAATCTGCACAAGTTCATATATGGAACAGCTATATAAACAATCTGATTTATTCCTGTTGTACAAGAAGTAGAGATATCTATCCATCTACAGCAGTGGCCCCCAACCGTTTGGGCACCAAGACCGATTCCGTGGAGAGAATTTTTTTCTGCGGACCGGAAGGGGTGTGGTGTCATGTACTGCCTGCATCCTGTGGATGGGGCTTCGCTTGTTTACATGGCCTGGTTTCTGGCATGCTGTGGACTGGTGCCAGTCCACGGACTGGAGGTTGGGGATCCCTGATCTACAGCATTCTACACATTATTTATTTTGTATTTATTTATTTATTTGTCAATCCCTTACAAGATAATAGGTATAATAATAAACATGAGTGTGAATACAGGAAATAGGTACGAATAAATGGGGACAATAGGACAGGGATGGTAGGCATGATTGTGCATTTATGCACACCCTTTACAGATCTCTTAGGAATGGGGTGAGGTCAATAGTGAATAGTTTGTGGTTAAAGGAGTGGGGGTTAGAGGATGTAACAACAGAGTCAGGTAGTGCATTCCAGGCATTGACCACTCTGTTGCTCAAGTCGTACTTTCTGCAATCAAGTTTGGAGCAGTTTACATTGAGTTTGTATCTGTTGTGCACTCTTGTATTGTTGCAGTTGAAGCTGAATAGTCATTGACTGGTAGGACATTGTAGCAGATAATTTTGTGTACTACGCTTAAGTCCAACCATAAGCGGAGTAGTTCTAGGTTGTCCAAGCCCAACATTTCAAGCCTGGTGGTGTAAGGTATGCTGTTGCGAGCAAAAGCTTGTAGTACTCTTCTTGTGAAATTCTTCTGGACTCACTCACTTGTATTAATGTCTGATATACAGTGCAGATTCCAGATAGATGAGCTGTATTCGAGTATTGGTCTAGCAAAGGTTTTGTATGCCCTAGTTAGCAATTCAATATTACCAGAGGAGAAACTTTGTAAGATTAGATTTACAACTCTTAGTGCCTTTTTGACAATGCTGTTGCAGTGGAGATTCCCAATTATCTATAAGTCATGGTTGTCCCACAAGTGCTTTTCCAAAAGGCAATCATACTTTCTTGTTTTTTTAGGCAGAGGTTCCAGCACGGCACATATGTAGTCTGGGCTGAGGTTAGTTCTGTCATCTAATGTGTTGTCTTGTAGCAGTCGTATCTTCATTACCGTGACTGCTTCAGTTGTGACAGGTGAAGAGTAAAGTGACATCCTAAGAAACCATTGTCTCATCTGAATCCAGTTTTAGTTCCCAAATCTTGCTGACAAAGTCCAATTTATCTTTTAGGACTCCACTTCTTATTCATTTTTTGAAGATTTCAAGTTAGCCTGCTCTCCGTGTTTTTAGGACACAACTCTGTGGCTCCTTCCACTAACAAGGTGGGTGACAGCTAAGAGGAAGAGAAGCAGTCCAGGAATATGTATTGGCACCAAATGCCACTTCCATTAAACATATTGTCAGCCTTTGTCCTAATCCAGCTTTTCATCATTTCCCACACAAAAGGAACCAAGAGCCAATAGAAGAGAATATTAATAGCTGAACTATGGAGTCCTTGGTACTGTCTGAGCTTGGCTGCTTATTTGCAGACTGTTTGATTATCCAACTATAAGTAACATTTTATAAAAATGTTGGGTTATGAAACATCTGCAAGATAATGACCAAGCTCAGACAGCACCAAGGTTGTCACGAAACCAGGAGCCTTGAACAATCAAAATTTCACAAGAGGTATCTGTGGCAGTTTTGCTTTCTGTAAATATTGCTTAATTTTTTCTTCTGGAATATTCTCTTGATAATATAGTTTTCCATAAGATTGATATAAGATTGATATAAAATACAATACAAATATATATAACCATTGAATGAAAGTGTAATATAAATTTTATAACAAAATTGAGAATATCTCGTATAAATGATGGAATAGTTTAGTCATGAATGATTAATAATAACTGATAAATATATAAGTATATGTTAGATTGACAATGTGAGAATTTATTTAAACTGTGAGTGATGACTACGAAAGGTAGCACAAAAGATTCGTAACCAACTGACACACTGTATGTATATAAAGTGGAAGGTGGTTTTATGTTTTTTATGTTTTGTCTGTATATGTTTGTCTTAAAAAATAAAAATCTTTTTGGGAAAAAAATTTTCACAAGAGGAATCTCTCTACTAATCTGCTCAGAGAGAGCTCCCTTGCCTGCAGCTTCCTGAATAGACACCCCACCCAAATCCAAGATATCTTTATAGATGTTTTAGCAGAGGAGAATCTGGTGCACACATGGCTGGACTTCAATAGAGAATTGAAAGTCTCTGAACTGTTGTTGAAGGGACAGCACAGAGCAAAACACCAACAATGTCCCTATCCTGGATTAACAGAACCTGCAGCTTTTTTGACAGCCTGCCATCATGCATTTCAACCCATTACATCAGTTGGCAGATGGAAAGAGGCCTTTTGTGATCTTCCTTTCTCCTCTGCCTTGCAAAAGAGATTCTGGAACAGGAAACTGCCTGATCCAGAATCAATTTCCACACCTGCTTTTTCAGAAACATTCTTTACCAAAAACACAGGGCAGAATAGGATATCTGCAGAAGAGGTCTTGCAGGATTCAGTACGGATCTAGAATCCTGCCAACCATGAACAGTGGGCCTAAAAGGATTACACATTCAAACATAATTCCATTCCGTATGAAATGTATACAGTACTTTGATGTCACTGGATTAAAAAAGGAAAGGCTACATCAGATTAGATATTTAATATATTTTGCCCTTACTCTCGGGAGATTCTTGTACAAACGTCTTCAAAAAGAATAAAATAGCAAGATTAGTTGACATCCATCCTTTTCTCTCTTTCAGAATTTGTGGATTTATAGCATACGAAAAAGCTAAATAATTTTATGCTTCTAATATTATCCTCCTAAACTATAATTAGCATTGACAGAATCTTTTTCTTTATTCTCTCTTCTCGATACTCTGATTTTAACAGAATCACAATTTTTAAACACATTAAACTAAGATCAATGTATAGAAACAAGACAATGTATTAAGATTTATAATAACATAATAAAAAGAGGGAAAGTGCGCAGTTAGTCCTCAATTTACAGTCATTTAGCAATCATTCCAAGTTGCAAAGGCATTGAAAAAGTGACTTACAACTGCTCCTTGCATTATAGAATAGAATAACAGAGTTAGAAGGGACCTTTGAGGTCTTCTGGTCCAACCCTTGCTAAGGCAGGAAACTCTACACCACTTCAGACAAATGGTTGTCCAATCTCTTCTTAAAAACTTCCAGTGTTGGAGCATTCACAACTGCTGGAGGCAAGTAGATCCACTGGTTAATTGTTCTTGTCAGGAAATTTCTTAGTTCCAGGTTGCTTCTCTTCTTGACTAGTTTCCACCCATTGCTTCTTGTCCTGCCCTCAGCTGCTTTGGAGAATAGCTTGACTCCCTCTTCTTTGTGGCAGCCCCTAAGATATTAGAACACTGCTATCATGTCTCCCCTAGTCCTTCTTTTCATTACACTAGGCATACCCAGTTATGACTATTACAGCCTCCCCGTGTGACCAAAATTCAGACGCTTGGCAACCAGCAAGTATTTATGACATTGGATCATATGATTGCCATTTGCAACCTATCCAGGCAGCTTCTCACAAGCAAAATCAATGGAAGAAGTTAGATTTGCTTAATGACCACCTGATTCACTTAGCAACTGCAAATAACTTAACACTTAGCAACCATTGCTTTAAAAAGGTCATAAAATCAAGAGCAGCTCACTTCAGAATCACCTTGCTAAGCAACTAAACTTCTGGTCCAAATTGTGATCAAAAGTGAAGGATTACTTATAGAATGCTCTTCCTCCATTTGCAGCTCAAAACACTCAGGCCTTTTTAGCTTCAAAAAGATCCAGAAGCTGCCTTGAAACAATAGCTTTGCCTACCTATGTTTTACATAGCTACCTATCCACAGTGGGTGGGAATTTTGATAAATATTCAGACTATAAGGACTTTCTTGATTTGGTATGTTGCAAGTGGATTTTTCAAAAGTGATGGAAATTACACAGGTTGGCGGAACTCAACCATCCAAGTGAAAACTACAGAAAATGTAATCGCAAACACAACAAATTTAATAAAGAAATTCATTTATTCGTGGTTACGTTCACATACAAGATGAGCATCAGAGTCAACTAATGATAAAATGAAATGTACAGATTTCATGAGTAACTTGATTTAGGCTGAGCCCAGAAGTATCTTTCTTTAATCTGATTAAAAGATGGAGGCTACGTTACCAATAATACCAAGCATGCTCATATCATTTAGATTTTGCAGTCATGTATTTCTTCCATAGTCCCATGAACCGATATATATGTTTTTAATAATTAGAATACTTTTTTTTTGCTCAGAAATAAAATCCCACTGATTTCAGGAGGTCTGTCTCCCAAGTATGCATAAGAAAGCATCCAACTGCAGAGTCTGAAAGCTATTATGAACTGGTTACATTCTTAAGACACACTGTGTGTTTGTGCAGGTGGTGATGGTAGTGGGGGGTGCTGTTAACATATGTGCATCCATCCCAGAAAAAGAAATCTTGGGATTTTTTAAAAATATAAGGCGTAGAGCTGCACAACTCCCAAGTCAAAAAAACATACCACATTAGAGCTTCAGTTCTCTGCAAACTACAGTTAAATCCTACCAATTTCAATGGGAAAACTATCTTACAAAATGGATTCAAAGATTTTTTTTTAAATCCATACTGAATTCAGAAGTAGTACTGTCTTCGAATCGGGGACTCCTTGAAGAAAAAAAGTCAACTTTTACTGCAAACATGTGAAGGCCCCCTGTTCAGAATTAATTTAAACCACCAGCGAGTTTTAAATGCTAAGAGCAAAACGTTTATCAAGAAAGCAAACAAAAAAGATAGGTGGGAACTCTTGAGGATTATTTTGCTTTGAGTTGATTTTTTAAAAGCAGACAACTGAATCAGTTAACAGTTTTCCTTTATGAACATTGATTGAAAAAAAAGCTGGTTGAAATTACCTTGCATTTTTGGCATCAATAAGCAACTTCTCAGGCACAGAGTATCTTAGTTTGGTGCAGTCAAATACACTAAGACAAATTCTTTCAGGTAATTGTTCCGAGATCTAATCACTACAGGCCAAGGGAATTGATAACTGAAGTCATCAATTATGGAAATGTCATAAAATGCACAAAATAAAATGCATGTTTTTATTTTGGAAAGGCTCAGGAAAAATTCATGGATCGCCATAAGAGTACATAGGTGGTGGAGGGAGGGAGGGAGGGAGGGAGGGAGAGAGAGAGAGAGAGAGAGAGAGAGAGATCCACTTGTTTTGTAAACAAACTTCTGCGCAACATGCAGTTTAACTGTTACCAACATTTCTCAATGTAATTTCACACTTTGGCAAATCAGAGTTAAAGACACTGCCTTCCCTTAGAGCTAGGCAACAGCAAGGGTTTGCTTATGGTCCCAGCCAAAGGCTTTTCCAGTCACTGAACATGGACGGATCCTGCCTGCTTCTGTGAAAACGAAACCACAAAACAAATCAAATCAGCAGTGCTATTTTGGAGAATAGGCATAGTCGCTCCTAAGGATATTTACTCAATTTCCTGAACAGATTTCTCTCCCTCTCTTCGTGTGTAGCAACCAGGGAGTAATCTGTAAAATTATTTCCTAAAGCAAGAACTTGAAAGGCTGAATAAACTGTTCTAAGGGCTCAAATTAGCAACACTCCTCTCAGAGTAACATCCATAAAAGAAGCACACTTATGTACTCTTTTCTCAACATTCCTCACTATCAGGTTCATGTTCATAGATTTTTTCTAGAACTTTCCTTCTTTGGTGGCAAAGTCACCAAAGAAGCGATGACAGAGGATTATTTCTTGACTGTGGAATTCCTGTCCACTGAAAATCTGGCTAGGAATCCCACAGCTGGTTCTCCTTAATGAATTACGAGTTAGATAAAATTTTAATTAGTTGTAAGACTGGATTTTGTTACAGTTGTGCTCTATTGGCACAGCTCTGACTAGATGGGCTTTTTTTGTAAAAGAAAAAAAAAATTGTCCGCCTGCTAAAATTGTCCGCCTGAGAATGGAAAGCGGTATAAAATATTTTAAACAAAGTGTGTTTCAGGGTTGTGAGAGCTGGTGCCAAGGCAAGCAGTCTCCCCTTTGCAGTTTCCTTCTTTGTTGTGGTACATGGAGCTAAAGTTTGAAGGTTTGTCTAGACAGCGTCTGTGCAGCAGAAGTGTAGTCTAGTATTACATATGGGATGAAGCTGGAACAAATAAGATCTGGTGCAAGAATAACAGAATGTAAAATCTTGCCAAATTATCCATCCATCCATCCATCCCTGTTATATTTTGTCACAAGTTCTCAAAGTCTAGCCATAAGTAAAGCAATAATTAAATTTCACTGAAAGAAAATGATTCAAAAGAGTAGATACATTAGAGCAAATCAGGGGTGGGATTCTACCGGTTTGGACCAGTTCAGGCAAACCGGATGTTAAATTTGCATCTGGTTCGCCAAACCAGTATTTGAACCGACCAGCTGGCCCCGCCCACCCCATCCCGCCCCTCCTGGGAGTCTCCACGCTGCCCATTTTTGATGCAGGTAAATGGCAAGGTTTTGGGAGGGGAAATGGGCCTTCGGGAAGTCCAGAAATGGGCCTATTTCTGGCTTCCGAAGGCCTCCAGAGCCCAGGGGAGGCCATTTTTGCCCTCCCAGAGGCCTGAGGGAAGCCTCTGGACCCTTGGGAAGGCGAAAAATGGCCCTCCCAGAAGTTCTGGTAGGTCATGCCCACCATGGCCATGCCCGCCCAGCAACTGGGCAGTGAACTGGTTGCTGGGATCTTTGAATCCCACCCGTGGAGCAAATTGCAACTGTAGCCATATGCCAGGATTTCACCCTCCCCCTTTCGGTGCCTTCCATTTAGTCTTGACTCCTGGTTACTGCCTGGACATGTCCCTGCAGTTTTCTTAGCAAGATTTCATAAGTATTTTGCCCTTGCCTCCTTCCTAGAGAGAGGGGGACTGGCCCAAGGTCACTTTGTGCCTAAGGCAGGACTAGAACTCCCGGTGTCCAGGCTGGTACCCTAATCATTGCACTAAACTGCATTAAGAGTCCATTGAAAGAGAGATACCCAGAAAATGTGGAAGATAAAAAGGATGCCTGGTGACAAAAGAAGCCAAACTATTTTCATTCGCTAGAGAGTATTACTACTGAAAAGGTCCTAAGAAGCCACCACTTTTCTCCTTGGCAAAAGGTGTAAGTCACAAGAGAAACATCTCATGGGACACAGGGAGAGACTGTCTCAAGACTAAACAAGTGGTTATGAATGCAAAGTAAGTGAACAAACATTACGAACAACCATCAAATTATAAAACATTCTAAACCACCCCTCATGAATATGCACTCTGGGGGGAAACTGCTCTTGAAGGCCACCCAGAAGTTACAACTGGTTCAGAATGCGACCACCATGTGGAATTGTGTACCTCTAGGTTTGCTTAATATTACACCTCTGTTGCATGAGCTGCCCTGGCTCCCAGTGGTATCTTCTGGGTGACATTCAAGGTGCTAGTTCTTCCTTTTCAAGCTCTATGTAGCACAGGGCCAGGTTATTTGAAGAACCATCTTGTCTCCCCTAGAGATCTCTGTTCATCCCATCAATTTGACAGAGTGGGCGAAAGTCAGGTTCTTCCCCTTAAGTGTTGTTATCTTGCAGGATCTTGGAAGCTTGCCTTAACTGTGTCAGCCCCTACCCTATGGAACAGCCTTTTCTCTTGAGATCCAGCCAAGCCCTACCTTTTTAGCCTTCTGGAAAGCTGTGAAGAGCTGGCTATTTTCTCAAGGGTTGGGACAGGGTGAAGTCAGAGTTGGAAGAGATGGCTGTGGATTGCATCCAGGGAGTTTGGGTGCGGCACCAGGTGTTTTTGTTTGTTTGCATTGGTTTCTTTCCATTTTTTATGTGATACTGTTTTATGTTATGGCCGTGCTCCATGCAGAATTTTGGTTTTACGATGGACAGCCCTACAAATATTTTGAAATATTTGGAGGGAGATGGGCTGTTCTTAAATATGACAAAATAAATAAAACTACGAAAGAGACAGACTTTCCTCACATTTGTGGGGTTATGTTTGCTTTTCAACTAAGGTAGGAAGGCCGCAGTAGTGCAGAATACAAGAAGTGTGGATTATATGGTTGGTTTGGTTGGTTGGTTGGTTGGCAAGTATACATAATTCCTCCACTTGTCCAAGAAAACTATAACTCCAACCACAATACAGGTAATCCTCAACTTATGACTATTAGTTTTACAACAGTTCAAAGTTGCAACAGCGCTGAAAAAACTGTTACTTATGACCTGTTCTCTAAATCATCAGTCCCCAACCCTTGGGGCTTGGGAACCTAGCTGGGGGAGGGAAGGGCAACTGGGCCGCACAAGTGATAGGCCAGTACACATGCATACACAGTCCTTGTGGGAGTGGCGGGCCAGCATGCACATGTGAAGCTCAACTTGCGTGACCAGAGGGTTGGCATGCACGCGCACAAGTGCCCATCATTTGCTCACGTTGAGCAACGCGCTTGTGCACTCTCTGACCAGCCACTTGCGTGGCCCAATTTTGAATAGGCCACAGCCCAATAGCAGGCCGTGGCCCGAGGGTTGGGGACTCCTGCTCTAAATTATGCCCATTGCATCACCCCCATGGTCACATGATTGCGATTCGGGCACTTGGCAACTGGTTTGCATCTACAATTGCTGCAGCTTCCTGTAATTACATGATGATGATTGCGACCTTCCCAGTCAGCTTCTGACAAGCAAAATCAATGGAAAATCTGGCAAGAAACGCCACAGATCACAAATGTGAAGTCTTGCTTAACGTTCATGGTGATTTGCTTAAGGATGAACTTTTCTGGTCCCAATCGTAAGTCGAGGACTACCTATATAACTAAGATATCACCAAAGTAACTCAGACCTAGGATTTGTCTTCAAGCTGCAAAATTACTGTAACTAACAAAGCAGTGGTATAAACAAAGCTTTCACTTCTAATGTTCTAAAAAAAGAAATATGTGATCTCGTTTTTCTGTCCTCTCTTTAAAAGCATGGTTTTGCCATTATGCTTGCATTAAAAAAATGAAAAATAAAAAGTACTCAAATCTAAAAAGTAGCTATTTTTAAAAAAAGGTGTCCAATTTCTATAGCCATGTGCCTTGTCTCCTTCTATGAAATCAATGGCTAATAATAAGTTTAGTCCCCGCCACGGTAGGATTTTATTACTAATAAAGCATAAGGGAATATAATACATTCTGCAAACTAAAATGACATACAGGGAAGATAATCCTTGAAGATATTCAGGAATACTTTCCTTCCTTCCTTCCTTCCTTCCTTCCTTCCTTCCTCCCTCCCTCCCTCCCTCCCTCCCCTTCCTTTTCTCTGTGTTTGCACATGTACATGTATGACAGTCTTGTTCAATCTGATGCCTTCTAGATATTTGTGATCACATCACATCCATCCAAACCAATGCATTTATATCTAAGGTAAAGGTAAAGGTTCCCCTCGCATATACGTGCTAGTTGTTCCTGACTCTAGGGGGCAGTGCTCATCTCCGTTTCTAAGCCGAAGAGCCAGCGCTGTCTGATTATGATTCCGTGGTCATGTGGTTGATATGACTAAACGCCGAAGGCGCAGGGAATGCTGTTACCTTCCCACTGAGGTGGTCCCAATTTTGCTACTTGCATTTTTACATGCTTTCAAACTGCCAGGTTGGCAGAAGCTGGGACAAGTAATGGGAGGTCCCTCCATTAAGTGGCACTAGGGATTTGAACCGCCGAACGCTGACCTTTCTGATCAACAAGCTCAGCGCTTAGGCACTGAGCACCTTGCCCCTATCTGTATCTAGCAGCAGACAAATGTTGCTTTTTCAAATTATATGTTCACCTTATTGTACCCTATGACTATTATTAAGTGTTGTACCTTATGATACTTGACTCTTGACGAATGTATTTTTCTTTTATGTACACCGAGAACATTTGTACCAAGGAATTTGCACTTTGTGTGTCCAATCACATTTGCCCAATAAAGAATTCTATTCTAATCTATAAGTTCTAGTGGTATAAAATATATGGTCTTCCCAGTTATTATATTTCCAAAGGTTTATATTATGCTAGTCCTCGACTTAACAGTTCGTTTAGTGACCGAAGTTACAGCAGCATTGGAAAAAAGTAACATGACCATTTTTCACACTTGCAACTGTTGCAGCAACTCCATAGTCATGTGATCAAAATTCAGACACTTGGCAACTGACTCATATTTATGACGGATGCAGTGTCCCGGGGTCATGTGATCATTTTTTGTAACCTCTGATGACCAAAGTCAACAGGAAACCAGATTTATCTAGCAACCATTTTACCAATTGAACAACTGAAGTGATTCACGTAACAATTGTGATTAAGAAAGGTTGTAAAATGGGGCAAACACACTTAACAGATGTCTCGCTAACAACAGAAATTTTGGCTTAATTGTGGTCGTAAATCAAGGACTACCTGTATCAAGTGATTCTTAACCATGCTATTTCTAGCTCATGGGGTATCTCTGATGCACTCATTCACTCTCTTCTCATCTTGATCTCTTTTACAAAGTTGTTACAGGGAAAAAAACAAAAGAGACATACACTTTTCAATCCCCCACATCTATACATCTATAAAGTTTAAAGCAGAGTTTTTCAAACTTGACTAACAGGAGTGGATTTCAATTCCCCAGAATTCTGAAAGTTGAAATCCACTGATCTTAAATTTATGGAGATTGAAAAAGATCAACAGTATACTATGTAAGAAACATCAATCCCCTATTATATGTTGATCTTAG
This sequence comes from Naja naja, assembly GCA_009733165.1. Lineage (NCBI taxonomy): Eukaryota > Metazoa > Chordata > Lepidosauria > Squamata > Elapidae > Naja > Naja naja. The sequence continues at coordinate 46,336,123 of CM019149.1, forward strand.
ATACTCCACAATAATTGTTTGTTTGGTCTATCACACTAATTTGGTGGAGTGCTTCTCTCCACTTTGCCATTTCTTTAATTTTAAAAATAGCATTGCCTTTATATGATCAACCTTCTTGGCTTCCAAGAATGTTATGAAAACCTCACCTTGCCTCCAGGTATTAAAGCCAGGATTTTAGAAGGGAACCAATACATGTGTGCCTGTTTTTGTGCAATTGTTATTTAGTACCTTGGGTTTTTTTTCCTCTTAGCCATTAAAATTAAAAACGGTTATTTTTAATTTTGGTTCTAATTTTTTATATTGTTTAAGTACTACTTGTTCTTCAGCCAGGCCAATATGGCCAATCACATATACTTTAAAATAAAAGCAAATAAATAAATACATAAGCCAGCGAGAGGAGAAGATGAGACTGAACGGCAAAACGGGGCAGCCAGTTTTGACATATATATATATATATTTCAAATTGTATATAATTCTTCCTTGGTGTCACCCGTAAGCACTTCATTTTAGTCCAAACTATTTTGCACAATCAGAACACTGGAAACATTTTGGCATAAAAGATATCAAGTTAAAACAGGATCCAGTTTGTAGGAACAGGCATTGAATACCATTTGAAAATTTAAATGGAATGCAAAGAGCTTTCCCAATATACATTCTAAACTGAGTCATTCATCTATTTTAAATATGTCAAGCCTGATCAACAACCATAGGGATAGCTAGATATATACCTTGAGGGATTTCAACACCTGTGTGTAGGTGTGCACATCGCAAGCATAAATGAGTTAACAGATCATTTGTCACTGCAGCTGTTCTCCAATATCAGATTGAGATTGATAGGATTTAAAATGAAAATCAGCAGAATAATAAATAGATTTATATTTCAGATTTTTATTTCATGTTGGAAGATAATTTGAGAGTGCAAGTTTGGATTTGTTTTAAAAACAAATCCCATTTTGGACATGGGCAAATGGGTACTGTATGATAGTATGATATCAAGTATGATACATACAACTTACAGCCACAGTTGAGACCAGAATTTATGTAGATAAGAAATTTGTTAAGTGAGTTTTGCCCCATTTTATGATTTCCTGCCACATTTTTTAGCGAATCACTGCAGTTGTTAAATTAGTAACGCAGTTATTGTGAATCTGGCTTCCCCAGGACATTGCAACTGTCATAAATGTGAACCAGTTGTCAAGCATCTGAATGTAAATCATGTGACCACGGGGATGCTACAATGGTCATAAGTGTGAAAGATGGCCATAAGTCACTTTTTCAATGCCACAGTAACTTTGAATAGTCCCTAAATGAACTGTTGTAAATCGAGGACTATCTCAATTACAATAGAAAGAGAATATTTTAAGCAAACACCAACCTTAGCAACTTGAAAAGGTGTTTTTGACTTCAGCTCTCAGAATTGAAGGATGGAAAATTCTGGGTGTTGAAAACCACACCTTTTTGAGTTGTTTGGTTGAGAAACACTGATCTAAGGGATAACTGGAAAACAGGACAAAGAACCCCATTGGAAGGTTGTTCCAAACTGAATAAAAGTAATAATCTCAAGCTTTGTTGCTCTTCACCATTTTAACTCCAAGAAGATGTTCCATATTTTCGAATGGTGCCTGAATCTGATAAAGGCCTGGATAGCAGACAACAAACTAAGATTAAAAACCTGACACGATAAAAATCCTGTTGTTCCAAAGGACAGGTTATACTCTGCTTAATCAATCAAGTTTATAACTTGGGAGGGCTCCTTGATCTTAATCTTCAATTAGTGGCAGTGGCAAGTAATGGTCTTATAAAATTACTAAGCCAGCTGCAAGTGGAGTCAGTCTCCCAATGAATTAGTCATGCTTTAGTCACATCACACATGAACTGTAGTGCCCTCAACATAGGAGAAATGCAAGTTTTTCAATCTTATTTTTTTATCCCCTAGTTATCATTCCTGCTTTGGGTAGATGGTGGTGAATAACTGTTTGTAATTCAGTGTACCACAGACTGCCCAGAAAACATACAAATGGATCCTAAAACTAATCAGCTCAGACACAAATGACCAGAGCACAAATTATCTTACTTTGGATACAGTGTGCAAATATCAATTCTCTAGTAAAGGCTCTCATGGACAGAAAGTTAGAAGGGAAAAGAAAAATGATGATGACCAGCAGCAGTAAGGTAGATGGACTCAGTTTATAATGGAGATGGGTGTTACCATTGGAAAACCTTAGGGACAGATCATCATGAAGATCGATCTATGGGGTGTCCAAGAGTCAACAACAAGTTGACTAACCAATCTATACAACATATTAAACAGACACAGTAAGTTTACGAAAATGTTCATTTTGCAGGGTGGCCTGCTCATTTGCACATGATCAAGTACCCTATCGAAAACTGATTGAATCAGAACTAAAGGCACGTTTTAAAGTTTCACTTTAGAAACAGACCATCAACTTGCTGGTTTTTAATTGGGCCCAGTTCAAATATTAATTCAGTGTGTTTAATTTTGTTGAATTTTGTGGATTCTACTGATATTAGGTTTTGATACTGAGTTATGTTTATATGCAATCAACGTTCCTTGATATTGGATCTTTTCCAACAAAAGATTTATCGATATCTCTTTTTAACTGTTCTACACTAGGTTTGTAGAAATCATTTCAAACATTACTATTATATTATTATTATTATTATTATTATTATTATTATTATTATTTATTAGACTTGTATGCCACCCTCTCTCCCTAAGGACTCAGGGCGGCTCACAGAATAAAATACAATACAATAAATTAACATGTGCTGCCACATGTTCCAAAGTGCCTCTTTTCAAACTGTTAAAGCAGCCGCATCCTTTGCCAAGCTCATATAGCTGTTCCCAACTATCCCAAAGGTGCTTTTTGGTTTTTTTCTTTGAAAATGTTTTGCTTCTCATCTAAGAAGCCCCTTCAGTTCAGGTCACGTTCCCATGTTGAAACTAGTACTTTAAAGTCTGTGCATGTTTTAAATATTAAAAAAAGGATGTCAACATATCAGTAAACAAATATGCCATGCCCAGATTGCATGCCTACTTCCCTGAGAAAAGAGCCAAGGTCCACCCGCTCCCAGTCCGATCGAGCCCAGCTAAGAGCCCATATCAGGACTTACCTGGGAGCTATGAGGGCGGCGAGGAGGTCTTATCTCTCCGCCCTCATAGCGTCCGCAGATAATCGCCCAGCCACCCTGTTTCAGGCTACCTGCTCTCTCCTTCGTACGGAGGGGAGGGCAGACTCGCTGGGGAAGGGCTGAGGAGTTTGGTCAATATCTGTCGGATAAGATCGCTCGGATTCGGAGCGGGTTGTCCTCTGATTTGCAGTGGTATGGGGAACGGGATACAGGCAGTCTGGCCAGTGTGATCTGGGATGAGTTTGATCCTGTTTCCGAGGATGAAGTGGACAGGACTATGCGGCAGCTGAGTTCCACCACATGTTTATTGGACCCGTGTCCTTCCTGGCTGGCTTATGCCGCCAGGGAGGTCACTGCGTTGGCTCTGGGCAGTTGTCAACGCTTCATTAAGAGAGGGTGTTTTTCCCTCCGCCTTGAAGGAGGCGGTGGTGAGACCCCTCTTGAAGAAGCCTGCCCTGTACCCGATTGTGTTAGACAACTTTCGTCCAGTCTCCAACCTTCGCTTTTGGCTAAGGTTGTTGAGAGTGTGGTGGCTCGGCAGTTTCCACTCTTCCTGGATGAAGCGGACTACCTGGATCCGTATCAATCGGGCTTCCGACCTGGTTTCAGCACGGAGACAGCATTGGTCGCGCTGATGGATGATCTCTGGAGGGCTCGGGACAGAGGTCTTTCCTCTGTCCTGGTCCTATTAGACCTCTCAGCGGCTTTTGATACCATCGACCATGGTATCCTTCTGCGACACCTCGAGGGGTTGGGAATGGGGGGCACTGTGCTTCAGTGGTTCACCTCCTACCTCTCGGGCGGTCGCAGTCGGTATTGGCGGGGGGTCAGAGGTCGGCCCCGAGGGTGCTCTCTTGTGGGGTCCCTCAGGGGTCGGTTCAATCCCCTCTATTTAACATCTATATGAAGCCGCTGGGTGAGATCATCCGTGGTTTCGGGGTGAGCTTCCATCAGTACGCAGATGACACCCAGCTGTACATCTCCACCCCGAACCAGATCAGTGATGCCCTCTCCCTGATGACCCAGTGTTTGGATGCGGTACGGATTTGGATGAGCGGGAACATGCTTCGACTCAACCTGGCCAAGACTGAGTGGCTGTGCATAATGGCATCTCGGCCCAGTCAGGAATGTCCATCTTTAACCATAGGGGGAGTTGTGTTGCCCCTTGTGGACAGGGCGCGGAATCTGGGGGTCCTCCTGGATGTACGGCTCCGGTTGGAGGAGCAGGTGGGGGCCGTTGCCAGGGGGGCCTTTGCCCAGCTCCGCCTAGTTCGTCAACTACGCCCATTTCTGGACCGAGACGCCCTGCGCACAGTCACTCACGCCCTTGTTACCTCTAGACTCGACTACTGCAACGCTCTCTACCTAGGACTGCCCTTGCATACCATCCGGAGATTGCAGCTGGTGCAGAATGCGGCGGCGCGGGTGGTGATGGGAGTTTCCCGGTTCTCCCATGTTACCCCTCTCCTGCGCCATCTGCATTGGTTGCCGGTTGCACTCCGGGTGAGATTCAAGGTTCTAGTTTTAACATACAATATTTAAGGGAGCGACTCCTGCCGATAGCGACTGCCGGCCGCCCTGTGCGAGCACATAGGCAGGGACTCCTTGGGGTCCCGTCGGCAGGCCTATGTCAGCCGGCAGTCCCCCAACGACGAGCCTATTCTGTCGCGGCCCCGGACCTCTGGAATCAACTTCCCCTGGGGCTCCGCCTGGCCCCTGACCTCCGCACCTTCCACCATGATTTAAAGACCTGGTTGTTTGACCAATCCGGGCTGTGACCCCGTGGGAGGGGTTTTTTACATTTCTAAGTTTATAAATTCGTTTTGGGGCTTGTAATCTATTTAATTTCTGTTTAATTATTTATTGTTATTGTTTTAGTTGTGAGCCGCCCCGAGTCTTCAGAGATGGGGCGGCATACAAGTCTCAAAAATAAATAAATAAATAAATAAATAAATAAATAAATAAATAAATAAAATGCAGACCAAAAACCCCCTCAAAATAAAAACCCCACCCTAACAAAGAAAGAAGGAAAGGTTGGGTCCCTGAAAGGTTGCCAAGAAATATCTCTGAAACCATCATTACTCCAATCATCACTTTTAAAATAGGAAATAACAGTGACAGCCATCTATAGTCATGTTCAGAGACACCAGACAGGGAAGATTACAACAGAGGGGCATCTTATGAAATAATAGGCCTGCCAAAATCTGTAGTTAGGTATTTATCATCTAATGTTTTGCAATCAGATCTGAGTTCTTAGGGAAAGCGAAGTGTCTAGACCAGGGCTCTGCCACTTTTTCTTGTAGTGGGCTACCTTGGTTATTTGAATGATTTGCTTGGGTTACACTCCCAAAAAGTAGAGGGTCAGGCTAGGACAGAAACTAAATTTGATTTGATTTCATTGACATTTGCATTCACATTTAAAATAAGTCCAGCTAATATGATTTACTCTCAGACTTAAATTGAATTCTTCCCCACTTTGTCCAAAACTATAATTTGATGATAACTTTTGAAAGCATGGCTGGCTGAGGAATTCTGGGAGTCAAAGTCCAGAATCTTAAAGATGCCACATTTGGCAACTTTAAGATTCTGGATTTCGACTTCCAGAAGTTTGGAGACCCCCTTGGTCAAGAATTTCTGGAAGGTGACTTCCATGCAGAGTGAATGCATCCCTGAGAGAGGGGACCTGTTGGAACTGAAGCCATTGCTGGATTCAGTGAAACTAGACCATTTTCTAGCTGGAGTGGAGTGGAGTGGAGTGGAGTGGAGTGGAGTGGAGTGGAGGAATGGAATGGAATGGAATAGAATAGAATAGAATAGAATAGAATAGAATAGAATAGAATTAGAATTAGAATTAGAAATAGAATAGAATAGAATAGAATAGAATAGAATAGAATAGAATAGAATAGAATAGTTGGGAGGGACCTTGGAGGTTTTCTAGTCCACCCCGATGGCCCTATACATTCATAAATAAATATATAACCTTGGGAACTATCAAAGGAAGCCCTAGAAAAGGAAATCTAATGCAATGCCAGTAAGAAGCGTGATGGGCAAAAGGTTTGCCACGAAATCATACTTCACAAAAGCAGCTTTCATTTGAATTGGAAGCAAGGCTTTAACTTTACAAGCGAACTCAGCCTCTGACGCATTTGTTTTGTTTGTTAAATGTGCCCACATCCCAAAGGATGTTTAAATCCACACCACAATTATGAACATGTAACAAACTTTAAAGGAGAAAGGTAGCGTTCGTTTTGATTGAACTGTGAAGCTTAAGCATTGTTTCTCATTACGGTAAGTGTAAGCTAAATCCTCAGATAGGAAGTACCTGTGCCACAACAAAAGAAAGGAAGCTGACGAAGTCCACACAATGCTGGCAATCAGATCCCACCACTAAGCCCCCTGTGCTGCTATCCTGGGACCACAGTCATGAACACAGCTCTTCACTCGACCTAAAACATGCAAGTTACTACAAAACCGCTGTATCAAGCCTTTGGAAAGCAGTAAATTATTCTACTTTTGCTTAATCCTTAATTCCAGGGTCAAGGTTTTTAAAAGGATCAAGAATAGGCAGGTAGTCCTCAACGAGCAACCACAATTGAGCCCGAAATCTATGCCGTTAAGTGAGAAATGTGCCAAGTGGGTTTTGCCCCATTTTGCGACCTTTCTTGCCACATTCGTTAAACGAATCACTGCAGTCATTGACTTAGTAACACGGGTGTTCAGTGAATCCAGTTTCCCCATTGTCTTTGCTTGTCAGACGGTCACAAAATGGGATCGCATGACTCAAACCAAGCCATCGGCAAGTCTGTTGTCAAGCGTCTAGATGTAAATCATGTGATGAACGGGGATGGTGTGACAGTCACAAGTGTGAAAAATCATTGTAAGTCACTTTCTTTATTGTAACTTCGAACGGTCACTAAGTGAACTGTTGTAAGTCGAGGACTACCTGTACTTCAACTACTATTGCTGATGATATTATGAAGCTACCTGAAGCAATCACTTTAGACCCTGTGCCTTTTACAAAGAGTGGTACCAAATAGATTAGTCTTTCAAAGATATATTAATAATCGCCCAAAAGATTAGACCAGGGGTCTCCCAGAATTCCTGGGCACTTCTGGGAGTTGAAGTCCTCCAGGCTTAAAGTTGCCAAGGTTGGAGACCCCTGGACTAGATTATGGTTGGCAGCCTGACATTTCACTATATAAATCTCCCCACATCCAGAGGGACATCACTGCATTGCTCTGCAGAGTTCCTAGCCAGCCCTCAGAGGGCAAAAAAAAATTTCAGAGCAAGCAGTAATTTTGGCTTCTCCAACTCGTTGCGTGTCACAGCAGGAATGAACTTGTCTCCAGTTCCAATTTGTTATCTCAATCCAGCACCTGTATCTCAACAGTTGGGCAATTACTAATCTGTCACTGTCTCTCAAGTAGGTGTCCTCCCCCCCCAGCTCAGAGAGCAGGCCCTTCACACCTCCTTACTGTAAAGCTGTCCAGAGCAATTACCTTCCTTGGCTAGATAGGCCTGAGAAGGCACAGCCGTCTAATTTATAGCTGCTTGCAGTCGCAACAGCAGGATAGCCCTGGGGGCAGAGGTGGGCAGTGAAAGGGAACCTGAAACTACTAGAGAAATGTAGCACAGGAGTGTTCACAGGGCTGAAGAAGTGTTGGATATTAAGGGTCTCAGATGATTTACCCCCCTCGCCCTACGGGCGACACCACAGTAGACATATCTCTTTCCAAACACTTTGCAATGGCCTTAGGGTATTATGTGACTACCATTATTTATTCCCTCTACAGCTACCTCATGCATATACAGCTACCTCATGCATAGGCTTTTGATCAGAGATCAAATATAAAGTGTGAATGAATATAATAAATAGGCCCCTCACCAAGGCACCCAGGTGAGGAAGTCACAAACGGATAAAAGGTCTCTGAGGTGAAAAAACGACAAGCTACAAATACTGGTTGGCTTTTACAGAATGTGTGACTTGCATGAGTCATGACACCTCTCCTTCAACTAAATTAAAACTATTCTGTTTTCCCACATAGGGAATCCATCTCTGCATCTCTCCTGAAAAGTCACTAAACAAGTTTGCTCCATCTCGGGTTACACGATACAAAAAGAGACATTTGTGAAAATGGGAATACACTGTGCTATGCAAGGCAACGGTTGGTGGGATACGTCAACAAAAAGTAAGCAGAAATGCCCTTCCTGCAATGACGTTCTCAACTCGGGAGATACACACAAAAATGTACACAGGTGGTCCTCAACTTACAACCATTCGTTTAGTGACCGTTCAAAGTTACAACGGCACTGAAAAAAGTGATTTATTAGTCTGTAGAGATTTTCAGTCATCCAGGTCATGGTTGTCCCAAATGTGCTTTTTTCAGGAGGCAACTGGACTTCCTTGTTTTTTTCCTTTTGAGGACGTTTTGCTTCTCATCCAACAAGCTTCTTCAGTTCTGACTATTCCCCACTATCCTGTCAGAGCTGAAGAAGCTTCTTGGATGAGAAGTGAAACATCTTCAAGGAAAAAAACAAGGAAGTCCAGTGGCCTCCTGAAAAAGCACCTTTGGGAAGTGACTTATGATTTTTTTTTTCTCCACTTATGATCGTTGAGGCATCCCCATGGTCATGTGATCAACATTCAGGCACTTGGCAACTGGCTCATATTTATGACGGTTGTAGGGCCCCAGGGTCATGGGACCAGCTGCCCCTGGAGCTACGATTGGCCCACGACCTCCGCTCCTTCCACCGCAGCCTAAAGACATGGTTATTCGAACAAGCCGGCCTGGACTGAGAGGGGGGGCGGTCATAGCTTTTAAATGTTATGTCTTTGGGTTTTAGATGATTTGTTTGGTTGAAATGGGTTTAATAATTTTTTAAATGATCTTAACTTTTGTATTGTGTGTTTTTATGATGTGAGCCGCCCTGAGTCCCTAGGGAAATAGGGCGGCATACAAGACCAAACAAATAAATAAATAAATAAATCACCTTTTGTGACCTTCTGACAAGCAATGGGGAAGCCAGATTCACTTAACAACCTGTTCCTAACTTAACTGCAGTGATGCGCTTAACAACTGTGGCAAGAAAGTTCGTAAAAATGGAGCAAAACTGTTTTGCCCTAGAAATGGAAATTATGGCCTCAATTGTGGTCGTAAGCTGAGAACTAACTACTTGTACATGACCAGAGGAAACATTACATATTAGTGCACCTTAATAAGCATGCAATTGACTCTATCAGGGAAAAAGCATTTACTGGAAGTTTGTATACTAATAAAATTATAGGCAAAGTTAAAAAAACAATCCTGAAACTATGTTATCATTTTTTAAAAGATTTGTGAATTTCTGTGGCAATATGATGTGGGTCGGGGAAGGATCTTAAAAGCTGGGGAGTATGTGGAACACAGAAAGTCTACATGACAGATTTGTTCAATCCTGTTTGTGAGGTGTTGATAGGCCCTGTGGAATTTGATTAAACCTGCAAAGATTTGTTTATTTTAAATATTTATATTATCCCAGCTACTAGTCCTAGGCAACTAGATAATTAGAGCAAAAACCAAAACATATACTCTCAAATCACTAGAAACTCTTTTTGTGTCTTACTAAATTTAGAAAGGCCATTTACAATCTTAGTCAAGAGTTGGTTTTCATGCAGGAAACCAAACTCTGCAATTACTGTTTAATGGTGACCACATAATAAATGAAGGTTTCAGAGATACTACATAGCAAATCAGTGCGCCACACATTCAATATTTACCACACATTAGAATAAAATCAGCTATAAGATGAATAACCTGCCAGTAAAGTGATCACACTTTGATTACTTTCTAATCATAATTTAGACAACAGACATCACACTGTGGTTAGTTTGAATACTAACTAAAAGGTGGTAGATTCAGATCTTGTATCTGCAGGCATGCAGATGCAAGGCTCAATATTTCTTATACCTGCTACCAATTCCAAGTTGCTAACAAAAAAGCAACGAATTTTAGCCCTAAAAGTCCACTGCAGAACCTGTACATTGTTATTACATAAGTAGTCCTTGACATACAACTATAATTAATTAAATCAAACAAATCTGGATTTTACAGCCATTTTTAAGACAGTCATTAAGCGAACACACCTTGATTGTAAGTGCAGAATGGGTGCTTTTTGCTAAAAAATAGAGAGAGAGAAAGGTCCCAAATCACAAGCATGAGACTGCAGGACACTGTAATCAGTTGTACATGCAAGTCGGTTGCTTAGTGCTTAGTGATCACATGAACATGGGAGTGGTGTGACAGTCCTAAGTATGAGGACCAGTCCTAAGAGCAAGGACCAGACTTTTTCCAGCACCACTGTAACTTCAAACTATCTCTAATGAATTGTTGTAAATCAAGAAGTACCTGGAATTTTGGCATAAGATTCAGTGATGGTTAAAAAAGATCAGTGAGCTTAAGGTCGAATATAAACCAGAATTTGTCCTGCTAGGAATCATTAGAGAGAAATACAATAAAGAGCTGATGTATCTAATAATACATGTGATCATGGCAGCAAGGTTAGCTTATGCTCAAAAGTGGAAAGATAAAGAAATTCCCGATGAAAGCGAAGTAATTAAAAAGATATGGAGATGCGCTGAAATGGATAAATTAACTTTGGAAATAAAAAATAAGGATGAGACTGAATCTTACAAAGTATGGGATAAATTCTATCAATGGTGGGGGGGAAAGGAAGGACTCAGAATTAAAATAAGACAAGGTTGTTAGGGTAGAAGACTAGAAATATGGAAAATAGTTGAAACGTACGAATGTATATATTATGTAAATATGTATTATATGTTATGTATGATAGATATGTATGACAAACAGTACTGTCGGGACAATCACACCACATTCATTGTTTTTAATGCTTTATTCAATAAAAATTTTAATTAAAAAAAAGAAGTACCTGCATATTAAAACAGAATTTTTTAAATGTAAAGCATCTAATGCAAGGTAAAACATTGACTCATTCTAACTTAATGAAATATGAAAAGCATTTTTAAAAACAAAAAATGTTCTGAGAGATTCTTATAAGGAAATACACTTCAGCTAATTCAGACCTAAAGAGCTGAACTTCAGTAATATAAGTAAAACAATTGTGTCCATGCTAGTAAAGAAACTGCAGTTATACTACATGAATTAACTTATATTAATCTATTCTGCAGATATTTCAAATAGGTTTTGATCTACCTGGCATTTTTGCATAAGTCTCTGAGGAAGCTTGCCTGTACATTATGGCTGCACAACAGAAAATATTTCAAGGTGACCTAAACCAGATGTATCAATGATATATCAATACAAGCATGGGCAATGAATAAGATGTTAAGGTTATGTTCAACTGGGTCACTGATTGTATTTGTGCACATGTTTAATTCACAGGTATATAACTACTTCCAATCATGATAGAAACTGGGACCAGGGAAAAGACCTTTACCTTAGACCCAGTGGACTAGCTTTATTTCCCTTACTAAAGGAAAAGCTGAACCATAAAAGAGAACTATTATTCCACTTGTGCAATAAACTCCTTTCACCAATATCACTTCACACTCTGTAGAGTGCAAAGTTCATAACACTGATATTGTTGGCGCTCTCACTTGCTAGTTCTTGGCAACCAACAATTCTGCTTGGCTACTCATTAATACAAAACCAGTAACATAAAAGGCTTTGTTCTATTGTTTTAGACAGGATTTTCCCCTTATTAATCTATTCCCACTAGTACAGCTCTTGTGCAAGGCAAAGAATACTCTTCTTCAGCGTTACTAAAAAAATAACAATAAAAATTGAGACACTTGCCACTGTTGTTTAACCCAGCATTGCAAACAAATCTTCCAGTACCCCTACCCAACTAGCATTTCAAACTTGACCAAAGTTTTTTTAAGAAGCACATTTTGTACTGTATGCATATGCCGTACCTAACCTCTACCATTTCCTACAGGAAATTCTTTGGTTCTTAAAACAATTGGCATCCACATAATGATACAGCATCATTAAGTTGCTTATTAAGGTTGTAAGTGCAAGAGGCCACAAAAACCACTTTAGATCTGTGGTTTAATTCAGTCACATGAAGGGATAAATATAATGCATGCCTATAGGCCAAGAAAACTCAAATGAACCACAACCTTTTTTAAAGTGATCAGTATTCATGACCTGGAGAACAACTGGTGGCATTTTCCAAGATTAATCCTAATAACCAAAGAGTTGAAGACTTTTCAACATTGGAAAAATAATTTTAAAGAGATATCTTGCTTGCTACCAAAGCTAAATAAACCGTTTTTCAACTTCTACATAACTTCTATAAGGAGGAAAAACATCAGACCGGTGTAAAACCTCAACGTACACAAGACTTATCAAGTCTGCCTGGGAAACTCAATTATTTAAATACACAGCTCAAGCATGCAACTAAAAATTATCTTTATAAAATAGATCAAGAATAATTACTGATCTATTTAATCTGGTTGGAAACAAAGACAAACTCAGCATTTATATGGCATTTTAACTTTTGCCAAATATTTGTGCCGGTAGTCCTCTACTGATAACCATTTGATGTTACAACAGACCCCGCCCCCAAAAAAAGTACTTATGACCCGTGCCAAAAATCCAATGGCCACCTTCCTTCCATGGTGACTGCATTTCAGACAACCGGCCCCCATTTATTGCCATTTGCAGTAGCCCATGGTCACATGATTAGGATTTATGACATTTTGGCCAAAAATCAGCAGTGACTTTTAGTTTTCAACAAAAAAGCCCCAAATAGAATAGAATAAACAGAGTTGGAAGGGACCTTGGAAGGTCTTCTAGTCCAACCCTCTGCTCAGGCATGAAATCCTACACCATTTCAGACAAAAAGTTGTCTGATCTCTTCTTAAAAACTTCCAGTGTTGGAGCATCTACAACTTCTGTAGGCAAGTCATTCCACTAATTAATTGTTCTGTCAGGAAATTTCTCCTTAGTTCTAAGTTGCTTCTCTCCTTGATTAGTTTCCACCAATTGCTTCTTGTCCTGCCCTCAGCTGCTTTGGAGAATAGCTTGACTGCATCCTCTTTGTGCCAACCCTTGAGGTATCGGAACACTGCTAACATGTCACCCTAGTCCCTCTTTTCATTAAACTAGACATACCCAGTTCCTGCAACTGTTCTTTATATGTTTTAGCCTTTCAGTCCCCTAATCATCTTGGTTGCTCTTCTCTGCACTCTTTCTAGAGTCTCCACATCTTTTTTTACATCGTGGCGACAAAAACTGAATGCAGTATTCCAAGTGTGGCCTTACCAAGGCATTATAAAGTGGTATTAACACTTCACATGATCTTGATTCTATCCCTTTGTTTATGCAGCCTAGAACTGTGTTGGCTTTTTTGGCAGCTTCAGCACACTGCTGGCTCATATTTAAATGGTTGTCCACTAGGACCCCGAGTTCCTTCTCACAGTTACTACTGTTGAGCCAGGTACCACCTATAAGATAACCTGTGCATTTGGTTTGTCTTGCCTGAATGTAGAACCTTAATTTTTTCACCATTGAATTTCATTTTGTTAGATAGCGCCCAATGTTCAAGTCTCTCAAGATCCTTCTCTATTTTTAGCCTATCTTCTGGAGTGTTGGCTATTCCTGCCAATGGGTTTGCTTAACAACCACTATCAAAAAACGTCATAAAATTGAGTTGCTCATATAAATGATCTGGTTTACAACCATCATGATTTAAAATCATAATGGCAAGCTCAATTACGGTTGAAAGTCAAGACCTACCTATACATGACATGAAATGTTTCAACACTTCCAAGAGACTTCATGGCAGAGGTTTAACAGTGTTCAAACTGCAACTGTTTTTAAAGTACCATGTTTTGAAATGTCTCCTGCTTACAGTTTAATTAACTACAGTAGGCTCTAGATTAAAAACACAAAAATGACTCATTCTCAATTTGCAATTGAAGTGGTTCCTCTCTGATCCTCAAGAAGCCTTATAACAAGACAAACCATCCTAATTTTTTTCCAACCCAGGCACCTTGCATTTCAACTGCTAAATGCTTTTTGTAGATTTTAATTCTTCATTTAACAGAATTATTCCATATGGACTAATGTCTAAACTTCTGGACCTTGGACTTTCTTATTCAATCTGCCTTTGGATTATGGATTTCCTGTCTGGCCACTCACAGAGGGTCAGATTAGGTAATCATATCTCTTCAGCCCTTATTCTTAACACTGGTTCACCACAGGGTTGTGTGTTGAGTCCCTTACTCTATACTCTTTATGTGCATGACTGCATTCCCACTCATGCTAGTAATTCTGTTACTAAATTTGCAGATGATACAACAGTGGTGGGACTCATCTCCAGGGGGGAATGAGTCTGCCTACCAAGATGAGGTGGACCAGTTGCTTTCGTGGTGTGGAGACAATAATTTGGTCCTCAACACCAATAAGACCAAGGAGCTTATAGTGGATTATAAAAGGAACAGATCAGACATCCAACCCTTGCTTATCAATGGAGACTGAGTGGAGCAAGTGGCTAGTTTTAAGTTTCTGGGTGTTACCCTAAAAGAGGACCTGACCTGGGGTGCTCACATTGCAGCCCTGGTCAAAAGGGCCCAGCAGAGATTATACTACCTGAGACTTCTCAGAAAATAACAACTGAATGAAAAACTGCTGGTGACCTTCTACCACTGCACCATAGAGAGTATCTTAACTGACTGCACCTCTGTATGGTTTGCCAATTGCACAGTGGCAGATAGGAAAGCACTCCAGAGGGTTAATGTCATTGCCCAGAGAATCATTGGTTGCCCTCTCCCCTCTTTGGAAGAGCTTTATAGCTCCCGCTGCCTTAAGAAAGTTCAAAACATTCTCAAAGATCCATCTCATCCTGGGCACCCTTTTTTGAACTATTACCCTCTGGCAGACAGTATAGAATAATAAAAACAAGGACAAATAGGCTGAAAAACATTTTCTATCCCAGGGCAGTAGCTCTGTCGAATTCTACTGTAATGTGCAGTGTTGGTGTGGTGTTGGGGGTTTTCGGTTCAATGTGTAGAGTGTGAAGGATGTATGTTTGTGTTTATTTTCATGGTCATGATGTGCACTGAAGATGGTTTTTGATTTTGTTGTACTAGGTGCAAAGACAATAAAGTAAACTAAAAGGATTTTTTTTGCCTCCACATGTATCTCAGCAAGGAGTGCTTCAGATCATGAACACATTTCCCTTGTTTTCCAAGGATTAATTCTCCAATGCTGCTAAGGGGGTCAGTTCAGATGGGAGTCTTAAATCAATTGTTGAAACCATCATGCTTCCAGACATTCTCATGCCAGTACATAATTGCCGTGGGATAGACAGCTGTATAAATTGTATAAATAAATAAATTTCCACCTGCAAACAGTTCCTTAAAGCTATAGTGTGAAATGCATGCTGAAGAAATGGATGTGCACCAAAGAACCCATAAAATTTCCCATATCAACAACTGGAGACTTTCAAATAAGTCCTCCAGATACACTTCATTTTGATTTTATAGGATTCCCTAGGACAAACTCTTGTAGAGATCTGCCTAGACAGACTTCTCCAGGGCCACTTTTTTGGCGCATACAGATCAAATTCTTTCTGTCCTGAACAATCTCAGTGCAAAAGAAAAAAAAGGCAAAAACCATCCCACATGATACAAATATTTTCCCTCAGCTTCATCAAGCACAATCACATTATGAACACATAAATCTCACTGAAAAAAACATCTTATGACCTGTTAAACAGCTAGAGATCCAAATGAAGAGACACTAAATCAGCTAACCTAACATACACATTGTTATGTATGCAGGTTTGAATGTCATTGCTTTAGTTTGAACTGTTCTTGTAAAATGTCAGAAATGATTGGTTTAAAAAGTGCGGGAAAATCCTGCACCCTGATTGGCTGGCAACTGCGGCTGCTGGCTATAAGTAGCAGCCGCAGCCCAGCCAAATCGGGTCTGTTATGAGCTGTAGTCACTAATAAACTCTTCACTGAAGCACTCCGCGTCTGACTCTTCATGCAAACATAACACTGGCGACGAAGGTGGGATCCTTCCTGAAGAGAAGACAACGCGGAAAACAAGCTGAGAGAGATGGCTGCGCTGAACACCCCCCCAGCCCCATTCGATCCGATGGCAGAAGACTGGGACTCATATGCAGATCATTTCCAAATGTATTTGGAGGGAAACGATCTCGCCGACATTTCGAGAAGCGAAGAGGGCGGTCTTTCTTATGCACTGCGGTCCGGCAGTCTTCAAGATGGCGAAGGCATTGGCGGGAGCTGCAGACATGAAGGTAATGGAATGGCCTGATTTAGAAAAGCTTTTAAGAGCCCATTACACCCCACAAGTATCGTGCCTCATTAAGAGACACGAGTTTTACCGCCGGGATCAAGGGGAAAGCGAAAACGTTAACGACTTCATGGCAAGTTTAAGAGACATTGGGGGTGCATGCGAGTTTAACAACTTGGAAGAGGCCATGCGCGATCGATTTGTTCTAGGCCTCAAAGACAAGGTGCTTCAGAGCAAATTATTATTAAAACCTAAGATCACGTTGAAGGAAGCCATAGAAGAGGCCTCCTCAGCAGAAGCCACCAAGTCCTCAGCAGCAGCCATGAAGAAAATTAACAAGGCCTCAAGCCATCCTGATGTGAAAAAGTCCACAACAACTCATTGCAAGCAGATAGATTCTGAGTCAGACTGTAGCAAGGTGGAGGAAAGAATTTATAAACTCAGAATGGAGAGGAAAAAGAAAGACCTGGGAAGAAAGAGGCAAGATTTTTACTGCAGAGGTTGTGGGGAAGCCACCCCGACTGAATGCAAGTTTCTTGATACCATCTGCCTCCGTTGTGAAAAAAGAGGTCACCTAGCAAGAGTCTGCAAATCATCCAGAACTCCACCCCACAGAAGAAAGTTTCCTGACAAAGAATTCAAGCCTAACAACTTCAGTAAGAAAATGGGGCGCAACACAGAAGCAAATGGGAAGAATGAAACTCATCAAACAGTCACTATTGGTCACTCTTCTCCCTTAAGAAGCAGAAAAGTACATGTGAAGGTACTAATTGAAGGAAGGCCTTGCCAAATGGAAGTGGACTCAGGCTCCTATTTATCTATGGTGTCATGGGACACTATTCACAGACTACTCCCAACATTCAGAAGAAACATTTCCAGAAGCAAGCACTGACTCTTAAAGACTACCAAGGGAACAAGATTCCAGTAGTTGGAACAAGAGAATTCAACGTGAAGTTCAAAGGCCACACCAAACGTTTGCCCCTGACCATCGTGGACAAGGATCGCCCAAGCTTGCTGGGACTTGAGTGGTTCAATCCATTAGGCATCGAGGTGACTGGCATCAATCACGTGAGCAACACTGAATGGGAGGAGGCCTTGAAGTCTGAGTTTCCAGAGGTCTTCAGCGAAGGATTGGGCAAGTATATGGGGACCCCTATCACTTTCAACCTAGACCCCAAGGTGCCCCAATTCGCTTAAAGCCCAGAAGGGTCCCATTTACCTTAAAGGAAAATTGATGCACAATTAGATAAACTAATAGCTCAAGGAGTTTTAGAGCCCACTGACCACTCCAGATGGGAGACACCCATAGTCACACCAGTCAAGACTGATGGGTCAGTAAGAATTTGTGGAGACTATAAGGGGACATTGAACCATGCGCTTCAACAGAGCGCATATCCAGTTCCAGTGGTGCATCATTTATTACATTCACTTGGCATGTACAGTCTTTGCCAAATTGGATCTAGCCCAGGCATATCAACAACTAACAGTTGATGATGCCACTGCAGAGGCCCAAACCATTGTGACTCATAGAGGTGCCTTCAAATGTAAAAGGTTACAGTTTGGAGTAAGCGTGGCACCAGGCATCTTCCAAAGCCTTATGGAAAGGATGCTCCAAGGACTGCCAGGGGTAGTGCCTTACTTTGATGATGTGTTAATCTCTGCTGAAAATGACACTCAATTACAAGAGAGACTCAGAGAAGTCCTTACCAGATTCAAAAAGCGGGTTAAAAGTCAAGGAAGAAAAATGCACTCTTAGAACTGACAAGGTTGAGTTCTTGGGCTACATGATTGACAAGCATGGCATCCACCCTACAGATGCCAAGGTTCAAGCAATCAAAGAAGCCCCTAGACCAAAATGTAAAACAGATTTGCAAGCCTTCCTTGGACTTATTAACTTTTATCACATGTTCCTACCTCAGAAGGCAACCATTGCAGAACCATTACACAGATTACTGGACAAAAATCTGCTTGGGTCTGGGGCAGGAAGGAACAATCAGCATTTAACAATATTAAAAGACTAATCACATCTGATGCTGTACTGATACAGTTCTCTGAGAATTTGCCTGTTGTACTGACTTGTGATGCATCCCTTTTGGAGTGGGGGGTTGAGCCACAGGCTTCCCAGCGGGAGGGAAGCCCCTATTGCATTTTACTCTCGCTTTGACCAAAGCAGAGAGGAATTACAGCCAATTGGACAAGGAAGCATTGGCAATTGTTGCAGCTGTCAAGAAATTCCATGAGTATCTATATGGGAGAACATTTACCATTGTCACAGATCACAAACCTTTGTTAGGCATTGTGGCAGGAGACAAACCTACACCCACTATCCTGTCACCAAGAATGCTGAGGTGGACTGAATTTCTTGCTGCTTATTCATACAAGCTCATCCACAAGCCTGGCAAAGACATTGGCCATGCTGATGCTTTGAGTCGCTGCCCACTTCCTTTTCACACTGAGGACTTTGAACCTGAGGCACACCTTTTTCCTAGAAACTGTTGCCAAGCTTCCAGTACATGCTGCTGAAATTGCCAGAGAGACTGCCAAAGACACTTTATTGGCTCCTGTTATAGGCTGGATTAAGAAAGGTTGGCCTTTTCAAGATCTACCTCACCTTGCTCAACCTTTTAAATCCAGGCAAACTGAATTATCTGTATTAAGAGGATGTATTTTGTGGGGTAACAGGGTGGTTATTCCTGCAAAACTGCAAAGAGAGGTTTTGGAAATGTTACATGAGGGTCATCCAGGTATTGTAAGGATGAAGGGATTGGCCAGGAGTTATGTATGGTGGCCAGGTATTGACAAAATGGTTGAAAACTGGGTTGCATCTTGTCCCAACTGTCAGGTAGTCAGGCCTGCCCCACCTCTCGCCCCCACACAGGAATGGGAATGTCCTAGGGGCCCATGGTCTAGGATTCACATTGATTTCGCTGGCCCTACCAGAGGGCACACCTTCCTTATTATAGTAGATGCATATTCCAAATGGCTAGAGGTCATCCCTATGGCATCCACCACCAACTGATGCTGTCATCAAGCAGCTTAAAAGCTTTTGTAACCCACGGGTTACCTGATGTTCTTGTCTCTGACAATGGCCTCAGTTTACATCCAACCTTTTTGAATCCTATCTAGCACAACAGGGTATCAGACATGCCCTACTGCCCCTGGGCACCCTTCACTAACGGCGGGCTGAAACGCATGGTACGTTTTACCAAGAAAAGCTTCAGCAATTGGGCCCTGGGACATCACTGAGAAGTTGAAAAACTTCTTAGTGTTCAGCACATCACTCTAATCCATCAACTAACTTATCCCCAGCAGAGTTGTTGATGGGTAGGAAACTTAGGTCTTCCCTTGACGCCTTCATCCCACTTACGCACCAATGCACCACTTGATTCCACTAGCAAAGTTCGCACGTTCAGTGTGGGTGATTCTGTTTATGCTAAGAACCTTATGGGTGAACCTTCATGGATTCCTGCTGAAATAACTCAAATCACAGGCCCTCGTTTTACAGGGTGCAAACAGAGGATGGAGTCCTCTGGAGCAGGCACATTGATCAGCTTAGATCCAGATTACCTCAGGAACATCGCATTGTTCCTCTCTAGTTCCCATACCTAATGCCTTTTCTAGGGGAGGGGGGGAGCATGAGGATAATCAGCAAGCAAGAATCAACCCCATGTGTAACGAGCCATTACGACAAGAACCATTCCAAAACCTGTCACAATGCCAAAATCCATCCTTACAAGTGGAAGATTGCACATCACTACCTGACTTGGGTGCTGACATTGGGTTGGAGATGGGTTGGGAGGAGAGACCAGATTGTAGCAATCAAACAGGGTCTTCTTCCACTGGAAGCCTGAGTAAGGAAATGTCAACAGACACATTTCCCCTCTCACTGGGTGAGAACGTTAAAACTTCTGAACCACGAGGTCTCAACGTACACGTAAGAGCCCCACCTATTTAAAAGAATACATTAGATAGGTTGGGGTTTGAGTATGGACTGAACCTAGTGGGGAGGGGTGTTATGTATGCAGGTTTGAATGTCATTGGTTTAGTTTGAACTGTTCTTGTAAAATGTCAGAAATGATTGGTTTAAAAAGTGCGGGAAAATCCTGCACTCTGATTGGCTGGCAACTGCAGCAGCAGCCCAGCCAAATCGGGTCTGTTATGAGCTGTAGTCACTAATAAACTCTTCACTGAAGCACTCTGCGTCTGACTCTTCATGCAAACATAACACACATGTGGCACAGTATTTGGAAAATAACAGCTCTTAAAACTAGAAGGCAAAGTTTATATTTAAAGCTAATTGATAGGATTTAGTTATAAACAGAGATTCACTTTTTTGCAAAACTCCCAATATCATACATGAATCCCTAGACACTATATATAGTAACATGACAAAAAAACAAAAACCACACACAAATGCACCCTAGGCAGCTCAAAGCTATATCCAGTTTGCATATTAAATGCACAAGGGTAATCATACTTAATGCGCTCAAATACAGTTGGTCAACCTGTTACCCTTTTTCTATAGATGTACGTATGGCAGTGGTTAGAATGCAGTATTGCAGGCTACCGACTGCCAGAAGTTCGATCCTGACAGGCTCAAGGTTGACTCAGCCTTCCAAGGTCATAAAATGAGATTGAAATAAGTTGACTCTGTAAACCATTTAGAGAGGATTGTAAAGCACTGTGAAGTGATATATAAGTCTAAGTGCTATTGCTATTTTAAAGCTATTCCATCCAATAAAATCCAGAGAGTAAAGGCAAACTTGTTAGTATTTAAAGTCCCAGAGGATTTCTGGTTTTGCTAATTAACATTCTGTTTTTTGGTTCATTTATATATTGTGCACCCTCGTTCAACAGGTAGGCTCAGGGAAAGCAGCATCTAGAATCTATGCAATTCATTTGGGTGGCTTTCAAAATCAGTAACCTAGGTTATCCTTTGAACTGCAGCTAGTCCTTAACTTACAACCACAACTGAGCCCAAAATTTCTGTTGTTACAAGTGAAACATTTGTTAAGTGAATTTTGCCCCATTTTACAACCTTTTTTTTGCCCCTCCTGATAAGTGAATCAATGCAGTTGATAAGTTAGTAACCCAGTTAAGTGAACCCGGCTTCCCCATTGACTTTGCTTGTCAGGTCGCAAAAGATGATTACATGACCCCTGGACACAGCAACGGTCATAAATATGAACCAATTGCCAAACATTTGAATTTTGTTCACATGATCATGGGAATGCTACAATGGTCACAACTGTGAAAAATGGTAATAAGTCATATTTTTCAATGGCATAACTTTGAATGGTCACTGAGTGAACTGTTGTAAGCTGAGGACTACCCGTATTAGGCAGGACTGAGCCTTGTAGATAGTGTGCTTTGCAGTAGCCTGTATTTACAAAGGTGGCAACATCCCAGGGGTTAATGTGAACTCCATTTGCAACTTTCCCAGCCAGCTTCTGATGGGAAAAGCTGGATTCTCTTAACGACCAGATGATTCACTTAACAATTGCAGTGAATCCCCTAATAACTGTGGCAAAAGGGGTAAAATCAGGGGCAACTCATTTAACTACCGGCTCGCTTAGCAGTGGAAACTGTGGTCCCAACAGAGGCCTACCTGTAGTAGGCTAATGGCGTCCCAAGCCTCTTTTAACGCTCATACACTTCCCCATGGTTCAAACAGCTGCAGCAATAAAACTCTCCTATCTGTGGAATCAGATCCAATAGCATTCTCCCGCTTTCCAGAATTCCTAAATATAACAATTCTGAAACAATGCGATTAATGTTAAATAAATGGATATTAAGACATTAGCTAAACAGTTTCGCCCTAGAGAAACTATTTCAACCAATTACAATGTGGCAGAGAAGAGAGATTTGGATCAAATTGACACACACACACACACACACACACACACACACACACAGGCTTCAAGTTTCAACTTCTGCCTTGAGATTCTCAGTGTCTCAACTCAAATTATCATCCCCGCAGCTTCAAGCTTTCTACACACAACATGAGAGTAAGAGCGTAAAAGAAAGACCATTCGTGTCCTTTACAAGATTTTCTTCACAGAAAAAAAAAAAGAGAGAGAGATTTCTAACTCTGCAAATGGTTACCAGATGGAAAGGAATGTGTAAATTCGTGATCATGAGGCTGTATAGACAATGAAGGCAATTTCAGAAAGCATCTTCTTTTTCAGAGGGGTGGGAGGGAGGAGGGGAAGAAAGAAAAGTCGGGCTGATTGGCTCAGCTGAACAAACGTTTGTTTTCAATTATATTTCAAATTCCTCTAACAATAACTGTGTGGCTTCTGGCACCAGCTCATCACAGCTTTTGAAGTGGTTCTCCACTTTTAACAGAAAGGGGAGAGGAGAGGCAGAAGGGAGTCAATCAGCAATGGCAGCTTTTAAAGTTCTCAACTTGTTTCCCTCACCCCACCCCAACAAAGCAAACATTGAAGAAGTATGTGGTCTTCGCAGCTAAAAATGTCCTACAGAAAAGGTCTGTAGGCCAGAGCTCTGTGTGGTATGTGTGTGTGTGTGTAAATAAAAAAACACACACACACACACACACACCAGGCCCACATCCCAGGATAGAGTTGCTCTGGTTAAAGTGTGGAAAGTGCCGCCAGATCTGACAGCAAAAAACAGAACACAATCATTGTAGGTACGACCCAGGGCACCCAAGATTTCTTTTCGTAATCATCCCTTCTCCTCCTCTTCCTCCTCCTCTCTATTTCTCTAAGCTGAAATTTGCTTCATCCACTTAAACCCTCAAAAGGCAGCTTACAATATCAAAATGCTAAACAAAAGCACACATAATCGAGCATCGGTTTATTTAAAACATATGAGGAGGAAAAAATGGGCTGGTGCCTTCCAGATGCTCTAGTCTAAACCAGAGATAGAGAACGATGGCCCCTTTATGACTTGTGGACTTCAACTCCCAGAATTCAATGGCTGGCTCAGGAATTATGGGAGTTTGAAGTCCACAAGTCAAAAAAGGGCCATCGTTCCCCACACCTGCTCTAGACCAGTGGTTCTTAACCTTTTTGAAAGAATCGCCCCCTTGAGCCATTGAGGAAGTTGTCATCGCCCCCCTCCCCCAACATAACCGCCCCCTGCCATCTCTTAGTATCCCCAAGAGGGCCAGCAGAGTGGCGCTAAAAGGCGGCAGGGGGGCGTCAGCAGCAGCGGCACATAACGTAACTGCTTCTGATTGGGCACCAGCTCTGGAGCAGTGCTAGTCAATGGGTGAACCTGCAGGGCTGGCCAGCACCTCAAGCGCCCCCTGTCGCCTCTTAGCACCCTCTGCCAGCCCCTTGGGATGCTAAGAGGCAGCAGGCGTTCAGGCACCGCCCTCACACCCCATTGACTGTTGTACTGCACCTGAACGGCGCCTGTCCATCCATCCATCTAAAAGGTCTGTCTGTTTGCCTGCCTGCCTTCCTGCCTATCTACCTACCTGTCTGTCTTTTGTCTACCTACCTACCTACCTACCAATATAGATCTCTCTCTCTCTCTCCCAATATATCTCGCTCCATCGCCCCATATCGCCCCCTTCCATTCCTTAGCCCCCCATTTGCCCTTTTCGTTCCATCCCCCCCTGAAAAACAAAATGCCCTTGGGGCATATCCCCAGGTTAAGAACCACTGCTCTAGACCATCATGTTCACAATTCCTGCCTGTTGCTGATAGGTGCCAATGGCAGATAGTCCAAAACACCTGAAAGACAATAAGTTGCATGGCATGAGATCCAGCAGAATGATGGAGCTAATAGAAGCAGGGGTGAATCCTCGACGACCAGGAGGTACTCTTCAGAGGGAGGGAGGGAGGGAGGGAGGGAGGGAGGGAGGGAGGGAGGAAGGAAGGAAGGAAGGAAGGAAGGAAGGAAGGAAGGAAGGAAGGAAGGAAGGAAGGAAGGAAGGAAGGAAGGAAGAGCTATTTTTAATCATGTGATTTTGTAGAAGCAACTATGTAAAGCTCTTGGCAACAATACAAAAATGATTTTTTCCTTCTTCCAAGCAGTATTTTCCTTTCTTAGCCCAGCTTCCAGTCCTCTCATCAAAGTATTAGCCAAGTATATCTTAGCTTTCCAACCCAGCCAAGACTAGGCAGACA
Source organism: Naja naja (assembly GCA_009733165.1). Classification (NCBI taxonomy): domain Eukaryota; kingdom Metazoa; phylum Chordata; class Lepidosauria; order Squamata; family Elapidae; genus Naja; species Naja naja. The sequence goes on from CM019149.1 coordinate 46,360,670, forward strand.
AAGAAAGAAGCACTTGCAATAGTTCACTTATAATTCTGTAACGGGGAGTTGAAGTCTACACAACTACATGTTGCCACAATTGAGAAACACTGCTTTTGAAACGAGAGTAGGATCTGCTCCATGAACAGCTTTTTATCCCTGCTGCTTTAGGTACAGTGGTCCTTCTCTCACCCAGACGCTTTAGCTGTCAATCTCTTGACTTCTGCACATGCAATGACACAAAAGGTAATCCCATCCTTCATTTCAGTGCACTAATCCACTAATTCCAAATCGATCATATTCCTGAAATAAGTTAAATCCTCAAGGAACTAACTAGCAGTAAATCTGTAAGAGAAGTAAAATATGAGGCTAGATGGAACCAAACAAGCATTCCAGAGTCTGCCTCTTGAATTGGGCCAACTAAGCCTAATCAGTTCAGGACATTGTTTAACATGTTTTGTCTAGATAATAATAAAACTACAATTCTGCCCAGCAAACACAAAAAGAAAACTACAATTCTGCCCAGTAAACACAACCTTGTTGTTACATAAGAAATGGTGTTCATAGTGTGTGCAAAAGAAGTCAGCACTATTTCTCTGAGAGAGGTTCAAAACTCAATATTTAAGCTATAGGGGAAAATCAAAATATGAACAGTGTGGCTTATTCTCTAATCCAATTTCACCTCAAAATCACATTCTTCTGTATATATTTTATACCCACAGCCAGAAAACTTTAAGCAGTTAGCCAGAAGAGTGGTTGGGCATACACAGAGAGGCAAGACCAATTTAGGTTATTTTTTACTTGTCTTCCAAATTCTCATTTTTATAACTCAAGGTTTTCAATCACTTCCCAGCAAGGTTTTTAATTTGCCAGAACATTGTTCTTTTAACAACTCTCAAAGCAACACAAAAATCAGCTTTCTACTGGTGATGGCCAAAACATTTCATATTCAAGATGCCCAGAAATCTGAAATTGTATTCCGATTTCACCAGAAGTTTTCCAACAATTCCAGAAATGTTCAGTGTCAGCGTTCCAAGTAACAAACTTGTTGTTTGTTTGAAAAAGCTTGAAAAAGTGTTCTGAAATCAAAACAGTAACATTTCCGGCTCAGAAAATTTCCAGAATGGTCAGAATAGCCCCCAAAGACTTCTGCTAAGGCTAAAACAAACTGCTTTGAATATAAAATTAACTGAAATATGAAATATTCTCAGTTTGAAATGTCTTGAATACCTCTACTTTATTCTTAAGATTATAAACTTCAGTGTCAACACAGAAACAATTTGCATTTACTTAGTAGTCTTCTGAAGAACAAAAAAATAAAGGGATTTATCTCCATTCTTTTAATACTGGATCCAATTCTACACAGAACAAAAATAAACAATCCATTCAGGAATTCATCTGAGAATGTGAAAAGTTTTAAACTTAGATAGAAAACAGGACTGCAGAGATACACACAATTTAATCACTCAAATTTCCATAGGTTCAGCAAGAGATCTGACAGATGGCCTTATTTGCTGGCTTGAACTAACTATTTGCATAATCCAAAAGCCTAATAAAACAGGGTCCAAGACAACACAAAGTTATATTTGTGAATATTTATATCAATGAAATACAAGCACAATTTTCCTGTAATATTTGAATGAACATAGTTAAGACAGGCAAAGGGATAACATAACATACATGGCCTCTTTTAATCCAGTAAAGTCATCCACATCTACTCCACTCTTTATCCAGTTTGAAATTCTCTGCATAGCTTACACATTTTCACAAAATACACAATTTCAAGAAATATGCTTAAGAGCAGGGTTCTCCAAACTTGGTAACTTTAAGACATGGGCTTCAACCCATGCTGCTGGGAATTCTGGGAGTTGAAATCCACAAGTCTTAAATTTGGAGAGCAATCCAAATCCCTGTTTAAGAGCAATCATATGCTTTTAAAAGAATGTGCTTGTTTCAAAGAAAAAGGAATTATGTCCCAGTAGTGGAAATGGGAAAAAAACAGATTATCAATAGCCTATGGCAGGCATCCCCAACACCTGGGCTGCATCCCATTACTGGCCTATTTGGAACCAGATCACACAAGAGGCGGCTGGTGTATGCGTGTGCAGCTCAATTACATGAGTGGCAGGCGGTGTGTGTGCGCACACACACACACATACACATGTACACTAGCCCACCATGCATGCAGCCTGGCTCCCCTTTCCCGCCCCCCCCCAAAAAAACCAGGCCACCAATCCACAAAGATTAGGGACTGCTAGCCTATGGGCAAAACCATGAGATATCTACAATACTTGGACAGCCACACAATGTTAAAATGCAACAGATACATTAGTTACTGCAGAAAAAGATACTGAATTTTCTTAGGTTGGGGTAGGGGTAGAACATTAAGTGCTGCAAACAGAAGATGAAGATGTTAATAAAAATTTGAAACAGGTGGTCAAACAAAATTGATGAATAAGTAAGTTTTAACTGAGAGGAAGGTAAAATATCTGGGCATCATTATGACAAATGAATTGTATGTTATTTTAAAATAACTAAATTAAGACATGGAATGAAGTTAAAAAGACATGTTAAGATGAGAGAAACCATAACTGTCACTGCTGGAGAAATTTCTATGATAAAAATAAATGCTTTGCCTTGAATTATGTTCTTGTTTCAGACAATGGATGCATTCATAGTCATGGAATCCACATGCTTGAAAACTACTGAATATCTGCTGCACATTTATTGGTCAATAAACCAGCTCTTTGGAAAGGTGATAACACATACTGTAACCTCCAATGCACTGATAGGAGTGCTCTTCTCAGCTTTTCTATATAATAACTCTTTGCTAATTGCAGTTTAATTTTGAGAATCTTGAAAGGTCAGTGTTTCATTCTGAACCTCTGCACCTGCTTTCATTTCCAGAACAACTGATAATGAACCAGGAATCAATCCCAGTTTTTTCCAACTGCAGATACCTATTGGCTTTAGAGGCAATCCTGAGCATGCATGTTTGATAAACAGGTTGTTGTATTCAACTTGCCTGGGAATGTCTCATTCAGCCTACTGATCTGTACAGATACCAGAAGAGCAATTTAAACTTGATGTGCCTTACCAAGAGGAGATAGAATTTCCCAGTAGTTATGTTTTTAAAGGGAAACATTTCTATTCTTGGTTTGGGAGCTGCTCTCTATGGACTGAGATCTAACCAGTAACATGCCATGCTGCTCTTCCAAAATAAACATATTACATGAAGGGGGTAGTAATGTTCCTTCTATACAGCTGACATGCTTCAGTAGCCACAAAGTTACCCAAACAAATGGAAGCAAAGGAATCCTGAACTGGATGTCTGGAAAAATAAACAAATCCCACACAAGACGAGGGAAGGAAATGTTCCTATGGAATCTGGGATAAGACCGACCATGACATGCACCAAGTAGCATGTCGGAATATACTACAAGAGTGCTTGTGTTTGTTTGCTTGCTTTTTAAAGAATCCTGATTCTATAAATAATTCCAGTTCATGTCACCAAATTTTCCTTATCCAGTAAGAAAACTGTTGTTCAAGAAAACTCAAAGCATGAAAGGATGTTTATATCACAATTATAAGAGGCAATATTTCTACAAGAATATATTGAGTTGGTTTCAAGTTATACCGAATAACTATCCAATTGCACAGGGGTCTTCAAACTTGACAGCTTTAAGACTTGTGGACTTCAACTCCCAGAATTTCTCCTCCAGTCATGTTAGCTCAGAAATTCTGGGAGTTCAAATCCACAAGTCTTAAACTTGCCAAGTTGAAGACCCTGCAATTGTATCTGATAACTCCAACCATTAAGTGATATGATAGGAAATTTCATTACCATGCAAGCAGAACTGTGGAGAAATTTGGATGGCATGCAGCATATTTCCTTCAGAAGCCTTGATGTTAGTTTGTTTGCTTGCTTATTTATTTACTTATTCATTCATTCAATTTATATAACCACTCCATCTCACATCTGTGAATCTGGGTGGCTCACAGCAGTTAAAAATGGCACCAAAACAATGAACAAACTAAAAATGAAAACATACATACAAAACCATATTACCAACAGAATAGAAAATTTGTAGCTCGGATTGAACTATGGGATCCTTGGTATTTTCTGATCTTGTTTTCTTGAAGAAACATTTCATTATCCAAGTATGTAACATTATCAGTGCCATCAAAACTGTTAAAAACCATTATTAAAAATTCTATTAAAACATAAACAGCAGCACAGTATAATCCAGATGCGTGCTATTCCCTTCAGCTAGGGAGTTTCATTTTTGTCTACATGAGATGGTCAGCTAGACAAATGCAACAGCTAAATAAATAATTAAATTCATAAAAATAATTCATAACAATAGGATGTTGAAGATTTTATTGTTGCAACGAACCAGAACAACCACTAGACTGGTTGTACACACAGTCGAATTCCCAGGATCAATGGCAGAGCCATGCCTTCAGAGCCTTCTGAAAGGGCCAGCAGTTTACCAGTTTTGGTCTGATTTCTAAAATGAAGGTTTCAAAGGTCCACACTGCTAGATTAAATTTAAAATGGCTAAAATGTCATGCCATTCCTTAAACTTCCAAGATTTTAGCATTCTCATATGAAACCAAGCAAAACAAGATGTAAGATTTTAGTTATCTTGGAAATAACTGTGGTGTCAAGTTTGCCAAATTCTAATCTAATCTATTTGTATAATATTGGATTAATCCAGTTGGATGAGAGAGATGTTCACTTTCACATTCCAAAGATTCTATAACCACTAACCAATTCTTCATTAGACTGTGCAAAGAACTACACATAAATTGTCAGCTAATATAGGTAGGATAATTTCAGCCTCATTCATCCCATCAATTTATTTTTTAATTATAAAAATACTTTATTAAACAAATTTATGCAAATACAGTAAAATCAAACTTCCGCTTATGCAATTTAAGCATAAGTTTAATTTTGAGAGATGTCAATTTGAGAGATGTCAGATTGTTCACTCAATCTGACATCTCTCAAATTGTGTAAAATATTCATTCAGGTTGTTACTTTAAACATATAATACAAAGTTTCATCTAATTATATATTACAAATCTAATTACATACAGTGTTACTAGTTTCTGTCATACCTTTTTATTTGACTTTATTTTATTAATTTCATGTCTATCATCCTATCAATTTAATAGGCCTATTCTAAGCAATGACTTAATCTGGAGTCAACATTACAGCAAGATTAGGAACAAATAACCGTAAAGAGGAATTAAGTCCTCAAACAATAAAGGCAGATGTTGCCAAAGCAACCATGAGGTTCGGAGGATTCAGGAAGTCATAGAGGAAGCTATTGAAAACCATTTGAAGAAGCAGGATAAAAAGAGCATGGATGCTTTTGAATTTTGTGTTGGAGAATACTCCTGAGAACACCAAGGATATCCAAGGGGGGGGGGAAATAGATCGCTTAACATATCAACCCTTCTCACTCAAGGCACAAATGAGCAGGGTCAAATAACTGGACTTTGGACACATTATATGAAAATCTAGTCCTCTGGAGAAGGTTCTAATCCTGGGAAACATAGAAGATAAAATACCAAGGTGGATGGACTTGGTAGGAAGAGAAGATCTGATGCATCTAGTTGGGGACAGATCTTCCTGAACCCGGATACAGGGAGGGGCTGGATGCTCTACACAGCTCAGAAGAGCAGGCGTCTCAGGTAGTACCAGCCCCTTTCTCCTATGAGCTGTTCGGCATCCAGAAGTGGGACATGCCAAAGCTAGGAAGGCCGTTGGGAGGAATCCGTCTGACAGACAGCTCACCTAATCCTTGAGAACCGGCTGTAGCACCCTCCTGCCAAGCGAAGCCTCCGAGAAGCAAAAACATCAATCTATAGTTCCTAATAAAGGGAGAGGAGAGGCCCGTAGCAGCCCTACAGATCTCCTCGATGGAGCTTGGGTGGCCACGCCCGCCCGAGAAGTGGCGCCTCCGTGTGGAGTGGGCAGTGATGAGAGGAACCGTACTCGACCGGGCCTCATCGCCGCCGCCAATAAAGCCGGTAGCCACCGGCCAATGGTAGGGAGGACACCTTCTGACCCAAACTACCGGAAGCGAAACAAACAGGGCCTCGATTCTGAGGAAAGGAGCTGTCGCGGCAATGTAGATCCGTAAAGCCGCCCTAGCGTCTAGGTGGTGCCACTGCCGTTCGAGCGGTGAGATGGGCAGCAAAATTAGGGAGGACCAACTCCTGAGCCTGTGAAAAGCGAATTGACCTTTGGCAGGAATGTCGGGTCAGGCGGAGGACCACCCTGTCCTCATGAAACACACAGAGGTCCTTCCTGGCGGAAAGGGCAGCGATTTCAGAAATCCTCAGAAAGTAATAGCCACCAAGAAAACCACCTTATCGTCAGCAGTTGGGTACTGATCGACCATAGCGGCTCACCTGCCATTGAGGCGTCTAAAAGCGATGTTAAGATCCCAAGTAGGAAACCTATGAATAGTGGAGCCGTAGATTTGCGGCACCCTTGAAACGCGCACCCGCCCTGGATGACCGGAGATAGATTTGCAGTCGGACCAGGAGACACGGGCGCCAGTGCACCACCTGCCTCGGCGTGTTAAGGCGATAGGCCCTTATCAGACCCGACTGAAGGAACTCCAATAGCTGGGCCACGAGGGGATGAAGGTCAACCTGCCCTTAGAACACCAGCGGCAAAAACTGGACCAGGTGGCATTGTAAATCCTATTAAGTAGGCGGCCTTCTGCGCCTGGATGGTCTCGATCACCCTAGAAGACATCTGCTCTTCGCGCTGCGCTCAACCTCCAGGCGGTCAGGTTGAGCCATTGGGGCTCTGGGTGCAAGACCGGACCCTGGGAGGCGACCCTTGGCGGAGGAATCGCCCGCGGTTCCGTCGGACAGCTGTTGCAAATCCGCGGTGCCCTCCGGCCAGAAAGGCCACCAGTATGACTTCTGCTCTCCTCCAGAACCCTCGAATCAGGCTGGGTATGACCGGTAGAGGAGGAAGCGTGAGAGACCGTGGGGCCAGGGCAGCGGGCGCGTGTGTCCTCTGCTCCCTGAGGCGGATGCCGGGGAAAAAGGTGGAAGGTGAGTTGAGGCGTGGCGAAAGGTCGGACGGAGTCGAACCTCGGCGATCTCCTGAAAAATCGAGGGGAGAAGGCAGCCACTCGGCCAGTCGTCGTGGCCCTGCTGAGCCAATCCGCTCGCCGGGCATGCGATATGTGCTCGCCCTGATGGAGTGTAGCTTCGGACCAATGGAAAAGCCTCTCCGTCTCGCATCAGTGATTTGGAATCGTGCCTTGTTTGTTTATGTGGGCCTTCACTGTCACATCCGTGAGGATCAACCGCGTCGAGATGTCAGCTTGGACTGAAAACCGGAGTCGCGAGATGCGCCCTCAACTCCAACCAATTTATGTCGTGAGCCCGTTCCAGGCTGGACCATCGACCTTGGTTTGAATGAAAGGGCCCCAGCCCGCTCAGGCTGGCGTCGGTCGTGATGGTTAACCGTCTTGGCTCCCTGGCGGACATCCTCGAAGAAGTGCGGGAGGACCACCAACTGAGAGACCTCAGAACGTGACGGTAACAAAACCGAAGGTTGGATCCGTCGCGTCCTGCCCGTTGAAAAGGTAGAAGGAACCACTGGAGAGGCCTGGTATGAAACGAGCCCAAGGGACAATATGCAGGATATCATCTTACCCAACAATTGCGATAATACCGACAAAGGAACCTCTTAAGTGTCCTAACCACTATCAACTTAGTGATGCTGTCCGTCGAGCGGAGAAAGGAACACCTTCTCGAGCCGTGTCAATAACACGCCCCAAGTGGGCGATCCTATAAGCGAAGTCAAATGGCTCTTGTCCCAGTTCACAGAGAAACCCGTGCTGTTGGAGGAATCAATGGTAACCCGTGTCTGACACAGACTGAGAAATGGGCGGCGATAAAATCAAAATGTCGTCCAGGTAACAATGTACCTGATGGATTAAGCCCTAAGGGGCGGCAGAGCATAAAAACTTTAATGTAAACGTCCTAGGGGCGAAGCCAGCAAAAGGCAATCGCGACATACTTCGAAGTGTTGATCAGCATAACGAAGCGGAGGAACTTGCTGTGGGAAGGCGAATAGAATATGTAAATATGCTTCAGTCAGATCAATGGAGGTGAGAACATCGTTCTTCCTAATACATGAGGATGGATTGAAGGGTGAGCATCTTGAACCTCTGTAGACTAAGGAGCGATT
>CM019149.1:46369881-46387305 GCA_009733165.1 Naja naja
AGGCGATATCACCAGGTTAAGAACCACTGCTCTAGACCATCATGTTCACAATTCCTGCCTGTTGCTGATAGGTGCCAATGGCAGATAGTCCAAAACACCTGAAGAGACAATAAGTTGCATGGAATGAGATCCAGCAGAATGATGGAGCTAATAGAAGCAGGGGTGAATCCTACGACGACCAGGAGGTACTCTTCAGAGGGAGGGAGGGAGGGAGGGAGGGAAGGAGGGAGGAGCAAGGAAGGAAGGAAGGAAGGAAGGAAGGAAGGAAGGAAGGAAGGAAGGAAGGAAGGAAGGAGGGATACCCTTGAGCTATTTTTAATCATGTGATTTTGTAGAAGCAACTATGTAAAGCTCTTGACAACAATACAAAAATGATTTTTTTCCTTCTTCCAAGCAGTATTTTCCTTTCTTAGCCCAGCTTCCAGTCCTCTCATCAAAGTATTAGCCAAGTATATCTTAGCTTTCCAACCCAGCCAAGACTAGGCAGACAAAGAAAGAAGCACTTGCAATAGTTCACTTATAATTCTGTAACGGGGAGTTGAAGTCTACACAACTACATGTTGCCACAATTGAGAAACACTGCTTTTGAAACGAGAGTAGGATCTGTTCCATGAACAGCTTTTTATCCCTGCTGCTTTAGGTACAGTGGTCCTTCTCTCACCCAGAAGCTTTAGCTGTCAATCTCTTGACTTCTGCACATGCAATGACACAAAAGGTAATCCCATCCTTCATTTCAGTTGCACGAGGACTGCCACTAACAGACAAAAGAGACAAATCTGCCAGCAGAATTTTTAACCGTGATCATATTCCTGAAATAAGTTAAATCCTCAAGGAACTAACTAGCAGTAAATCTGTAAGAGAAGTAAAATATGAGGCTAGATGGAACCAAACCAAGCATTCCAGAGTCTGCCTCTTGAATTGGGCCAACTAAGCCTAATCAGTTCAGGACATTGTTTAACATGTTTTGTCTAGATAATAATAAAACTACAATTCTGCCCAGCAAACACAAAAAGAAAACTACAATTCTGCCCAGTAAACACAACCTTGTTGTTACATAAGAAATGGTGTTCATAGTGTGTGCAAAAAGTCAGCACTATTTCTCTGAGAGAGGTTCAAAACTCAATATTTAAGCTATAGGGAAAATCAAAATATGAACAGTGTGGCTTATTCTCTAATCCAATTTCACCTCAAAATCACATTCTTCTGTATATATTTTATACCCACAGCCAGAAAACTTTAAGCAGTTAGCCAGAAGAGTGGTTGGGCATACACAGAGAGGCAAGACCAATTTAGGTTATTTTTTACTTGTCTTCCAAATTCTCATTTTTATAACTCAAGGTTTTCAATCACTTCCCAGCAAGGTTTTTTAATTTGCCAGAACATTGTTCTTTTAACAACTCTCAAAGCAACACAAAAATCAGCTTTCTACTGGTGATGGCCAAAACATTTCATATTCAAGATGCCCAGAAATCTGAAATTGTATTCCGATTTCACCAGAAGTTTTCCAACAATTCCAGAAATGTTCCGAGTGTCAGCGTTCCAAGTAACAAACTTGTTGTTTGTTTGAAAAAAGCTTGAAAAAAGTGTTCTGAAATCAAAACAGTAACATTTCCGGCTCAGAAAATTTCCAGAATGGTCAGAATAGCCCCCAAAGACTTCTGCTAAGGCTAAAACAAACTGCTTTGAATATAAAAATTAACTGAAATATGAAATATTCTCAGTTTGAAATGTCTTGAATACCTCTACTTTATTCTTAAGATTATAAACTTCAGTGTCAACACAGAAACAATTTGCATTTGCTTAGTAGTCTTCTGAAGAACAAAAAAATAAAGGGATTTATCTCCATTCTTTTAATACTGGGTCCAATTCTACACAGAACAAAAATAAACAATCCATTCAGGAATTCATCTGAGAATGTGAAAAGTTTTAAACTTAGATAGAAAACAGGACTGCAGAGATACACACAATTTAATCACTCAAATTTCCATAGGTTCAGCAAGAGATCTGACAGATGGCCTTATTTGCGTTGGCTTGAACTAACTATTTGCATAATCCAAAAGCCTAATAAAACAGGGTCCAAGACAACACAAAGTTATATTTATGTTCAATGAAATACAAGCACAATTTTCCTGTAATATTTGAATGAACATAGTTAAGACAGGCAAAAGGGATAACATAACATACATGGCCTCTTTTAATCCAGTAAAGTCATCCACATCTACTCCACTCTTTATCCAGTTTGAAATTCTCTGCATAGCTTACACATTTTCACAAAATACACAATTTCAAGAAATATGCTTAAGAGCAGGGTTCTCCAAACTTGGTAACTTTAAGACATGGGCTTCAACCCATGCTGCTGGGGAATTCTGGGAGTTGAAATCCACAAGTCTTAAATTTGGAGAGCAATCCAAATCCCTGTTTAAGAGCAATCATATGCTTTTAAAAGAATGTGCTTGTTTCAAAGAAAAACGAATTATGTCCCAGTAGTGGAAATGGGAAAAAAAACAGAGATTATCAATAGCCTATGGCAGGCATCCCCAACACCTGGGCTGCATCCCATTACTGGCCTATTTGGAACCAGATCACACAAGAGGCGGGCTGGTGTGTATGCGTGTGTGCAGCTCCAATTACATGAGTGGCAGGCCGGTGTGTGTGCGCGCGCACACACACACACGTACACACATGTACACTAGCCCACCATGCATGCAGCCTGGCTCCCCTTTCCCACCCCCCACCCCCAAAAAAACAGGCCACCAATCCACAAAGATTAGGGACTGCTAGCCTATGGGCAAAAACCATGAGATATCTACAATACTTGGACAGCCACACAATGTTAAAAATGCAACAGATACATTAGTTACTGCAGAAAAAAGATACTGAATTTTCTTAGGTTGGGGTAGGGGTAGAACATTAAGTGCTGCAAACAGAAGATGAAGATGTTAATAAAAATTTGAAACAGGTGGTCAAACAAAATTGATGAATAAGTAAGTTTTAACTGAGAGGAAGGTAAAATATCTGGGCATCATTATGACAAATGAATTGTATGTTATTTTAAAATAACTAAATTAAGACATGGAATGAAGTTAAAAAAAGACATGTTAAGATGAGAGAAACCATAACTGTCACTGCTGGAGAGAATTTCTATGATAAAAATAAATGCTTTGCCTTGAATTATGTTCTTGTTTCAGACAATGGATGCATTCATAGTCATGGAATCCACATGCTTGAAAACTACTGAATATCTGCTGCACATTTATTGGTCAATAAACCAGCTCTTTGGAAAGGTGATAACACACACTGTAACCTCCAATGCACTGATACGAGTGCTCTTCTCAGCTTTTCTATATAATAACTCTTTGCTAATTGCAGTTTAATTTTGAGAATCTTGAAAGGTCAGTGTTTCATTCTGAACCTCTGCACCTGCTTTCATTTCCAGAACAACTGATAATGAACCAGGAATCCAATCCAATCCCAGTTTTTTCCAACTGCAGATACCTATTGGCTTTAGAGGCAATCCTGAGCATGCATGTTTCGATAAACAGGTTGTTGTATTCAACTTGCCTGGGAATGTCTCATTCAGCCTACTGATCTGTACAGATACCAGAAGAGCAATTTAAACTTGATGTGCCTTACAAGAGGAGATAGAATTTCCCAGTAGTTATGTTTTTAAAGGGGAAACATTTCTATTCTTGGTTTGGGAGCTGCTCTCTATGGACTGAGATCTAACCAGTAACATGCCATGCTGCTCTTCCAAAATAAACATATTACATGAAGGGGGTAGTAATGTTCCTTCTATACAGCTGACATGCTTCAGTAGCCACAAAGTTACCCAAACAAATGGAAGCAAAGGAATCCTGAACTGGATGTCTGGAAAAATAAACAAATCCCACACAAGACGAGGGAAGGAAATGTTCCTATGGAATCTGGGATAAGACCGACCATGACATGCACCAAGTAGCATGTCGGAATATACTGCAAGAGTGCTTGTGTTTGTTTGCTTGCTTTTTTAAAGAATCCTTCGATTCTATAAATAATTCCAGTTCATGTCACCAAATTTTCCTTATCCAGTAAGAAAACTGTTGTTCAAGAAAACTCAAAGCATGAAAGGATGTTTACATCACAATTATAAGAGGCAATATTTCTACAAGAATATATTGAGTTGGTTTCAAGTTATACCGAATAACTATCCAATTGCACAGGGGTCTTCAAACTTGACAGCTTTAAGACTTGTGGACTTCAACTCCCAGAATTTCTCCTCCAGTCATGTTAGCTCAGAAATTCTGGGAGTTCAAATCCACAAGTCTTAAACTTCAAGTTTGAAGACCCTTGCAATTGTATCTGATAGCTCCAACCATTAAGTGATATGATAGGGAAATTTCATTACCATGCAAGCAGAACTGTGGAGAAATTTGGATGGCATGCAGCATATTTCCTTCAGAAGCCTTGATGTTAGTTTGTTTGCTTGCTTATTTATTTACTTATTCATTCATTCAATTTATATAACCACTCCATCTCACATCTGTGAATCTGGGTGGCTCACAGCAGTTAAAAAATGGCACCAAAAACAATGAACAAACTAAAAATGAAAACATACATACAAAACCATATTACCAACAGAATAGAAAATTTGTAGCTCGGGATTGAACTATGGGATCCTTGGTATTTTCTGATCTTGTTTTCTTGAAGAAACATTTCATTATCCAAGTATGTAACATTATCAGTGCCATCAAAACTGTTAAAAACCATTATTAAAAATTCTATTAAAACATAAACAGCAGCACAGTATAATCCAGATGCGTGCTATTCCCTTCAGCTAGGGAGTTTCATTTTTGTCTACATGAGATGGTCAGCTAGACAAATGCAACAGCTAAATAAATAATTAAATTCATAAAAATAATTCATAACAATAGGATGTTGAAGATTTTATTGTTGCAGCGAACCAGAACAACCACTAGACTGGTTGTACACACAGTCGAATTCCCAGGATCAATGGCAGAGCCATGCCTTCAGAGCCTTCTGAAAGGGCCAGCAGTTTACCAGTTTTGGTCTGATTTCTAAAATGAAGGTTTCAAAGGGTCCACACTGCTAGATTAAATTTAAAATGGCTAAAATGTCATGCCATTCCTTAAACTTCCAAGATTTTAGCATTCTCATATGAAACCAAGCAAAACAAGATGTAAGATTTTAGTTATCTTGGAAATAACTGTGGTGTCAAGTTTGCCAAATTCTAATCTAATCTATTTGTATAATATTGGATTAATCCAGTTGGATGAGAGAGATGTTCACTTTCACATTCCAAAGATTCTATAACCACTAACCAATTCTTCATTAGACTGTGCAAAGAACTACACATAAATTGTCAGCTAATATAGGTAGGATAATTTCAGCCTCATTCATCCCATCAATTTATTTTTTAATTATAAAAATACTTTATTAAACAAATTTATGCAAATACAGTAAAATCAAACTTCCGCTTATGCAATTTAAGCATAAGTTTAATTTTGAGAGATGTCAATTTGAGAGATGTCAGATTGTTCACTCAATCTGACATCTCTCAAATTGTGTAAAATATTCATTCACGGTTGTTACTTTAAACATATAATACAAAGTTTCATCTAATTATATATTACAAATCTAATTACATACAGTGTTACTAGTTTCTGTCATACCTTTTTATTTGACTTTATTTTATTAATTTCATGTCTATCATCCTATCAATTTAATAGGCCTATTCTAAGCAATGACTTAATCTGGAGTCAACATTACAGCAAGATTAGAACAAATAACCGTAAGAGGAATTAAGTCCTCAAACAATAAAGGCAGATGTTGCCAAAGCAACCATGAGGTTCGGAGGATTCAGGAAGTCATAGAAGCTATTGAAAACCATTTGAAGAAGCAGGATAAAAAGAGCATGGATGCTTTTGAATTTTGTGTTGGAGAATACTCCTGAGAACACCAAGGATATCCAAGGAAATTGGTACCCTGAGAGCCTTCTCTCTGAGCTGTGTAGAGCATCCAGAAGTGGGAGGTGCTCAGACTCCTGCTATGTAGGCTGGGCTAAATTAAATTAGTAGGGCGCCTCCTCCTCCTCGATGCTCCTCCTCGTCCCCAGTTTCCAGAAGGCAAGCACAGAACAAGTACCCGTCTAACTATGTACAACTCAAAAAACAAACAGATAAACAAGCAGCTGGCGGAACACTGCCACCCCCAAAAACAGGCGGATACAGGGAGGGGCTGGATGCTCTACACAGCTCAGAGAGGCAGGCGTCTCAGGTAAGTACCAGCCCTTTCTCCTATGAGCTGTTCAGCATCCAGAAGTGGGACATGCCAAAGCTAGGAAGGCCCGTTGGGAGGAATCCGTCTGACAGACAGCTCACCTAATCCTTGAGAACCAGCTGTAGCACCCTCCTGCCAAGCGAAGCCTCCATGAGAACAAAAACATCAATCTATAGTTCCTAATAAAGGGAGAGGAGAGGCCCGTAGCAGCCCTACAGATCTCCTCGATGGAGGCTTGGGTGGCCCGCCGCCGCCGAAGTGGCCGCCTCCGTGTGGAGTGGGCAGTGATGCCCAGAGGAACCGTACTTTCGACCGGGCCTCATCGTGCCGCATAATAGAAGCCCGTAGCCACCGGCCAATGGTAGAGGAGGACACCTTCTGACCCAAACTACCGGAAGAAGCGAAACAAACAGGGCCTCGATTCACGGAAAGGAGCTGTCGCGCAATGTAGATCCGTAAAGCCGCCTAACGTCTAGGTGGTGCCACTGCCGTTCGAGCGGTGAGATGGAGCAGCGCAAAAATTAGGAGGACCAACTCCTGAGCCCTGTGAAAAGCGAATTGACCTTTGGCAGGAATGTCGGGTCCAGGCGGAGGACCACCCTGTCCTCATGAAACACACAGAGGTCCTTCCTGGGGAAGGGCAGCGATTTCAGAAATCCTCCTAGCAGAATAGCCACCAAGAAAACCACCTTATCGTCAGCAGTTGGGTACTGATCGACCATGCGGCTCGAAAGGCACCTTCGTGACGTCTAAAGCGATGTTAAGATCCCAAGTAGGAAACCTATGAATAGTCGGAGGCGTAGATTTGCGGCACCCTTGAAACTCGCACCGGATGACCGGAGATAGATTTGCAGTCGGACCAGGAGAACACGGGCGCCAGTGCCGCCACCTGCCTCGAAGCGTATGGCGATAGGCCCTTATCCGAACCCGACTGAAGGAACTCCAATAGCTGGGCCACGAGGGGATGAAGGGTCAACCTGCCCCTTAGAACACCAGCGGCAAAAACTGGACCAGGTGGCATTGTAAATCCTATTAAGTAGGGCCTTCTCGCCGCCTGGATGGTCTCGATCACCCTAGAAGACATCTGCTCTTCCCTTAGCGCTGCCGCTCAACCTCCAGGCGGTCAGGTTGAGCCATTGGGGCTCTGGATGCAAGGCCGGACCCTGGGAGAGCACGACCCTTGGCGGAGAGAATCCGCGGTTCCGTCACGGACAGCTGTTGCAAATCCAGAACCAAGTCCGCCTCGGCCAGAAGGAGCCACCAGTATGACTTCTGCTCTCTCCTCCAGAACCCTCGAATCAGGCTGGGTATGACTGGTAGAGGAGGGAAAGCGTAGGGAGACCGTGGGGCCAAGGGCAGCGGGCGCGTGTCCTCTGCTCCTGAGGCGGATACCGGAAAAGAACGTGGAAGGTGAGAGTTGAGGCGTGGCGAAAAGGTCGAGGACGGAAGTCGAACCTCTCGGCGATCTCCTGAAAAATCGAGGGGTGGCATACTCCGGCGGACGTCGTCGTGGCCCTGCTGAGCCAATCCGCTTCGCCGCGTTTGAGGCGATATGATATGCTCGCCCTGATGGAGACCAGGTGTAACTTCGGACCAATGGAAAAGCCTCTCCGTCTCTCGCATCAGTGATTTGGAATCGTGCCCCTTGTTTGTTTATGTGGGCCTTCACTGTCACATTGTCCGTGAGGATCAACGCGTCGAGATGTCAGCTTGGACTGAAAACCGGAGTCGCGAGACACGCCCTCAACTCCAACCAATTTATGTCGTTGAGCCCGTTCCAGGCTGGACCATCGACCTTGGTTTGAATGAGAGAAAATGGGCCCCCAGCCGCTCAGGCTGGCGTCGGTCGTGATGGTTAACCGTCTTGGCTCCCTGGCGGACATCCTCGAAGAAGTGCGGGGAGGACCACCAACTGAGAGACCTCAGAACGCTGACGGTAACAAAACCGAAGGTTGGATCCGTCGCGTCCTGCCCGTTGAAAAGGTAGAAGGAACCACTGGAGAGGCCTGGTATGAAAGCGAGCCCAAGGGACAATATGTATGCAGGATATCATCTTACCCAACAATTGCGATAATACCGACAAAGAACCCTCTTAAGTGTTCTAACCACCCCTATCAACTTAGTGATGCTGTCCGTCGAGCGGAGAAAGGAACACCTTCCCGAACGTGTCAATAACCGCCCCAAGTGGGCGATCCTATAAGCGAGTCAAATGGCTCTTGTCCCAGTTCACAGAGAAACCGTGCTGTTGGAGGAATCAATGGTAACCCGTGTCTGACACAGACTGAGAAATGGGCTGACGATAAAATCAAAATGTCGTCCAGGTAACAATGTAGCCTGATGGATTTAGCCCTAAGGGAAGCGGCAAGAGCATGAAAACTTTAATAAGCGTCCTAGGGCGAAGCCAACCCAAGGGCAATCGACATATACTCGAAGTGTTGATCAGCATAACAAGCGGAGGAACTTGCTGTGGGAAGGCGAATAGGAATATGTAAATATGCTTCAGTCAGATCAATGGAGGTGAGAACATGGTTCTTCCTAATACACATGAGGATGGATTGAAGGGTAGACATCTTGAACCTCTGTGAGACTAAGGAGCGATTTGGAGCTTTAGGTCCAAGATAGCTCTCCAACCCCGAGCTCTTGGGTACCAAAAAAGGTGGGAGTAGAACCCCCTCTCTGATCGGGGGAACTGGTTGAATAGCCTTGATGGCCAGGAGGTGGGAAATGGCCTCCCATGAGAGCCTCTTCTGAGGATTCCTAGAAGGAGGACTGGACATGAAGAACTCGGAAGTGGAAAAAATTCTAGAGCCAACCCAAGGCTGACAGTGTCCCTAGGCATCAGAGGTTGAGTCAGACCACTTGTCATAAATAACTTCAACCTGCCTCTATGGGAAGGACCTGGTTTAGCCCTATTTGGACCTCTGGAAGGGCCTGGTGCCCCCTCCCTGTACTGTCTCCTGGGCTGACCCCCTCGCCCTCTGTGGGAAAAGTCCGCCTGTGGGACTGGCTAACTCTGGAAAGGGCCTGTGGTATCTCGGGGTATAGGACCCTTGGGCAGGGGTTGAAAGGAACTCCTCTGAAAGGACTGGTGAAAATCCGACCTCCTATAAAGGGAAGGAAGAATTTTCTTCTTATTTTTAGTTTCTATCAGGAGGGGCTCTAAGGCCGCCCGAATAATTTGTTGGAGATGGGGGCAGAAGCAAGCTTCCATTTATGTTTAGAATCCGCTTGCCAGTGGCGCAGCCAAAGCAGTCTCCTAGCCGATATCTGAGAGGCAATGGCTCTCGGGAGGTGACCACATTGTAAGTGGCGTCCATGATAAAGCTTCGGCGGCAGGTGATCTTAGCTATATCTTGATGGAGCACGAATGTTGGAAGGGGAATAGTTTCCTCCAGGTGGCAGACCACCTAAGCGGGCGGGTAAAAAGGAGGCGCAGTAGCGCCCTAATCAGCCCATCCGGAGACATGAGCCCGGTAAGGCCAATTCTGCTCTTTTCTCCTCGGGCTTGAGGACCTCTTCCGCCTCCCGAGGATGGCGTTGAAGAGACCAAGGCCACTATCGGTTCGTCTACCTGGGGGTATTCAATGAAGGCGGAGAACCCGGGGCCATGTTATACAGCCTCCTGTCATAACCCGGAAGGGCAGGATAAGATGCTGGCGAGGACCATTGTTTGTCCAACAATTCCTCAAATATGTCTGGAAGGACGGAATCACCTCAGTTTCAGTGGGTGGATGAGAGAAAAACAAATCCCCTGTTTCTGTTGGGCCCCGAAGGTTGTGGGTGGGGGACTCATCCAGGCCGGCCGTTTTCCTAGCCTTGAACAGGAGGGACTTGAGTAGAGGGGTGAAAAGACCCGTGAAGACGGTTGGTCGGTGAGGCCCTCGTCCTCAGACATACCCGCTCAAGGGTCGCCTCCTGCTGTGGACTCCCCTGCTCTAACCAATCATCTGGGTTCAGACACTCCCTCGGCTCGGGGAAGTTCTGACACAAGGGAAGGAGGGTCCTCAGGTGGAGATTCTGGTTGGTCAATAACACTTACGGATCGCCAGAAGCTGAGCGTAGTCAGGGGACTGTTGGCTATGATGTCGTGAGCGCCGTAAACCCGACGATATACCCTTTGCAATGGCCAACTCCATCCACTTCCTCATTTTGCGGGACTTCCCATCATCCTCCTCCTCCTCTTCCTCCCGTAAGCCTGCAGCGGTAGGCGTGAAGGTAGCTTCAGGTGTTCTGAGGAGGTGGAACCTGCGATATATCTCGTGGAGAGGAATCACGCCTAGGCGGATTGAGAGATCCAGAACCGGGGCCCCTGGGCTAGAAGGCCTGGCGGGAGTCACGGGCACTGAAGGAACCGATCGTTCAACTTCTCTAGTTAAACACGAACCTGTTTTCAAGGGCCTGATGCCTTCTGAGAGCATCCTTCTCAGCTGCCTTTGAAGGCCTACCTGGGTCAGTTGATCTCTCGGGGTCTTGTAGAGGAAGATCTGCCACCCTGACCACTGGCCATGATGATACTATGTAACAGTGAATGGGCCTCAGGCCGCAGATCCAGAGAAAAATAACCTTGGAGGAAAAACTTATCCTGGCCCCAGTAAGGGAAACGAAAGGATAACAATTAAATCTCAATACAGAGTCAGACAATATAAATTGAGACAGGGGACAGCTGCAAAGGCCCCAGTAAGGAAACCTGATTCTGAGGAGGAAAAAGAACCTATAGGTTGGTCCTGGCCCCAGTAAGGAAACCCCTGGACAGAGAGAGATCCACAATAAAAGAAAAAACCTCCACTCTTTTTTTTTTTTTTTATTATTATTATTATTATTCCATATGTGCCAATCCCTTTTTTCTTTAATCCTTTTTTTTTAAATAATATATATATATTTATTCAAAAAACCAAAGGGCAAAGGAGGCCAGTCCCCAAACCGGAAACCTGAAAGCCAAATCAACTCACAGTACAGACAGGGGAATATCGTTCCCCAGTCCCAACAAGGGAAACCGGATGGATGGTCAGAAACCGCTGCCACGCGGTTCAAAATGGCGCCAGGTTTCCGAAAGGAGAAAAGCGAAACCGCAAGCAGAATTCTAAGCGCAAACCAGAGAAAAGCAGCCAAAACAACCTCAAAAAACCAGGAAAACAAGCAGAAATACAGAAAAACACCTCCTAGCGTTCGGACCTCGCCGAGGAACCGCAAACCGACAACAAACCGCCGATCAAAGATCGGAAAGATAAACTCTCTGGCAGCTGCCGCTGCCCTCTGCGAGGCTGAAACAATGAAAAGACAGAAAGGGGAGGAAAAACCCCCAACCCACAAGAAGACGAAGTTTCCCTCCTAGGAGGAAAGAAGACAAACCTGAAACACTAAGCTCTCCTGCCTGAGAAGAAAAAGTCCCTGTTCCGCCAGCTGAAGGAAAAACCCAGCTATCTGAACAGAGGCTGAGCTGAAACTGGGGGCCTTGGGAGCATCGAGAGGAGGAGGCGTCCTACTAATTTAATTTAGCCCAGCCTACATAACAGGAGTCTGAGCACCTCCCACTTCTGGATGCTCGGAACAGCTCATAGGAGAAAGAAAAGGGCATCTCAGGTAAGTCTACCAATGCCCATTTCCTCCCAGCTGTATGAAAGTCCAGGAGAGGGACATACCAAAGCCGCATGTCCAAGGGAGGGTCTATGTCTGGTCCCCTCAGTCTGACACTGGAAGAACCTCTGAAGCACTCTCCTGCCAAATGCTGCTTCTGCAGAGGCAAAGGAGTCCAGTTGATAATGCTGGATAAATGGAAAGGTGACACCCAGGTGGCTGCCCTGCAGATCTCCTCAATGGATGCCTGAGTAGCCCAGGCAGCCGACTTCTACACTCCTAGTGAGTAGGCTGTAAGCTTCTTGGAGACTGGGAGAGATAAAGTCTCATAAGCTGTGGAAATACAAGCCCTGATCCATCTGCCCATCATGGAGGCGGAAGCCTTACTCCCTAAGGAAGCTGGTTGGAAGGACACAAACATTGCTTCCATCTTGTGAAAAGTTGCAGTTTGTTTAACTATATATGGAGAGATCTACATCCAGTGTATGCCACTTGTGTTCCAACTCATGTGAGGCTTGGGGCAGAAGTCTGGTAGGACTAGTTCTTGCCCTGTGGAACCAAGAACTGATCTTCAGAATAAAGGTGGGGTCTAAAGCATAGCACCACTGTTCTCGTGAAGATGCATGTCTTGTCTCACAGAGAGCTGCCAATTCTGACACCCTCCTAGCTGGTGATAGCCACCAGGAAGGATACTTTGAGTGTCAAGCCGGAGACCCACCAACCTTAGAGGCTCAAATGGGGGTCCCGTCCAGGACCTGAAGTACTTTTTGAGAGATCTCAAGTGGGAAATCTATGGACTACAGGGGGATGCAGGTCTGGGGCTCCCCTCAAAAACCTACGTATGGGTGGTGGGACAGAGACTCATAATTATCTCACTACAACACAGAGGATAAGGCTGCAACTTGTCTGCAGTTTATTTGGTGAGAGCCCCTTATCTAAACCTTCCTGTAGGAACACCAACACATCAGTGACAGTGGCTGATGAAGGCTCCCTGGCCGACTTAGAGCACCAACTGCAAAAAGCTCTCCAGGTGGCATCATAGATGCAATTGGTGGATGGCTTACGTGATGCCTGGATGTTCTTATGAACTTATCAGGTAAGTTTGTCTCTTTCAATGATTTCCACTCAAGCATCATGCAGCCAACTTGAACCACTAAGGTTCTGGATGTAGCAAGACCCCTTGGCTGAGGGAAATCCTGCCTGGCGGATTCTCCACAGTCGAACGATTGACAAGTTCACCAGGTCAGCGAACCAGGGCCATGTGGGCCAATGAGGAGCCAGGAGCACCAGCTCCACCTTCTCCTCCAACATCTTCCAAAGAACAGGTGAATGGGAAAAGGGGAAGGCATAGAGGAGACCTGGAGGCCATCTGCTCCGAAGTGCATTGGTCCCCTCCGCTCCCTAGGTAGGGAACCTGGTGAAGAATCTTTCTACCTGTGCATTCTGGGGTGTTACGAATAGGTCGACTACTGAGGGACCAAACCTCTTGGACAGTTCCTGGAATAGGGATGAAGGCATCACTCCAAGTGGTCAACCCTGGCTCGACTCAGTCAGTCGGCCTGTATGTTGTCAACCCCGAGATATGGTCTGCTCTGAGAGACAGAAGATGCCTCTCCGCCCACAGTCCCAGATGTTCAACCTCCTGCATCAAGGATTTGGACTGGGTCCCCTTATGTCCGTTGACATGGGCCTTGGTGGCCACATTGTCCGTCATGATCAACACGTGGGACCCTGTCACCCTGTCCAAGAAATGTCTCAAAGTCAGAAAGATAGCCTTAAGTTCCAGCCAATTTATGGGGCAAGACTTGTCTGCCTGGGACCAACAACCCTGAGCTATCTCGCTTTGCAGATGCGCTCCCCCCACAGCCATAAAGGCTGACATCTGTCGTGATTGTGAGTCTTTCTGGCTCCTTGAAAAAATGCCCCTTCCTGATGGCCTGGGACTGCCATCAGTAAGACTGGTGGAGGAACTTGAACTCTGATGGATGAGTGGCTGGTTCCCTCCATTGAAATGGCAACAGGAACCATTGCAGATTCCAGGCATAGAGGTGGGCCCACAGAACAATGCCTATACAGAAAATCATCTTTCCTAGGAGTGGGATTGCAGACAGTGGAACTGTGTGCTGTTGTCGATCCGTGAAAAGAAAACCTTGCAGGAGATTGTATGACGCCCTCCATGCCCCCAAACCCGAGGCCTTTGGGATCATGAAGAGCTGGGAGTATAGCTTATAGATGGATCCACTGGGCAAAGGCTAGCAGCTGTAGGTGTAAAGGTGGCCTTCGTCCTCTGCCTATGGCCACATTGGGGTCAATTACCCTGAGGATTGGGTGCTTCTGGAACCCAGACAGCCTGTCTAAAACTAGGCCCAGATCTACTCAAATCTTGAGGGAAAAACACCTCAGCTGCTTTCTCTGGGGACCATGCCTGAAGACTGGTGGAGCCTAGTTCTGCCTCTCCAGCCCTAGATACAGCCTGAGGCCTGGCCTGCAGATCCCCAGACTGAGATGGTTGGCTCCGCCCACTTCTCTGCTCCAGGCTCTTTGAAAATTGCTTCTCCAAGACCACATGTCTTCTCTTTTTGGCTGTGAGTTCAGATTTTCGAAGGCCTTGGCCTTAATTTTTGCCACTACCTCTCTCTTGGTTGAATGGCCCCATTGCCTCCTTCTCTTTGCTGACCGCTGGGCAACTTCATAAGAATGGGCCCCTTCAAGGCCCGTTTGATCAGATTAGGCCTGTATGCTTTCCATTTTATCGAGGGCTAAACACTGGAGGCACTGGGAGATGCTTCACTAATGTGTTGCCCTGAATTAGAAGCCAGGTGAGCGGGTCCCGCTGTGAGGCCTGAGCAAGCCTCGTTCTTGGTTACAGGCTAATTAATACCCAATCCTTCTTGTAACAGCCGCCATCCGAAAGGCGCTCCAAATACCACGCCCTGACTCACAGCTGATCAGCGCAGCCAAAAACTTCCCAGGCTGCGCGACTGTTAATCATCGTGGGAGACCTCTAGCGATCCCAGTCCCAAACTCACTTTTGCTGATCCGATGCCCCAGCAGCAGCCTCAGCGCTAAAGGAGAGCAGCTCCCCATTCTCCGTGACAACTAGGCTCCACTGGGGGCCAGCAGCAGGGGTTGGCTTTTATAGCTTTGACAGACTCAGCTCGATGACGAGGAAGAGTCTTTCCCTATCCTGGACTCTCGTAGCAGCATGGAGGAGAATTTCGAATTCTGCTAAATGAAGCTACTATAGCAGCAACAATAATTTAGGGAAGAGCAATCTGCTTAACAGGGAAAAATATGTATTTATTGCTTCATCCTGCATGCAGCTCCATTTCGAAGATTCTGGATTTTGAATGAAATTTCAGCATATACTTTAGGGTGTGTGTATGTGAGTGTACTAAACCAATAATAAAATCTATTTTATACTTCAGATTTCTAAACTGATCATCTCCCTCAAAGAAGCGTTTGGGGTGGTGTACAATATAATATAATAAATAAATAAAACAACATATAAAATTAACCTTAAACTTGTTAGGATTTTAAAAATTAAAATTATAGAATAATGAGATTATAAACATCAAAAGAGTAAAAAAACAGCAACACTAAGATGGCCATTTACATTGGTTATTACAGTTAGGGGAAACTCTCATGCGGCTAGCCAACTTCACGGTCATGTGATCCTCTGTACCCCCACATGAAGCTACAGAGCAACATTTGGACCTCTTTAGAGAAGACCAAGGGGGCCTTTCTCACTTCTGGGGGCAAGATATTCCACAAGGCAGGGGCAGCAGGATAGAAGGCTCTCTTCCTAGACCCTGCCAGATGAAATTCCTTGACTGATGGGATCTGCAGCATACCTTCCCTCCCTGAATGAGGCAAGCTAATGTCTTGTGTCAAAGCTGGTTCTGTAGGTAACTGACCCTATGCCACCTAGTGCTTTTTAGATGATAACCAATATCTTGAATTGGACCCAATTCTTCAGGCACCTAGCATGGCTTGTACAGCGTAGTTTGCTCCAGCTAAAGCTGCTGAATTCATTTCAAGGGTAGCCCTATGTAGAGGATGTTGTTAATAGTCCAACTGAGAGGTGATGCAGGGCATGAGTGACACAGTGAAGAGCCTCCCTATCCAGGGCATAATCATTGCACAACACGGTATTACACAAAGGCCCTCCTGGCCATGGCCACCACTTGCTCTTGAGGCAGGAGTCATGAATCCAAGAAGACTCTCAAGTTACCTACCTGGTCTGGGGTAGTGCAATCCCACCCAAGACCAAAGATGATAAAAGAGCATGGTGGCACAGTGCTTAGAATGCAATATTACTGGCTGATTCTGCTCAGTGCCAGGAGTTTAATCCCAACCAGCTCAAGGTTGACTCACCTTTCCATTCTTCTGAGGTCAGTAAAATTAGGATCTAGATTGTTGAGGGCAATATGCTGACTCTGTAAACCACTTAGAGTGCTGTAAACTAGCACTATGAAGCGATATATAAGTCTAAATGCTATTGTTATTGTTATAAACTCCTGGGATAGAGAGGGCCGCTTGTCTTACCAGGGTTCAGCTGAAGTCTTTTAGTTTCCCATCCAGACTTCAACAACCTCTGGGCATTGTGAAAAAATATCCACAGCAACATCACTTCACACAGGATGGAGATAATAACTGGTCAGTATATTGGTGATACCTCATGCTGAAGATAGATGATCTCACCCAGCGTTTTCAAGTAGATGTTGAAAAGTAATGGAGAGAGCAGGTGGAAGACTGGACAAAAATTGTGCAACAAGATCCAGCAATGGTTTCTTGTGTACAGGAGCACCAGTTTCTCTTTAAAAGTAGCCAGAAACACTCCCTCTGACAAGGATGAATTCACCAATGCATGGACCCACCCACATGATACCTTTCAGATGGCTTTCACCAGCCAGGAAAGGCATGGATCTAATATGCAGGTAACAGCATTTGAATTCCACAGGACCCTCTCCACTTTCTCAGGTCTAACAGAAATCAAACCGTTCCCAGATAATTTGTTAAGTCTGTTCCTGGCCATCTCCACAGGACTCATTACCACGCTTGGAATCCAACTGCAAACAAATCCAAGTGATTTTATCCTCTAAATGCTTCAAAAATTTATCCACGTGGCCCTGGAGATGAAATTCTGGATCACCCTTCCCAAAGAGGGTCCAGGTGTCTATAGTATTCCTTTTCACAGTTCCACATAGTATAAATTTTGGTTTTTCCTTAGCTGTATTACAGACTGCTATTCTTTTTTTATGTAATGCAATTTCAGAACTATCAGTATCTCTCTCAAGTTCAAATCTTATCACACTCATGTTATTAAAATAAGACTCTCTATAAATATCAACCTGCTTTGCAGATTTTTTAATAAGATTTGACACTTAGTGAATTTTTGAGCTTCAACCTGCATAGATTCTTTGCTAAAGAACACATTTTGAAAGGAGTTACAGTAGCAGAGTCCTTATTTGGCAAACAAACAACTGCACATTTCATCTTAGTATCTGTATCAAATAGTGATAGCAAATAATTGAACAACTTGAACAATTATGTAAGCAGCAGTGACCAAAG
>CM019149.1:46388305-46437543 GCA_009733165.1 Naja naja
AATCATGTGATTTTGTGAAGCAACTATGTAAAGCTCTTGGCAACAATACAAAATGATTTTTTCTTCTTCAAGCAGTATTTTCCTTTCTTAAGCTTCCAGTCCTCTCATCAAAGTATTAGCCAAGTATATCTTAGCTTTCCAACCCAGCCAAGACTAGGCAGACAAAGAAAAGCACTTGCAATAGTTCACTTATAATTCTGTAACGGGAGTTGAAGTCTACACAACTACATGTTGCCACAATTGAAAACACTGCTTTTGAAACGAGAGTAGGATCTGCTCCATGAACAGCTTTTTATCCCTGCTGCTTTAGGTACAGTGGTCCTTCTCTCACCCAGACGCTTTAGCTGTCAATCTCTTGACTTCTGCACATGCAATGACACAAAAGGTAATCCCATCCTTCATTTCAGTTGCACCAGGACTGCCACTAATAGACAAAAGAGACAAATACGGTCAGCAGAATTTTTAACCGTGATCATATTCCTGAAATAAGTTAAATCCTCAAGGAACTAACTAGCAGTAAATCTGTAAGAGAAGTAAAATATGAGGCTAGATGGAACCAAACCAAGCATTCCAGAGTCTGCCTCTTGAATTGGGCCAACTAAGCCTAATCAGTTCAGGACATTGTTTAACATGTTTTGTCTAGATAATAATAAAACTACAATTCTGCCCAGCAAACACAAAAAGAAACTACAATTCTGCCCAGTAAACACAACCTTGTTGTTACATAAGAAATGGTGTTCATAGTGTGTGCAAAAGAAGTCAGCACTATTTCTCTGAGAGAGGTTCAAAACTCAATCTTTAAGCTATAGGGGAAAATCAAAATATGAACAGTGTGGCTTATTCTCTAATCCAATTTCACCTCAAAATCACATTCTTCTGTATATATTTTATACCCACAGCCAGAAAACTTTAAGCAGTTAGCCAGAAGAGTGGTTGGGCATACACGAGAGGCAAGACCAATTTAGGTTATTTTTACTTGTCTTCCAAATTCTCATTTTTATAACTCAAGGTTTTCAATCACTTCCCAGCAAGGTTTTTTAATTTGCCAGAACATTGTTCTTTTAACAACTCTCAAAGCAACACAAAAATCAGCTTTCTACTGGTGATGGCCAAAACATTTCATATTCAAGATGCCCAGAAATCTGAAATTGTATTCGATTTCACCAGAAGTTTTCAACAATTCCAGAAATGTTCCGAGTGTCAGCGTTCCAAGTAACAAACTTGTTGTTTGTTTGAAAAAAGCTTGAAAAAAGTGTTCTGAAATCAAAACAGTAACATTTCCGCTCAGAAAATTTCCAGAATGGTCAGAATAGCCCCCAAAGACTTCTGCTAAGGCTAAAACAAACTGCTTTGAATATAAAAATTAACTGAAATATGAAATATTCTCAGTTTGAAATGTCTTGAATACCTCTACTTTATTCTTAAGATTATAAACTTCAGTGTCAACACAGAAACAATTTGCATTTACTTAGTAGTCTTCTGAAGAACAAAAAAATAAAGGATTTATCTCCATTCTTTTAATACTGGATCCAATTCTACACAGAACAAAAATAAACAATCCATTCAGGAATTCATCTGAGAATGTGAAAAGTTTTAAACTTAGATAGAAAACAGGACTGCAGAGATACACACAATTTAATCACTCAAATTTCCATAGGTTCAGCAAGAGATCTGACAGATGGCCTTATTTGCGTTGGCTTGAACTAACTATTTGCATAATCCAAAAGCCTAATAAAACAGGGTCCAAGACAACACAAAGTTATATTTTGAATATTTATATCAATGAAATACAAGCACAATTTTCCTGTAATATTTGAATGAACATAGTTAAGACAGGCAAAGGGATAACATAACATACATGGCCTCTTTTAATCCAGTAAAGTCATCCACATCTACTCCACTCTTTATCCAGTTTGAAATTCTCTGCATAGCTTACACATTTTCACAAAATACACAATTTCAAGAAATATGCTTAAGAGCAGGGTTCTCCAAACTTGGTAACTTTAAGACATGGGCTTCAACCCATGCTGCTGGGGAATTCTGGGAGTTGAAATCCACAAGTCTTAAATTTGGAGCAATCCAAATCCCTGTTTAAGAGCAATCATATGCTTTTAAAAGAATGTGCTTGTTTCAAAGAAAAGGAATTATGTCCCAGTAGTGGAAATGGGAAAAAAACAGATTATCAATAGCCTATGGCAGGCATCCCCAACACCTGGGCTGCATCCCATTACTGGCCTATTTGGAACCAGATCACACAAGAGGGGCTGGTGTGCATGCGTGCGCAGCTCAATTACATGAGTGGCAGGCGTGTGTGTGTGCTTGCACACACACACTACACATGTACACTAGCCCACCATGCATGCAGCCTGGCTCCCCTTTCACCCCAAAAAAACCAGGCCACCAATCCACAAAGATTAGGGACTGCTAGCCTATGGGCAAAACCATGAGATATCTACAATACCACACGATGTTAAAATGCAACAGATACATTAGTTACTGCAGAAAAAGATACTGAATTTTCTTAGGTTGGGGTAGGGGTAGAACATTAAGTGCTGCAAACAGAAGATGAAGATGTTAATAAAAATTTGAAACAGGTGGTCAAACAAAATTGATGAATAAGTAAGTTTTAACTGAGAGGAAGGTAAAATATCTGGGCATCATTATGACAAATGAATTGTATGTTATTTTAAAATAACTAAATTAAGACATGGAATGAAGTTAAAAAAGACATGTTAAGATGAGAGAAACCATAACTGTCACTGCTGGAGAGAATTTCTATGATAAAAATAAATGCTTTGCCTTGAATTATGTTCTTGTTTCAGACAATGGATGCATTCATAGTCATGGAATCCACATGCTTGAAAACTACTGAATATCTGCTGCACATTTATTGGTCAATAAACCAGCTCTTTGGAAAGGTGATAACACATACTGTAACCTCCAATGCACTGATAGGAGTGCTCTTCTCAGCTTTTCTATATAATAACTCTTTGCTAATTGCAGTTTAATTTTGAGAATCTTGAAAGGTCAGTGTTTCATTCTGAACCTCTGCACCTGCTTTCATTTCCAGAACAACTGATAATGAACCAGGAATCAATCAGTTTTTTCCAACTGCAGATACCTATTGGCTTTAGAGGCAATCCTGAGCATGCATGTTTCGATAAACAGGTTGTTGTATTCAACTTGCCTGGGAATGTCTCATTCAGCCTACTGATCTGTACAGATACCAGAAGAGCAATTTAAACTTGATGTGCCTTACCAAGAGGAGATAGAATTTCCCAGTAGTTATGTTTTTAAAGGGGAAACATTTCTATTCTTGGTTTGGGAGCTGCTCTCTATGGACTGAGATCTAACCAGTAACATGCCATGCTGCTCTTCCAAAATAAACATATTACATGAAGGGGGTAGTAATGTTCCTTCTATACAGCTGACATGCTTCAGTAGCCACAAAGTTACCCAAACAAATGGAAGCAAAGGAATCCTGAACTGGATGTCTGGAAAAATAAACAAATCCCACACAAGACGAGGGAAGGAAATGTTCCTATGGAATCTGGGATAAGACCGACCATGACATGCACCAAGTAGCATGTCGGAATATACTGCAAGAGTGCTTGTGTTTGTTTGCTTGCTTTTTTAAAGAATCCTTCGATTCTATAAATAATTCCAGTTCATGTCACCAAATTTTCCTATCCAGTAAGAAAACTGTTGTTCAAGAAAACTCAAAGCATGAAAGGATGTTTATATCACAATTATAAGAGGCAATATTTCTACAAGAATATATTGAGTTGGTTTCAAGTTATACCGAATAACTATCCAATTGACAGGGGTCTTCAAACTTGACAGCTTTAAGACTTGTGGACTTCAACTCCCAGAATTTCTCCTCCAGTCATGTTAGCTCAGAAATTCTGGGAGTTCAAATCCACAAGTCTTAAACTTGCCAAGTTTGAAGACCCTTGCAATTGTATCTGATAGCTCCAACCATTAAGTGATATGATAGGGAAATTTCATTACCATGCAAGCAGAACTGTGGAGAAATTTGGATGGCATGCAGCATATTTCCTTCAGAAGCCTTGATGTTAGTTTGTTTGCTTGCTTATTTATTTACTTATTCATTCATTCAATTTATATAACCACTCCATCTCACATCTGTGAATCTGGGTGGCTCACAGCAGTTAAAAATGGCACCAAAACAATGAACAAACTAAAAATGAAAACATACATACAAAACCATATTACCAACAGAATAGAAAATTTGTAGCTCGATTGAACTATGGGATCCTTGGTATTTTCTGATCTTGTTTTCTTGAAGAAACATTTCATTATCCAAGTATGTAACATTATCAGTGCCATCAAAACTGTTAAAACCATTATTAAAAATTCTATTAAAACATAAACAGCAGCACAGTATAATCCAGATGCGTTATTCCTTCAGCTAGGAGTTTCATTTTTGTCTACATGAGATGGTCAGCTAGACAAATGCAACAGCTAAATAAATAATTAAATTCATAAAAATAATTCATAACAATAGGATGTTGAAGATTTTATTGTTGCAACGAACCAGAACAACCACTAGACTGGTTGTACACACAGTCGAATTCCCAGGATCAATGGCAGAGCCATGCCTTCAGAGCCTTCTGAAAGGGCCAGCAGTTTACCAGTTTTGGTCTGATTTCTAAAATGAAGGTTTCAAAGGGTCCACACTGCTAGATTAAATTTAAAAATGGCTAAAATGTCATGCCATTCCTTAAACTTCCAAGATTTTAGCATTCTCATATGAAACCAAGCAAAACAAGATGTAAGATTTTAGTTATCTTGGAAATAACTGTGGTGTCAAGTTTGCCAAATTCTAATCTAATCTATTTGTATAATATTGGATTAATCCAGTTGGATGAGAGAGATGTTCACTTTCACATTCCAAAGATTCTATAACCACTAACCAATTCTTCATTAGACTGTGCAAAGAACTACACATAAATTGTCAGCTAATATAGGTAGGATAATTTCAGCCTCATTCATCCCATCAATTTATTTTTTAATTATAAAAATACTTTATTAAACAAATTTATGCAAATACAGTAAAATCAAACTTCCCGCTTATCGCAATTTAAGCATAAGTTTAATTTTGAGAGATGTCAATTTGAGAGATGTCAGATTGTTCAATCTGACATCTCTCAAATTGTGTAAAATATTCATTCACGGTTGTTACTTTAAACATATAATACAAAGTTTCATCTAATTATATATTACAAATCTAATTACATACAGTGTTACTAGTTTCTGTCATACCTTTTTATTTGACTTTATTTTATTAATTTCATGTCTATCATCCTATCAATTTAATAGGCCTATTCTAAGCAATGACTTAATCTGGAGTCAACATTACAGCAAGATTAGGAACAAATAACCGTAAAGAGGAATTAAGTCCTCAAACAATAAAGGCAGATGTTGCCAAAGCAACCATGAGGTTCGGAGGATTCAGGAAGTCATAGAGGAAGCTATTGAAAACCATTTGAAGAAGCAGGATAAAAAGAGCATGGATGCTTTTGAATTTTGTGTTGGAGAATACTCCTGAGAACACCAAGGATATCCAAGGGGAAATAGAGAAACAACATATCAACCCTTCTCACTCAAGGCACAAATGAGCAGGGTCAAATAACTGGACTTTGGACACATTATATGAAAATCTAGTCCTCTGGAGAAGGTTCTAATCCTGGGAAACATAGAAGATAAAATACCAAGGTGGATGGACTTGGTAGGAAGAGAAGATCTGATGCATCTAGTTGGGGACAGATCTTCCTGGGGAAAATCTATGTTCCTCGACTTGCAATCATTTGTCTAGTGATGACAGCACTAAAAAAAGTGACTTATGGCTGCTTTTCACACTTATGACTGTTATGTGATCAAAATTTGGGTGCTTGGCAACAGGCATGCATTTATGAAGACTGCAATGTCCTGAGAGCATGTGATTACCATCTGTAATCTTTCCAGCTGGCTTCCCACAAGCGAAGTCAATGGGGGAGGCCAGACGCATTTAACCACTGCATGATTCACTTAACAAACCGCACTGATTCATTTAACAACTGTGGCAAAAAAAGGTTAAAAATGCAGCACAACTTACTTAACATCTATTATGCTTAGCAATGGAAAATTTGGGCTCAATTGGGGTCATTAGTCGAGGACTACTTGTAGTCACTAAGAGTTGACATTGACTTGATGGTAGATGATAATCAAAATCATCATCGTGTATTAAATATTTTTTTAAAACCCCGCCTTTTAAAATCAATCCAGGAATCAGGATGTCTCACTTGCTTTTTACATTTTAACCAGCAGGAAAGCATCATGATTCGGCTGAGCATCACATGTTTCCATGGAGAAAAGGTTTCTTTCTAGGGGAAAGAAAAGACTTAACACCTTGTAAAGCACTATATCAATTCATAATTTTTACCCACTTATTCCTTTGTACTATGAGCCACGGTGGCACAGTGGTTAGAGTGCAGTGCTGAGGGCTACTTCTGCTGACTGCCGGCTGTCTGCAATGTGGCAGTTCAAATCTCACCAGGCTCAAGGTGGACTCAGCCTTCCATCCTTCCGAGGTGAGTAAAATGAGGACCCAGATTGTTGGGGGTGATTATGCTGACTCTGTAAATGGCTTAAAGAAGGCTGTAAAACATAGTAAAGTGGTATATAAGTCTAAGTGCTATTGCTATTGCTATCAATACAAAGAAGGAAGGGGATTTCACCTAAGTCTTTTTCTGTAATAACAGAACCCAAATCTAGGACTTTCTCCTTGCCTTCTATGTATTTTTACTTTTACTACTGAGCTTCTACATATTTATGAGGTGAAAACCCAAAACCACTTTATATGTGTCCATATTTGAATAAATTTGGCAATAAAAGATAGATCCAAACCAGGCTCTGCGCAAATTTGTTGTCATTGTTCAGTTGCTAAGTCGGGTCCTACTCTTCATGACTATAGTATACCAGGCCCGCTTGTTCTCCACTGTCTCCTAGAATTTGCCCAAATTCATGTTCAATGATACCATCTAACCATTCTGTACAAATTAATATACCATAAAGTCTGCAGGGAATGTTACAAATATCTAAATTATGATCACAGTTTCAGAAGTTGGTCAACAGGTTATTAGGGCTGATCAAGTTGGTTGGCACATGCTTTCTGAATGCTCTCCACCCACTGCTCTCACTATTAGGACTGATTTTTAAAAAGCAAATAGGAAATCCCCACCTGTTACTTGCTTTTCTAAACCCTATTTCCCGTTTCACTGCATTCCTCTTGGCTTTGAATTCTAGTCTGCTAAGACAACAACAAATCAGAGAGCACCCCCCCCCATTCAGATGCAACTTTCAATGAATCATGTTTGGTTTGCACAGCCATTTCAATTAGCAAGATGGAATGGCCAAGCAGCACATGCCAATATAACTTGGTTGCTCTCAATAAACCAAAATTGTGACCGATCTTGGGAAGCATGAGATGGGGAACCCAAAGTCTGCATATGACCATCGTACCCTAAAATTGGGCCCCAAACGCTGAAAAAACACAAGTGTGGTGTTTTTTTTCACAGAAAAGGAAATAGGCTTGTAAGTCATTAAAAAGAAAAGCCCCAGATTGATCACTGGTATGACATCATTGGGTCACTATTCCAAATTGTGGTAATCCACATAGAAGAAACAGCTGGGAATCTCTGGCATGAAGAAAGGCTTCCATTGGCCAACTAAAATATGGGGAAACAAAGACATGGAAGCTCTGTAGCACAGGCCATACTACAGATTTCTGAAGTAGAGTTTCTAAACTAAGAAATCTGTGTTTCCATTTTACTATTATGCACCATCTGTGCATGGTTAATCAACAGATATGGAACCCTGATATCTAGAAGAATTGTTTTTTTCTTTTGCTCCTACTTCCCCAAATTTATTCAATTCCACTTGCTTTAAAAAAGAAAATATTTTCTTTATCAGTAAAGATATCCTCTCATTCTTTTAAAATTGCTCAAATACACATGCCACAAACATACAATTGGCAGGAGTTTTGATATTTGTTTCTCTCTTCTGGAATTCCACAGCCAGAACAAATGAAATCGAAGTACTGGCTGAGTCAAAACCAATGATGACTTGTGAAATGAAGTAATATAACTGAAATCTACCTCGTTTTGGATGGTATTCGAGTTGAGATCTCACAAAACTCTATTTTTCGGACTATAAGACACTCCAAAGTATAAGCTAGCTTTTGGGGAGGAAAACAAGAAAAAAAAATCTGCCTCTGCCTCCCGGCAATTTGCCTCCTTGCAGCAAACTGCAAACAGCCTGGTCAGCTTCAGCACAACCTGATTAGTACAAGCAGTGATTGTCAGTTGGATCAGCCTCCCGACGATCAGCTGTTTCAGGCTGCAGGGATCGGGATTGCCTATTGCTGCCTCCGTGCAACCCATTTTCAGCCTCTGCATCCTGTTTTCAGCCTCCACGTGCCCCGTTTTCGGACTCTGCGTGCTTCATTTTCGGCCCATTCCAGATGGGCAGCAGGGATCGAAACGGGCCAAAAACGGGGTGCGTGGAGGCTGAAAATGGGGCATGCAGAGGCCGTCTTATACACCGAAAAATACGGTAGTTCAAATTATTTGAGAAAGCACAGATCAAAGGAATGTGCTCCAGAACTTGAGCAACATCAACACAAGAAAAGGCTGGGACCTAATAAAGAAGTGAGGTGGAAGGACATCAGATATTATGGCATTTCTATAACCACAAAATAAGCTATAAGTTGGAGTTTGAATAAGCTATCTTACACCTCAGTAAATTTGCAGAAATTACTAAAAAAGGAGAGCTGAAGAAGCTTCTTGGATGAGAAGTGAAACA
Organism: Naja naja; assembly: GCA_009733165.1. Taxonomy (NCBI): domain Eukaryota; kingdom Metazoa; phylum Chordata; class Lepidosauria; order Squamata; family Elapidae; genus Naja; species Naja naja. The sequence goes on from CM019149.1 coordinate 46,397,171, forward strand.
TCTTCAAAGAAAAACCAGAAAGGCCAGTCGCCTCTTGAAAAAGCACCTTTGGGACAACCATGACCTGGATGATTGAGAATCTCCATAGACATTTAGTGATACTAAAAAAGTAAATAATTCACTATTGGCCATCAGCTACACTGTTTTGAAGCCCTATATTCAGGTTTGGATACTTGCAGTCTATTTCTTATTTCTTAATGTATAGGAGTTTTAAAAAAGATATGAAAAGATTCCAACTCATAAGAGCTAAGCCTCAATGGAAGAAAAGCAATGGGAAAACTATTTATTTAGCTAGCATGCACACACCATGTGTTTGTTATTCCCTAAAGCAGAACACCTACTTTGACCTCACAGGTCCACTCATTTCATCACAGACCCGCTCACACTTGGCAAGTTGCAAAATCTTACTCACCAGTTATCGTCATATCCAAAGCATTAGATGACTTTAAGAAAAATGGGAGTCTTCATGTACCCAGACGTGTGGATAAAAATCACATCACTACCACCCAAAACAACTAGATCTAAAAATGGTCAACAAAGTTCCAATCTCAATAGCAAGGCGTGCTGTTTTTCCGAACTGTAGGAATTTTGGAAGAAGTAGCACTCAAATATGCAGCAAAGTGAATAGTGGGTTCCAAAGAACCAGAGATAAGCAATCTTATTTCAGACTGGGGGCCATATTTGTGATTTGCCATTTTCAGGACGGGGGGACAGGACTGGGGAAATGTATCTCATTGCGGCTCTAATGCTCTAGAACTGGTTGGCTTAGTGATGGGACTTCCAAATGGGAGTGAAGTCTACTCTTCTGGAGAATGTCTGGAGTTGGACTCAGTGCCAAATGGAACCAGATTTTCCTAATGTATTAATAGTTCAGTTTGATTTATTGTGGTTCATTTTTATCGATTCATGCTGTCATGGTTTTATTTTGCTGGTTGTTGCCTGTTAACAGTCCAGTGCCATAGGACCGTGATGGCGAACCTATGGCATGCATGCCATAGGTGGCACGCAGAGCCATTTGTGCCAGCATGCGAGCTGCAGGCAAACTTACGTCACTGCGCATGTGCACACCTCACAGCTGATTTTCGGCAGGTTTGAGGCTTTTTTCGGCCTCCCAAAGACTTAAGGAAGGCTTCTGCAGGCTTCTGCAAGCTTTGCAGGCCGAAAACTAGCCCTGTTTCATCACTTCCTGTTTTTCCGAAAATACCGGAAATGACGAAACGGGGCTAGTTTTCAGCCTGCAAAGCCTGCAGAAGCCTTCCTCAAGCCTCTGGGATGCCGAAAAAGGCCTCAAACCCACCGAAAATCAGCTGTGAGGCAGAGTGCAGGTAAGGGGACGGCGGGGGTGAGTGGGGGGATTGCACTCGCATGTGTAGGGGGCATGGGGGCAGCACGCATTGACTTCTGGGTGCTGGTGCTTGCGTACACAATTTTTGGCACAAGAGCCCAAGAAGGTTAGCCAGCACTGCCATAGGAATTCAACAAATCATTTTTGTCTCTAGCTTACCTTGCCTCTTCCCCTGTTTGCTTTTTGTAGTGGGGAAAGACAGCTTGGAAGGGACTTGCAGAGAACTATTTTTTCCTCAAAGTCCCCAAACTGGAAAAACTAATTCAATGGGAAAGATTAAAAGGTTCAACAAACACCTTAGCCTATATACGACCTTTCCCAAGCCCCTCCAAACACCACCGTATTTAAAAAGTTTAATGCCACCCATACTAGACAACCCTGATGTCATTGTAAAAGATTGCCTGACTCTGCTGTAGTGTAAATGATGTAGTGTAAGTGGATCTAAGCAACTGTTTGGATTCCAGCAATAATATACTGCTTTGTATTTCCAAAGCAAATGGAGAAACATGTTCTCCATTATAGGAAAAACTGTCATTTTACCTGTTTTTATAATTTACTAATGACAGCCAGATATAAATTCAGGTGTGATGGAAGAGAACTTAATGGATAAGTTCATGAAGAAGCAGGGTTCAACTCTTAGATGATTCTTAGGCAAAGTTTACTACAGGTTTTAAAAACCTTCGTTGCAATGGAATACTTTTTAAAAATGCCCCAAAGATTACAATCATCAAAAGAGTAATACACTTAATCATTAAGACTTTTTATCTAATCATTAAGAATTTTTACCAGGTGCATAGAAGACACAGCTCTTATCACTTAGTGACACAAAAGCCAACCTATTTTAATATGAACCTGTGCAATAAAAAAATGACTTTCAGAGATTTAAACTGCCTGGGCAGTAGGCTAAATTCCATCCATTGCCAGTTCTCTTCAATTTCCCTTTTTGTTGGCTAATGAGCCAGACTCTCATACACATACATGCACAAAGAGGGAGACGCAGTTGTGTTTGGACAACTGGAAGCCATTTGAAGGATTGTATTTCATAGGGCCTCCAACCAGGCCTCCTATGCTATCCGTTTTATTACTTCTGATAGTATTTGCAGATCAGCAGCTCCCTAATCCAATACCTTCCACTGTTGGTGGAAAAACCTTCCACTGTTAGTTTTCTGCACTCAGGAAAAAAAAAGCCAGATAAATCTCACTGTGCATTCTGGGATCTGAAAGAAACAAAGGGTAAAATTGGTGATCTTCTTTATAATTGGAATACACTTGCTTCCAGAGAGCTGTGTGAGAGGTTTATATTTTTAAACAGAAAAGTTTAAATTACAACAACTATCACTTGAGCTCTAAATTATGGCAGAATCACATTTATTTTATTTATGTGCTGCTTGCATCACTGACCAACTCTTGCAATCCTACAATATATAAATAGGATTAAAACAATTTAATTAGGTCATGTCTGATTTATTAAAGATAAAACTTCCTAGATCATTGTTCTTTGTTTATTCTGACTTATCATACTAGCTACCTTTTTGAGTATTGTTGAACAGTGATTACATTTTAATAAAGGTTTACTTTCCTATACAGTAACAATCAAGCAGTACTTCATTTTTTTTACCTTATTTTACAAAATTTGTAAACCTCTTGTATGTACTCTTTTTGTTTGGCTTACTTCTTTTCTGACTTTTTCTGGCTCTGAAATGTGTATTAAAGTATTGTTATTATTACTATTAAGAAATAATTTGGGTAGCCGCCCAGATTTTAACATAAGTTGGACGGATACATAAATATTTGTAATAAATAATTACAATAAACATTGTGCTATAGATTTCTATCAAAACTTAATCTGACAATGAAAATTTAGGACAATTTCCTAGCTCACATGTATTTTCACAACCATGATGATTATTAATAAATTTGTCTTGTAAACAGAGACCCAAAGCTATAATAAGTAATCTTCACTTAATGACTGCATGGCTTGGCAACCATTCAAAGTTACGGTGGTGCTGAAAAAGTAACTTTATGATCTGTACAACCTGTACTGCAGCATCCCTGCAGTCATGTAATTAAGATTCAGGTGCTTCACAATCAGCAGGAGCTGACAACCATTGCATCAACCTGTGGTTACATGATTGCCAATTGAACGCTTCATAGCTGGCTTCCAAAAAGCAAAGCCAATGAAGAAGTTGGCAATGCAATTGCAAGTGACATCTTGCTTGAGGTCTGAATCACTTAATGACAGAGTTGGCAGTTCCAATTTTGGTCATAAGCAAGAATAACCTGTAGAGTATTAGTTGTCTCACTGTATTTATAGTTCACCTTTTCTTCATAGGGACTACTTGTTTACATTTTATCTGAGCAAGCCTATGATATAAGGGCCTTGGGTGGCTCAGGCTGTTAATTGCCTGCTCTTAAGTTCCAGCTGCCTACAACTGCTGTAGGCTCGAATCCCACCAGGCTCAAGGTTGACTCAGCCTTCCATCCTCTCGGGGTAGGTAAATTGAGGACCCAAGATTGTTGGGGGCAATTAGCTGACCTTGTAAAAAAATGCCGCTTAGTAATAAGCAGGCATATACAATGGAAGGAAGGCTATTGCTGAGCACACTGGGTTGCATCCCAAAAATTGTAAGCAGCCCTGAGTCTTCGGAGAAGGGTGGCATATAAATGTAATTAAAAATAAAAAAAAATACACCAGAGGTCTGCAAACTTGGCAACTTTAAGACTTGTGGACGACTGATCCTTACAGACTGAAATATGAGGGGTCCTTGATGCTCTCTGAGCTTGTTTGTTTTCTTGCAAAATTTTCATTACCCTACACTAGGTAACATCACCAGTGCTACTAGCAAACATGCTCAGAGAGCACCAAGGAGCCCTCATTTCAAACCTGAGCTACAAATATTCTCCTTTATTGGTAGACTTGAATATGTTCAATTTTTAGGTTGAAAGAGCTCATGGCTAGAACTGATTTGAACTGTGAGCAGATTTTCTCACAGCCAAGTGAAATATACAGTCACTGGCTCCATTTATACTTTTTATGTAATCCAAGAAAACAGTCATGTGTAAGAGGTTAAGCACTCGAACTGTGTACCATCCTCAGTTACAAAAGCTATTCTCTTGCACTGAAATGAATGGTTTGAATGGGGTTACACAGAAATTATTCTTGAATGGGCTTACACATAACAATCAGTAATGAAACAGATGTCCACATACCAGAATTTTGCTCATGTTCAGTGGAACATCTTAAACACACATTTGTGATTCATAAGGGATTGACTTCTACCAATCTCTGAACAGTGTTATTTTTTTGATAGTGGTGCTGAACCTCACCCCTTCATGTCAGAGTAGTTTGTTATTTTCACACTAGATCTGGAGAAAAAAAAAACATTGTCTACACTTTTCCAAGAGGGAATTTTTCTACTGATCACCAACAACTTCAGTTTGTAAATTCTGAACACGTCTTTCTCACATTTCCTAATCTGTACGAGATATAGCTAGATATGAAGGTGTGAAGAGAATAGCCAGTTAATAAAACTCAGACAATCTACAACTTTGGAAATAAAGAAAAGCAACAATCCTTTATTCTTTATGCACCCACACAACTCTTAAACCACAATTACTCAAAATCACTTCCTCAGTTATGTTTACATCAGAGGTGCCAAGCAGCCGAAAAACAACAGGTCTAAGAAGCCAAATGGTGTAGCAATCCTCCTCGTGAAATCTCACAGAGGCTATGGAAACCCAGGTACAAAAGAGGTCCTATTTCAAAAATAAGTTTCTGGTCCATAAGGTCACCAGAGTCACTTGGATGAAAATAGGCAGCTATAGAAAATGTATGTATGAATGAATGGCCAAAATTTCCAAAACAGTGATACCAGTTGCAGTATGAGCTTCTACCATTTCATTCAACAGCTTTCTTTCATAACTGACCATCACATTTTTTTTGCTTTTATTATTCACCCTCTGATCCTCACCTACAGCATTTTAGCCTCTAAATGCTTTAGGACAGAAGCCAGGATTTTTCTCATTTAGGTTCCAATAACAGATAAACTTATCTTCAAGTTCCACACTCTGCTCTACTATAAATTGCCTCAAGAAAAGCAACAGGTCTTTTGATATTTAGGTTATAAAGCAGATATACATAGCTAATCTACTTTAAGTACACTTTCTTCCACTGAAAAGTCATTTTACAATCACTACTGTAATCTCACATGCAGTGTTACATTGTTCTTACATCAGCTTCCAGCAAAGTAGTTAATGTTACCTTTCTGCAGCAAAAACAATAGAGGGCACCTGAAAAAAGTTGATCTATTTATTATTGCCTAAGTTTTTGTGTAATAGAAAATCTACTTCATCTTACACTAATTAGCACTTTTACCAGAAAGTCCTCTTTTGAACAATAGTTTCACCTATCTCTAGTAAAATCATTTGTCTCCAAATATCTCACACAAGATCTCAATTGAGAGGACACCTAATTTGCTCAGCTAAGGATTTTAGAAGCAGCCTCAAGAAAAGCAACAAGTTGGAAGTTAAAAAGACTACAAAGAATTCTTGTTGTCTGGAGACCTTTTAGACAGTCTATATAAATACTAAAAAAGAATAGAAATGCTTTTTAGAAATTGCTTGTTGCTTGCATGTACACTGAGAGCTTATGCACCGATACAAATTCCTTGTGTGTCCAATCACTCTTGGCCAATAAAGAATTCTATTCTACTCTACTCTTTCTATTCTATTCCTCAAATGGCTTATTTATATATGGCTAAGTCACATCCATAAAATTATACCTAGTTTTGTTTAGAATTTCATAACTTGCCATATCCGCAAAATACCTATAGAGGAAAAAACTTCTTACCAATTCTTTATTTTGTTAAAGTACAAGGGAAAAGTTAAATTGCTCCTTTTTTCAAGTTTGAACTGAAACAAAGAAATTACTTAGTCTACAGAGCACCAGAAAAAAGCAGCACACCAAAAAATACCAGCCTTCAATTTTTGTACATTTAGGATCTATCTTTAATTTTACAAGCAACACTGTTTTATTTTATTTATGCTAGCCCAGTTGCCTAGTAATATTTATGACTTATTCACTGATTAGAAGTAAAAATAGCTAAGACAAATGATTACTTGCAACTCTGTTAACTCCAACTTAAAATAATCAGCCTCTATTTTTTTATTTTCCTGCAAAATTATTTGCTCTTCACCATTCAAATAATAGTTGTGGTATATGTGATACGACACAATCATATTAGGCACCTACTACTTAAGCCCTTTTCAGCCTTGCACGCTCTTAAGGATATGGACTCTAAATTCTTTGAAGAGAACCTCATAACAAGATCTATGCTTCCTGGATACGATGGATACAAAAATAAGGAAATAAAAGGGAATCAGTTTTTTTCTCAGAGAATTCTAAGTGGATGCAGAAGCAGCTGATCTTAAGAGACCGCAGAGGTTGATCCAAAAGTGACAACTCCTACATTCCTTGGCATCTATTCAGTTCTACAGAATACATATGTTTTTGACATATTTTGCTCGGAAGACTGAAGTTTAAGGGACATCCGGATGGGGAAAATGTGTGTTTAAAAAAAAAATCAATTCTAAACAACCCTGAACGTTTCCATATTCTGAAATGAACCCATTTATAAGAACAGAGGTATTTGCTTGCATATGTGGGAATAATTCAGCTGCCTATCGAAAAGGTTGCTTCCCTGAAAACGTGTCCTTCATCCCTACTGCTCCTCCCTTAGCACACTCTCACTCAAGCCCATTCATTCTTCACCTTTCAAACTTCCCCTTTGTAAGTGGTTCTGAATCTATTGAGTTGCAACTCTCTTTGTATCTGGCCTTTGGGTTTCAAATTGCAATCACCGTGGGGAGGGGAGGGAAAAGCCAAGGGTAATTAAAGGCTACAAAAAGTTTCCCAAGAGAAGAGGATCCCAAACAGTTTGCTCTTAGATCCCAAAATCCATCAGATTGAATGATGCTTCAGAAAGCGCTAATAAGAGCTATTCAGCAAGTGCTATAACCAAGGCACATGTTCTTTCAACATTCCTTGAAAAATCAATGCAAAGAGCCTTTCTCACAGGGCCTTTTAGAACTCATCTGGAGGTCATCTGGCTGGTCCTGGGCCCCACAATCTGGTCCAAACCTAGCTACCATAATACAGGTCTCATTCAGGCTTTGTCTCTGTGAAACAGTCAAGGCTAACATTAAAGACTTTTGAAAAGAAAGGTCAAAGCACACATGGACTTTAATAACAAGTAAAACTGCTAATTAAAATAAAGCTATTATTTTTTAAAAATGAATGTTTTAGAATTTGCATGAGATAAAGATGCATGCAGAATTGCAAAATGGTGCATAACCAACAGGATGGCAATCCAAAAAAATATGCTTTTGTACTTTGTGAAATTTAATTTTCCAATTAAAGAGAATTCTGCGCCTGACTTCCCTCAGTTGTGTACACTGGCTCCCTTCTACTTCTCCTTTCTGCAGCAAGTGTCAACAAGTGTCACAAATTATCACTGTAAAAATCAGAAAAGACAAGACATAAAATTGGAAAATGTAAGTTGTAAAAATAAACCATTCAAATGTAATTGATGCCATAAAAATGATTTAATGCATGTACTTCTGAGTATACCCACTCAAATGATAGTGACACACCTATTATTATGCATGCTATTGAGGCTACAGCTGCAGACCTAAGCTGTAATCCAAACCAGATATCCTAGGAACAAGTATAGTATCACTTACACAAGTCATTGGTGTATTCTTGTTTAATTAAACTCAGGGCCTGAACAGATCTCAAAGCTGTAATCCTGAATAGATTTTAATAGGAATAGATCCTTTTCAACCCACGAAGGCATACTTTAGAAAAGGTTCCCAAACCTCTTCATGAATTTTTAAATTGTTCATTAACCTCCAAACATTATATGAAAATAATTTAACAAATACTACTTTAACTATTAGTACTACAAATAATAACATAAACCACTGAGATAGTCCCATCAATCTTTGGTGGATCAATATTAAACACTTCCAAGAACTCTGATTTCATAAACACATATAATTAGCAATATGTCATTTTAGGTTCTACCATGATCTCTCAGAAAATTAAAGACCCAAATTTTAAACGCTTCAATACTTCTATAATCTATCCTGATTCTAGAGCTTTGGGATATTTCTAATAACATTGGGACGCCTTCTAGGCATTTCTAAATGTATTTTTAGAGATAGCTAAATAGTAATCTACAGTACCTTTATTCAGTAACATGATTTCATAAAAACACATGTCTATCACAGTAAATCAAGAAGAAGACTTCATTCAAGTCTTCCTGAATGTAACTAAGGAAGGGGTCACATTCTAAGACCCAATGGAAAATTTACGGTCCCCAACTTCAATAGAAGCCTGTGAAATATGTACCCCATTGAACCAAAAGCAACATCAATCCATTTGTATGGGCAAGACTATAACTCACTAAATAAATCTGCTATGCTCATATAGACAAGGAAGCATTCACCCAAACATCTCTGTATAGCTTGTTTTGGGGCAAATCAGATAGTGAAGTCCAGTAGAAATTATACCTCTATCTATGCCTGTAGCATAAGACCGATTCCTCACACAAAAACAAGAGTATAAACTAGCTTTCTCTAATATGGTAGTTTTCAACTTATAACCATTCATTCTTCCATTCATGAGCCGCCGTGGCATAGTGGTTAGAGTGCAGTACTGCAGGCTACTTCAGCTGCCTGCAATTTGGCAATGCAAATCTCACCAGGCTCAAGGTTGACTCAGCCTTCCATCCTTCCCAGGTGGGTAAAATGAAGATCCAGATTGTTGGGGGAAATATGTTGACTCTATAAAACCGCTTAGAGAGGGCTGTAAAGCACTGTAAAGTGGTATATAAGTCTAAGTGCTATTGCTAATTAGTGACTATTCGAAGTTATAACGGCACTGAAAAAAATTGACTTATGACCATTTTTCACACTTGGGATGTTGCAGCATCTTCATGGTCACACGATCAATCTTTGGATGCTTGGCAAGTGGCTCATATTTATGATGGTTGCCGTGTCCTGAGTCATGTGATCGTGTTTTTGCAATCTTCTGAAAAGCAAAGTCAAAATGGAAGCCGGATGCACTTCACAACTGGGTTACTAACAACTACAATGATCCACTTAACATCTATGGCAAGAAAGGTCGTAAAATGGAGCAAAACTTGCTTAACAGCTGTCGAAGCTTAGCCACAGAAATTCTGGGTTCAATTGTAGTCATAAAGTTGAGGATTACCTGTATAATAATGCTAAGAGCATCATGAAGGAAGATTTCCATCTTAAGGGAAGACATAATATTCCGTTCACCTCACCAAATTTTATGATCACTTCAGGGTGCCAACAATTCAGAATTTTTACCACAAACCTGAAAGGAACAAATCAGGAAAATGTAGGAAAAGAAAAAGGAGATCAACCTATGAGAGCTAGCCACACAGAGAGAAATTTACCAGTGCGGAAAATACAAATTTGGAAATTTTCATCAGATGTTTGGATGAGGGCTGGGGACAGAGGGAGAGCCGAAACTTTTATGCCGGCCTTTGATCTGCTGAGCTACATACCAATTTGACCTTTGGAGATCACACCTCAATTTCATTCATTTACAGACTATGAAGAGGATTTACAGATATGAAGTCATAACTGTCAAATGAGAAGCCTCCATCTCCCTCCGTCCCCACCAATCTACATCAGTTGCAAAGTAAGCCCATTCTTTTATTGCTAGTCAGAGATCATGTCTTTTTTTTAAGTTTGCAATCCTGAGTTATTCATTTAAAACTTTTAAAAATATGTCTGAAATGTCAAACCATTCCGAGGAATATGGCTGAGGATGCACTAATATAGTGTTTTCAATCTTGGCCACTTTAAAGCTATGTGGACTTCAATTCCCAAAATTCTCAGCCTGCCATGCTGGCTGGAGAATTCTGGGAGTTGAAGTCCACAGAGCTTAAAGCAGCCAAGATAGAGAAACACTGCACTAATATGAAGCTGTATTAGTTGAATAAGCCACACTATTGGCCAGATCACACTAAGTCATAAAACATAATTTATAAAACATAAATGGCCAGATTAATATACTGAACAATGCCAAACCATAATAGCCAGATATGTCAATCAAGCTATTAGCATGTCATGGCAAGGAGAATTCTGGAGGTTGAAGTCCATAGATCTTCAAGTCACAGATAAAGAAACACTGCTCAAACTAATAAGAAAGGAGCAGACACAGTAGTAAAATTTGCAGTGGCAAGAAAAAGAGAAAAGATTATTTTGCCAGAATCTTACGTCTGTGCATTTACAAACTGAAAGTTTTTTTCAAAAGATCCAATCTAACAGTAAGAAGAAAATTTCTGACAGTGATAACATTTAATAAATGGAATAGTTTGCCTCTCAGAGTTTAAGTGCCCCATTCATTGGAGGTCTTCAAAAATAGAGTGGACCCCCATTTGAACAGGATGGTATAAGATCTCCTGCCTTGAGCAGGGGGTTGAACTAAAGGACCATTGAGGTACCTTCTAGCCCAGGGGTGTCAAACTCGTGTCATCACGGAGGCGTCATGTGATGTATCGGGACTTTTGTCCCCTTTGCTAAACTGGGCATGGGTGTGGCCAGCCTATGACGCATCTGGGCCGTCAGTTTGACAGCCCTGTTCTAGCCCTTTAATCACATAAATATAATAAAGTGCAAGCTATGTCATTTATCACAAATGAGTTGCAAAATAATGTATGGTAAGTACTGTTAAGTAATATACTAAAGTATTTCCCATGTATTTAAATGCAAATCGGTTCAAAATTTTCATGTTAAAGCAAGCCACTTTGTACCACGTGTATGTAAATGAATTGATGTTTATTGTAAAAGCTTAGAACTTTGTATTGATTCTCTGTGAATAAGATTTCTAGGTACAAAATTAATACATAAATATAAAGCTACAAATCCAGAAGGAAACAATAAACCATACATAATTATGCCAAGGTGAAAGTAAAGCTCAAAGACACTCCAAAGACCTACCCCATTCCCCAAACAAGAGGCCTCTTTTTCAAATGCCCAAACCAATTTCATGCAAGACCTTAAGGCTTAGGCTATAGAGTGATTTGCTGTTTTGTGTGAACTCTGCAATCATGATTTATAAACCATGGTTTATGTCAGTGACTTCTGTGTGAACCCAAGCAATTATAGTTTATTCCATAACCTATTGTTAAGAAAACCACAGCTTTGTGTAATGCATGAACCCAGCCATAGAAAGTTTATAAGGGATTTCAGGTGATGTCATACTTCTGGTCCAAACTGGATACAAAGGCCTCCACGCTGATCAACAGAGTTTAGCAGCTAGCATGCACAATCCTGGTGAAACTTTCACAGAATAAACAAAGATGACTGCCACAATACTGCAGACACACAGTAGGAGGGCTACTGCCATCAACAAACTGGGCATCCAAGCATGAGTTAATGCAAACATGATGTAATAAAATCAAAGGAGCTTGTCTTCATAAAAATATCTTCCATACATTATAGGTATCTTGCTTGTCGGACAACATCCACAGTTTAGCACCACTGGCAATGGATTACCAGTCCTAAAATTACAATCAAACCAAAGTTGGCACACGTGAAAAAAGCCACCCATCTGTCCTCTTGTAGTACAGCATTAACTCTGAGCAATTAACCTTCTTAAGTAGCAAACGTGTACAGGGCGGAAAGTGCTGGCTTCTAGATGAAAGTTTAAAATAAAACCTTAGCAGATTACAAGAATCAGCAGTAGGAAGTAATCACTGACTTGTGGTTAACACAATCAAAAGATCAACCACTTCCTGATCTCTGATGGCAGAATATAAGAAGTATACTCCATTCTGATTTTTATATATGTGGAAAGACTGTTGCATATAACTCTTTGAGATAGGGGTTAGTTAATACTGAGATAGGCAATATTACACTCTAGGGACTGGCAGCTCAATTATAATCCCATTAATCTTAGTTTAAAAATCACTCTAACACACCACATTTGCAGTGGATAAGAAGTCATTAATTCATTAACTCCCATGCAAAGAGATTGAGGTTTACATGGCCAAGTAATTTATATAACATCAATAAAAGTAGACATCAAAGAAGGAAGTGTAGAATTATATTCAAGAATGTAAGCTGCAAAGCTATAGCTTTGGTACTTTAATCACTATCTTTTTTTTCTCATGAATTAAGAGCCTTTAAATCATTTAAGTCTGGTTAGGTATCAAACTCTCCATGACAAATAAGGACATATCTTTATCCTGAAGTGATTTTGTTCTAATTCTGCTTCTGGAGTGACCGTATGTTTCAATCTAGGCAGAGATATATCCTATTCTGTTAAGGCAATTTGACATTTCTCGGGTTACAATGTATGTTAAAGTGCTCTAACATCTTTAAGTAGAATACCAGATCCCTGTATAGTATATTTAAGTTGACTAACTCTGCTAAAAAAAGTTATTACAGCAAGCAGGAACGAAAAATTCATTTTCCAGGAATAATTTCAATGTTTAATAAGTCAAAATTTTTATCTTTGATAACTACTTATGTTCTATCCTTACACATTTATAAGCAGTTTTCTGCCTAAAGGAGTACCAAGACTGCAGTCCTAAGCATACTTACTTCCAAGTAAATGCATCTACAGCCAAAAAGGAAATACTTGTACATGAGGTATGACGAGAATCTGAATGCACCAGGTTAGATAAAAACCACGTTTTATTGGCACATATTTTAACACCTGAACTATAAGATAGTGATATGGATCCCCAATCTGAGGACATCATGAATTAAGTAATTACTAAATTGTGACTCATCAACTATTTAACAGATAACAAGGGTCCAGTGTGCAACAACCAAAGGAAAGGCATTTGGCCTACATCTGCAAACCATTTAACTTTTTTCCACAAAAAAAATCAGCTTTCTTAACTTTGGACTGCAACTATTAATTCCTTAGGAAGCATAAAGAAGTGGCTTAGACAAGTAGAATATTCTTTGTCTTGTAAAAGCAAGCAGCAACCATTTATTCAATTGCCTTTAAATTTCATCACTGAATTAAAGAGGAAAGAAGAGATAATCTTATCCGTTCAGAAGAAAAAAGTGGAATAACTGAAGATTGGCGGAAGAGCCTATGTCAGGTTTAAACAAAATCTGTATCTGAAATACAACATACAAATCACAATCTTATGATAATCAGCAGATGACTCTCCAGAAATCCCTTACATTTGACAATCTTGAGCTTCCCAAGCTTGTGCAGTAGCTCTAAGGAGACCTATCCTACACAGCATAGGATTTCCTGGGGCCTAATCTTGGGTTTAATTAACCAGGGCTATTATAAAAGAAACTTAAAGAGGACATTGATATTTAAAAACATGGAGTTTTCCAACCTTTCGATCTTGTTTGACTTTAATTCTAATAAAAGAATCCTGCCTGACCACCTTCAATGCTTATTTCAATCATTAATCAGAATGATTTTTTTTTCTGGACAAATGACCTTCCCAGGCATGTCCAAAGCAGTCAGGTTTATAGGATAAACCAAGAATATAGGACCTTTCAGAACCGACACATGTTGAACAAAGCAAATTAAAGCACCTATGTCCTGTATACTGTATATACCTACTGATAAGAGAAACTCAATTGAGAACTTCAGGGAGGAAAGAAGGTAAACACTGTGAGTTTGCAGATGGGGGTCCCATGAAGAAAGAACTCGGCACCCATAGAGTTTGAAGAATGAGGGTGTGAGGTGTCCCCTTTAAAACATCTCATTCTGCAGTCTATACAGTAACTAAAAGGTGAATGGGAAGCTTCTATTCCCTCTGGGTTCTCCTTTGAGGATGTGAGAACTCTCTACCCCCAAAGGGATGTCAGAGTTAGTTGCTCAGCAACTAGCTACAACTAGATATGTCAATGAAGAGGAAACTAGCTGTTACATTAATCGCCCTCTGCAAAGAAGAAAGGATTAGAAACTGCCCTTCATGAAGGGGATGGAGACCTCGATATGAAAACGCACTCACACATAAGGCAGACTTTCAAAAGAATCAGGCATGCCTATCCAAAACACTCTAGACTTTGCAAATAGGACACTTACAGATGAACTATCCAGGTGGGCAGTTCCAGGGGAACTCTTTCAAGTCCCCGGTTGCTACAGTCCAAAAGATCACCGGTGCACGTACAGTTGGAGTCACACTCCACGTAAGAGCCCATTCCCACGAACGTTTGGACAATCAAAAGCAGTGTCCAAAAGCAGGCATCTCTGAGGGGTGAAGACCTCACCTCTCCCCATCCTGGCAGCGCCATTTTGTATCCTTGTGGAAAACGGGGACCACAAGAGCATGCACAGAGTGGAAACACCCAAAGGTTGGGGGAGGGAGGGAGGCTTGAACGAAAGAAAAGTCCCACGTGTGTTGTTGTTTTTCTCCTCTTTTTCCTAGACCTGAGCTCTTCGCTCCGAGGTCAGCAGGCCTCCAAGAAGCACTTGGTTAAAACCATGGCACCTCAGTCCAAGCACCGACAAACTCCTTTCAGTTTTTCTCGGGGTCTGGTCTCGGCGCAAAAGGGCGAAGCGCCGGCTCTTCCACGCAGCAGGATTTTAAGAGTCTCCAACGTCGGGAGGGAGGGAGAAGCGAGCTCTTGGCCCCGGCACGAAGCTAAAGATCGCCTCCGGGATCACCACTCGCGGGCTAAGCGAAGGACTGGATCCTGTGCTGGGAAAAAGGGAGCCCGCATCTTTTCGGCTGCAGGCTGCCGCGCCTGGGCCGAGCCCGGGAAAAGCTCCACGCACCCAAAAAGTTCCTCCTCTTTCTTCCCCGCTGCTTCTCTCGCTTCCTCCGCTGCAAGATAAGACCGAGCCCGAAAGCTCAGCAGAGCAAAGACTCAGCGGAGCTTGCAACGGGGGAGACAGTAACGCCGATGCCTGGCCCTTTTTCTCCTCCGAGGCTCCGACACCTTTTCCCAAGCACGGGCGAAGCGGTGCTCGCTCTATCTCCACCTCCGCAACTTTCCCGTCTTGGCTTTTCCTTGCTTGGCTCTCCTCCTCCTCCTCCTCCCGCCTCCTCGGGACTGATACGCGCCCCGCTCGGGAGCAGCCAGCCGAGCCGAGCAAGCGCGCGATCCTCTCGGGGCTCCGGTGCAAGCGGCCAGCCCGTCACCTTCGTGTCCCCACCTCCCCGTCCGCAAAGTCACTTTTCAGTCCCCCCGAGCGTCGGTTGCCCAACTCAAACACACGTTAGACACATTGCAACATGTTCCGTCCTCTTCCCGCTCTCTTATTGGCTCCTGGGCATTCCGCGGCGTGCCCGCGCGCTTCTCGATTGGACGGCAGGCCCTTCTCCCAGTTCGGATATACAACGTTCCATTGAGGTTGGCAGGCCGTCAATCAGAGGCGAGAGGTCCCGCCTCCCTTTCCCACCCAAGGTGTGAAAGTGGGGAGAGTCCCGGTTCGATCCGAGCGTCTTAAAGGGGAAGCGCGCATCAGCGGGGAAACCAGACGCGTCTTCCTTACTCACAGGTTGACTCGGTCTCTCGAGAGATCCCGGCCTTTGAGTCATAAGAAGGCCTGAGCTATATAAAGTCCTTCAAGCTCCCGATTGGATTATTGGCATTTAAAATGGAAAATTTGTTAAGGTAAAATGCCAAACTGCTTTATTCATATAAGAAAAATGTTCATTGTTGTTCCTAATATTAAGCATACAAGTTCCATGATGCATCACTGCATATTCCCCTCCCACTAAGTATAAAAAGGTACTGATTTCTGGTTTTTAGCCCTCTCTCTCCTCCCTCTCCTGAAAGAATGATGTACCTAAGAGAAAACATAGACATGATGTAAGTTTATATTTCTACAATAAAAGGATTATTCTCATCATAAATATTTTTGAAGATTAATTTTGGCTAGATCCATTAAAAGTTATCAACAAATGGTAGCAGAGATCGGTTGCCAAATTAACTTGAACAAAACATGTCAGGATCAGAAAAAAAATCCAGAATTAATACGAGAGCCTTCACCAGACAGATGGCAGCTCAACTGACACCAATGGGAGCAATAATAGGAACTGCCTTGGATGAAGAAAGTAAAACCCCTACAGCTGAAAGAAATGAAACCCAGAAGAAAGACAAAATAACTGACAAAAATGAAGATTTAAAATCAACCCTACTCAGAATCATTGAAATGTCAACAGGCAACAAGGACCCGATCGCAGAATTAAGAGCACTTTTTCAAAATATAGACAACCCTCAAAATGAAGAAAGGCAAACAGAGAAAGAAAATAAAACAGCAAGCTGAACCGTAAGTCCTTTACAATCTTGTTTAAACTTACTGGAGGCGGAAAACATGCTGAGACGCCATTTTCAGATCAAAACAGCCCAGAGCCACAGCCAACAGAAACAGCCGACCAGCAGCCAATCACTGCAGGAATTTTAAAATGGAAGGTGGGAAAAAGGAAAAGGATAACCCTGAAAAGAATGAGGAAGGGAGAAACAGGCAGAATGATCATGAAACTAACGAACTATTTTGTGAGGGTGGCTGGTCAGTTCTTCATTTGACAAGACCAATAACACCAGATAACAGAGAACCAAAGACTAACACCCAAAATAAATGTGTCAACAAGAAACCTCCCTCAGAACAGGAAATCTCAAGAGGGATTGAAACACTCACAGAAGCATTTGGGGCTGCATTCACACCCCCGACTCCAAAATAATCACAAGATAATCATATCGAGATCAGCAAATTTTCATGAAAACACAAACTGGAGTAAGATACATTTAAATGAAATCATAATTGGCAAAAACACATTCAAAACTGATCAGGAACAAACACAACTTCACACTCAGACTACAAAAACAAAACCCAACAGAAATAGCATTAAGGTTAAGGCGTGGAAAGAAGGTCACCACATACTCAAAACCAAAGGTACAGATGAGTACAGCTCAGATGACTCATCAGAAAAAAATATTCCAACCGAAAACATACCCAGGAGATCACTAAGGACTAATAAAGGCAAAATTCCCAATACCTTAGGGGACTATGTGATGTCTATTGATACCACCATCGTCACACCCAAAAATTATAATGACATACTCGCACTCCCACCAGATGAACAGTTAAAATGGAAAGAGGCCATGCGGAGGGAGATGGAAAGTATTAAAAACTAGAAGTATATACCCCTCAAGAGTTCCAGAGAACAAAAAATTATCGGTACCAGGTGGGTATACAAAATAAAACCCCTAGAGGATAACAAAAATCTATACAAAGCAAGACTGGTGGCACAAGGTTTCTCACAAAAATTTCCAGACGATTACATAGACACATATTCTCCTACTGTGAGGGCAGAAAGTGTTAAGACAGCCTTGGTCATTGCCTCAATACTAAATGAACACGTGTATCAATTCGATGTACAAACAGCATACCTACACGCACCACTAGATAAGGAATTATACATCAGAGCACCACCAGGAATTGACTGTAATGAATGGAAAACCTGGCTGCTCCATAAAAGTATGGTCTGCGACAATCGGGTAAGAGATGGTACGATTGTCTTTCCAAAACTTTAAGGCTGATAGGTTTCACCGCCACATCAGCTGACAAATGTGTATTTATTAAAAGGGATCAAGGCATATGTGAAAAAGTACTTGTCTATGTCGATGATATATTGTACATATGTAAAAGTAAACTTAAATGTGACCAATTTGCCAAAAAACTTCAAAAACATTTTTCATTGAAATCTTTGGGAAAAATCGATAAATATTTAGGGGTTCAGATTACCGAATCACAAAATGGTTTCATACTGTCGCAAAAGGAAAAGATATTAGAATTACTGGAAAATGCAATATGTCTGATGCCAAACCATCAGATACCCCCATGCAGACTGACTTCCTAAAGAACATGTTTAATAATGATGAGATATTTAAGGACAATACAGTTTATCGATCTACAATTGGTTCGCTACTTTATATAGCCAATTGGACTAGACCTGACATAGCATTATCTGTCAACTTACTCTCAAGACATGTAAATAACCCAAAATGTACCACTGGAATGCAATCAAAAGATTATTAAGATATCTGAAACATACCGCTGATGCGGTTTTGTCACTTAATCCAAATATGTCAAGCACCCCTAGACTTTCATGTTATGCAGATGCCGATTGGGCCGGAGATGTCAAAACACAAAAAAGTACTTCAGGGTATGTTATTTTTCTGAATGATAGTCCTATACATTGGTATACCGGAAAACAAAACTTGTATCAACTTCAACTACAGAAGCCGAATTTGTTTGTTTATCAAAGGCCGCAAATAACTTAATTTGGTTCGACGATTTAGTGATGGATATTTGGAAAGAACCTTCATACCCCATAATCATTCAGGAGGATAACAAAGCAGCAATAGATATATCTAAAGCCGATGCTGTAGGCCACAGGTCAAGACACATCGACATTAAGTACAAACATGTGAGACAGTTGTCAGAAATTGGATTCATAAAAGCTGTACATTGTGAGACTAAGGAACAAACTGCAGACATTTTGACCAAGCCCCTTCCCTCAAAACAACATTCATATCTGACAAAGAAGCTGTGTATAAATATATAAATGATGTATGATAATATCTATGTTAATGTTCCTCCAATGATAAACCAGTTTGACCTTAGAAGGGGAATTGTTAAGGTAAAATCCCAAACTGCTTTATTCCTATAAGAAAAATGTTCATTGTTGTTCCTAATATTAAGCATACAAGTTCCATGATGCATCACTGCATATTCCCCTCCCACTAAGTATAAAAAGGTACTGATTTCTGGTTTTTAGCCCTCTCTCTCCTCCCTCTCCTGAAAGAATGATGTACCTAAGAGAAAACATAGACATGATGTAAGTTTATATTTCTACAATAAAAGGATTATTCTGATCATAAATATTTTTGAAGATTAATTTTGGCTAGATCCATTAAAAGTTATCAAAAAATTAACTTAGGAACCAGAAAATTCCAGTCAGAGAAAAACAAATGTATAACGTGCAGGTTGTGTCTGGGTGCTTTGCTATGGACAGGAGTAGGGTGAGAATTAATCCCACAAAGCGAATAGAAAAAGGATTCCCACGACAGCAGACTCAATGATTGTTTGGGTCCCACCCAACTAGTTCCCTTTTCTTATTTGTTAGGGTTAAGCAATCTTGGCTGCAAAAATCCGGCCGATCGCTAGAAAACAGCAGAGCCAAAAACTAATATTTTGCTTTAACCCCCAAGCTGTCAGAACTGAGTTGCAGATTTCTTGCAGTTCTGCTCCACACTTCTTTGATTCTGATAACTCTTAACTGTTTCCTTCCTGGTCTCTGTAAAAAGCATGCTGGAAACAGGGTAAAACCAACTTCAGAGATTTTCTGGGTCATTAGGAAATATTTGTGAAATTGGATCCTGCCCTTAAAAAAACCCACTGTATCTTAATATTGGTTTTCTTTAAAGAAAGTTTTTAAAAAAAATTGAAAAGTAATTGTTTTGCATAACTAAAATGTCCTAGAATGCTTTTATTTCAAGCTTCCTATTATGCCTCAAGAGAGAAATGGTTCAACACATTTGCGTTTCTATTGCCTTTACCATAATCTCTTGCCCATTGGTACGATTTCATAAATGACTAAATAATCATTTCAGTTCTGAAACAGCATTTCTTATTTATTTATTTTTGTTTAAACCCATGGAATGACTTTCTTTGCATGGCTAGGCTGTGAGCAGTCATCTGGCATAACCCAGACATTGGCAATAGTCAACTCAAAGAGCCAACCCAAAGCAACCCAAATTAGATGGACAGAGAGGAAGGCAAAAGACATGCAGTATCAGGGACACAAATTCTTTTTAGCATCCACCTGAAGCCATTGGGGAAAATCATCCATCAGCATGGAATACAGCATCATCGGTATACTGGTACTAGTTGTACCTCTCTGCCCCATCCATCCATCCATCCAAGTGAAGCTGTCAAGGTTCTATACCAGTGTCCAGAGGAGATAGTAAGGGCAGTGGATGGGGAAGAACTGGCCCATCCTTTCCAAGACTTGAGTAGCTGTAGGTTTGGGCCTCATGGATCTTAGAACTGGAGAACTTCGTTCTTGGGTCTGGGTGGGATTGCACTGCTTACACTCAGATTCAGTGCACAATCTGGGTCTTCCTAGACTCCTAGCTTCTGTTTGAGCAGTAGGTGGCAGCTGTGGCTAGAGAGATATTCACATATTGTATGACATTCCTGATTTAGGGACTCTCCTCATGGTCATTCATGCCTTAATCACCTCCTAACTAGATTATTGCAGCCTTCATGGGGCTGCCCTTAAAGATCATTCAGAATTGCTCCAGAGTGTGTTGCAGGTATATGCACATAACACCCCTAACTCCACAAGCTACACTAGGATTCTGGGTACAATTCAAAATGATGGTTATTATCCATAAAGTTCTACCTGGCATAAAACTAGGTTTTATCTGCAGGACAGCCTGATCCCAAGGTATCTGTTTGTTGGAGGGCACAACTCACTGTAACGATGTCATTTTATGAGATCCTGGAGACATACCTCCCTTATGGCAGCCCCTGCTCTTTGAAACCATCTTTTAAGAAGCAATTAAGATTTGATTCTTCTCCTGGACTTTGGAGTTGGATTGAAATAAGTCCCCAATGAGTAAATTGTGGAAGTCTTCAGTTCTGTTCACCATATTATTTGTAACAGTTAATGGTTTGGTTTATTTGTTTGTTTCTTTGTTTCTTTGTTTGTTTGATTGTTTCAATACTCCATAGAGCAGGGATGGCCAACTATGGCCTCTTTACGACATGTGGACTTCAAATCCAGAATTCCTGAACCAGCATGGCTGGCTCAGAAATTATGGGAGTTGAAGTCCACAGGTCATAAAGGTAAAGGTTCCCCTCCCACATATGTGCTAGTCGTTTCCAGCTCTAGGGGGAGGTGCTCATCTCCATTACAAAGCCGAAGAGCCAGCGCTGTCCAAAGACGTCTCCGTGGTCATGTGGCTGGCTTGACTAAATGCCAAAGCCACACAGAACGCTGTTACCTACCCATCAAAGTGGTCCCTATTTTTCTACTTGCATTTTTACTTGCTTTCGAACTGCTAGGTTGGCAGAAGCTGGGACAAGTAACGGGAGCTCATTCCATTACACAGTGCTAGGGATTCGAACCACCGAACTGCTGACCTTTCTGATCGAAAAGCTCAGCGTCTTAGCCACTGCATCCCCCACAGGTCATAAAGGGGCCATAATTGACCACCTGGCCTAGAGTTGGAATTAAGCAGTCATATAAATATAAATGTAGAAATAAATAAAAGCATATCATTGAAGCTTTGTGTTTTTTCCTATGAGTTATGGCATGGTTTTGAAATTCAGGACAGTGGCTGCTGTCCTGAATTTCAACCACCTCCTTGTGGACAATCCTGAAAGAGAAGATGATGGGTGGGGATGCAGATGAACATTTGGACGGGACCAGTGTACTCAACCCTTCACTCCATTTATTTTTTAGGAGGTTTATTGAAGAGGGTTACAGTGACTGGCATTACAATCATCTGTAAGTTCCATGGCTGAATAGGAAGCTGGAAATCCCATCACATACCCATGCAATAAAACCCAAGTTTAACTTTGATTTTATAACTTAAGCAAAAGGAAACCAGCTGGATTTCAATGCCAAGAGTCAAGTTTGACTCAAGGAAGAATACCTCTTCAACACTGTCTCTAAGTATTCTGAAAAAAACAAACTCAATAGCCAACTCAAACACTAGACTGAAAAGTGAGGCTAGTGTACATAATTTGTAACAACCTAGCCCTGTCTAAATTTAATTTCAGTGATGATCTCACAAGGTGGCCTTCAGTAAAGCCTCTTTCTTAACACCTTTAATTATTGCCAGGAATCCTGTGAAAGTCTATTTAACCAGGTTTCCTGAGTAAGCTGAAATTGGCTGGGTTCTTATATAACTCCTGGAGAAAAGTCTATGCATGTAGTTGCTAAGAGTTATGACCAAGCTGATGGCACATAATAAATTTTTTTATTATACTTAATACCAAAACATAGCCCATAGTTTACAAGCAACATTATGTCTTGAATCATGCAGGGTGGTAAGAAATAGGACAGACTTTGCACATTCTGAGTCAAGGTTTGTTAAATAAGCAGCAACTGGCCAGTTCCAAACTTGAAAAGAAAAACTAAACCATGGTTTATAAAGTATAGTACAGAGAGTCCTCAACTTACAACTGTTTGTTTAGTGACCTTTCAAAGTTACAACCGCACTAAAAAAAGTGACTTATGACTATTTTTCATACTTACGACTGTTACAACATCCTCATGGTCATGTGATCAAAATTCTTGGCAACTGACTCACATTTATGATGGTTGCCGTGTCCCAGGATTATGTGATCAACATTTTGCAACCTTCTGACAAGCAAACTCTACGGGGAAGCCAGAATCACTTAACAAATGTGTAACTAACAAGTGAAGTGATTCATTTAACAACTGTGGCAAGAAAGGTCATAAAATGGGGCAAAATTCATTTAACAAATGTCTTGCTTATCAACAGAAATTTTGGACTCAATTGTGGTCGTAAGTCAAGGATTACATGTATCTAATTTCTCATAAACCCCAAATGCAATCTCATTGTGTCTTAGTATATTGTGTGAACCCAGGCATTGTGGCTTATTGAACAACTATGGCTTAATAATAGGTATAAATCAAATCTACGGGATGGCCACTGAGTCACCCAAAGCATTAAGTATCATAAAATTCTATATAATACTATTTAAATAAAAAAACTGGATATAAACCTCAAGGAGATCTTTGGGGGGGAAATCTGCAATTGTTAGGTAGTAGCTAAGATTTTTGCTCTAAAAGAAAGAATCCAGCCTTGATCTAAAGGAAACACTTGCCTTGTTAGTGTCAATCTAAACTTCTTAATTGGAGGCATTGGGCTGAATAGATATGAATGTTTGCGGTGAATCATGTTATTCTGGATTTTCTTTTTTGGCACACAACCCAACATGCAACTACTGAAGTCAATAGAAAAATGAGTTGTATTCAGTGATTAACTCAAGTAATAATAAAAAAAGAGAAGAAAACATTCCTTGTGTTTTCCAATATATGTTGGGCTCTGTGCCGGAAAATATTCAGGCTCCGGATGCAAACAATAGGCATCAGATCAGCCTTAAGCACCATCTGGAGGGAAGAAAGCTGCCCTTTCTTTTCGCACTACACTACACAGAGGCTGCAACCTTTTTCCTACTGAAAGTCCCCATGAAATTATAATTGCATTATTCAATATACTCATGTCTCAAATTAGGCTGCATGCCGTCCTGCATTTGGGGTGGCCCTAATCCCACAATATGCTGCTATATTCCCGCAACGTTTTAAACTTGTGTGTGTATTGTATGTGGTAGCTGTTGCACCTGTAACTGTTTTATTATTTTATTCATTTAGTAGATCATTATTTTATTGGTAGCTCAATGTGGTGAACATACCTAATACTTCCTCCTCCTCCTATTTCTCTCAATAGCAACAACCCTGTGAGATGAGTTGGGCTGAGAGTGATTGGCCCAAGATCACTCAGCTAGCTTTCATGACTAAGGCAGGACTAGAACTCACAGCCTCCTGGTTTCTAGGCCAGCCTCTTCACCATCACACCAAACCAGCTGTAAAGCCAGGATCCAGAGCTGGCCATTTTCCCCATCATAGGACCTCTACCGGTGGCCAGTCCTGGACTTCAACAAATACAGGTTCTTCTGGGAAAAAAAAGAATTGAATGGCACATTTACACAGTGCATCAAACCCTACTATGTTCCATCAGTTACAGTTGGCTCTGTTCATACATTACGCTAAATCAAAGCCCACGGTTTGCTGGTTTGGATCAGAAAGTACAATACTCACATTATGGGTTACTACAGTCTAACCAAACTTAAAGTTGATATCTAATGAAATGGATCATCAATGGATTTTTTTTTGTGCAGCTTAGCATGAACACCCCTCCCCAATTTATGGGATTCTTTGGGGCTGATCTATGGGGCACACACCCTGGAGGGGGAAAGCACAGACAAAAACTTTTCATTGTTCAAACCTGCTTGCATAACTAAAAGTTTGTCGCTTGCTAAATTGAAAATGGGGAGATGCTCTGCTTGCCTTTTGTTTTTAGTTTTTAGTATTTCCCTTAAGCCAGGTGGACATCTTCAACCTCCCCACAGGAGATTTAAATGAAAACTTGATTTACCCATGGGAGATATGCAAGATAATGTGGAAAAAGTAGCAGTTAAATCTTATCAAGTGCAAAATTAAACTGAATTCAGATCCTGGTGTCTTCACGGCCACATGAGAGTACATATAAAACCTTTGCCTTCTTCTGACATGTTTCTGATATATTGGTTCTCTATGGTATGTATCTTTTGATTTGTTTTCAGTTTTATTTATGGATTCTACCCAGACTCACCCATTGTGAGTGGAGAAGTTTTATAAATTCCTGAAACAAACACATATGTTTCCATTTCCCAGTCTCATTCTAGCATATGACTGTAGAATTTCTCAATGGTCTCCCATTCAAGTACTAACCAAATCCAATTTTCTCAAGATGTTTTGTTTTTAATTTAGCTCCCACCCCCCTCAGATCAGCAAAGGGCAACAGACTCCCCAAGTGGGATTTTAAACAGCTTAAGGAACATTAGCAGCCGCTCTGGGGATGTAGTAAATATTACAAGAATTTTCTTAAGCATCTGAGCAATAGATTTAAATGGTATCACATTATTTGCACTCTAGCGACCATTAAAGGGATATATGCACCTGACTGATGATCCCATACATAATTTTAGCCTTGCTGATAGTAAGCTCTCGGTCTCCTTTTATTTCATTTCACTTTATACTGTGCTAATACTGAAGGTGTATCAAATTTGCTTTATTCGGTGAAATAATAACCCTCCTATAATTTTGGCTCAGAAACCATTGACGTTTTTGGAGATTAGCTTGCTGGGACCTGGGTGGAACCTGGAGTCAGGAAAGTCAAGCTTGCATTGAAGAAATTTGGGGGGGAGGAGAAAGAGAGAAGGACTGAAGGTTTGGCAAACACCCAGGTAAACATGAAGTCATGTCTACTCTTTCTACATGCTTGGGGAACTTTATTGGATCACGTGGCAACACTTAATTTTTTAGCATGATGTGGGAAAAGAATCAAGCAGGGGAGAAGTTTTGCACAAACTAAATGACAACAGTTAATAAGCAAGATACTTAAAGGGAAATGCAGGTCCTTTGATGCTGGGTAACACCATGTCCCATTAGCAACAAAGTGCTGCTGAGAAGCTGGCTATGTGCAAAGTCAGATGACTCTTTTTCCATCTTGCGTCTTTGGCAGCCCATCAAGCCGTTTGTCTTTGGCACTTGTGTTCCACCTATGGGCCACACACAGTGGAGGATGCTGAGGAGCCAAAACCAACAGCAACTTTTGGGAGATTTTTTACTTTTGCACTATGTGAAGTGCATTGTGCCACCTGCATTACTAACCTGTCAGCATCAAGACCATTTAATTGCCTGACTGCTTCCCATTTATGGTTTGGCTGCCACTACCTTATATGGTCCCCTCCTGCCCTCAATATTTCTCAGGTGGTTTGCCTGGCAAGCCTCATTTGTGTACCTGACACCTCAGATTGATCGTATTATTTGGGATCAGGAAGGGTTTTCCCCTCCCCTCCCCTCTGCAGAACATATTGATATATGGCTTTTCCAAGAGAAACCAGGAAGATCCACTGAAAAGAGCGTTAGATTTGGATCCAGTTGCATCGTGCCATTCAGTAGAATCTCGCTCTTGCCTCTGCCCCCACCATCTGCTTCCTTAGTTAAAGAATAATATTGAATCCCTTGCTTTGTTTTTGCAAAGACGAATGAACCCAAGCCAAATGAAATATAAAAACGCTTTGCTCATACGTAGACAGAGACATAAACCCCTGTGACAGGGAGTGGGGTGATTCAAATCCAGGGTAGGCTTCAGCCTTGGCAGATTTGCTTTCAAGTGTTATTGTCCATCCTCAAAGGTCCAGTGCTTGCATTTAGGTTTCTGAGCAAAGCTTGATTTCTATTTGCAACCAAACAAGAAAATCATATTATTTGTCACTGCATACCAGCTCCAAATTCTGGGAAGGAGGGAGGGACCTTTTGGCAAGTCCTTCCCTATTCCAGTAATTTCTTTGATCCTATTCACCTTCCTTAGTTTCTGCCTTCCCCTTTCCCTATTTCCTCAACCTTGCCAAACATAATCCATTTTCTTAGTCAATGTTTATATCTTCTAATTGACTCCCCCACCCACTAGCAAATAGAAAACTAGAAGAGGCTGCAAAGGGGTGGCCTGTAATATTTTTTCCACTGAGTATGTGTTGCATTTTCAAGGACTATTATGAGAGGCAATAATGTATCAGTGGGTTGGTTTTTTTTTTCATGCATGGCCTGAAGTGGCTGAAGTACACCCATTGGCTTCTATCGGAAACCTTCCTGTTGAAATAAATGTTCCAGTCTAGTTCCATAATTTATTTTAAGGTTAGGTAGGTTCTATGTCAACACACTGAGCATTGTGAAATGGTTTATTTGCAGAATTTCAACATTTCAATTAATCTTTCTCCACCCCAAATCAATGGGAAAGATGCATTGCCATTGAGCAATGGATCTGTTGTTGAGAAAGACAATTGTGCTTTGTGCACAAAGGTGCTGCTGACTAGGTTCATGCATACTCATTTTTAAACAATTTGTTGAGGTCAAATAACAATTAGATACTTATTTCATGTTACATCCCATTCACAATAGGGGGAACAATTGACAATGTCAATTTTACTATGTGCTTGGCCATAATGTAATTTGTTATGTGAACTCAACCATTGTGATTTGGGCATTATGGCTTAGTGTGATCATTGATGAGCCACGGTGGTGCAGTGGTTAGAGTGCAGTACTGAAGGCTACTTCTGCTGACTCTCAGCTGCCTGCAATTCAAATCTCACTAGGCTCAAGGTTGACTCAGCCTTCCATCCTTCCGAGGTAGGTAAAATGACAACCGAGATTGTTGGGTCTGACTCTGTAAACAGCCCTTAGAAAGGGTTGTAAAGCACTGTAAAGTGATATGTAAGTCTAAATGCTATTGCTATACATACATACATACATACATACATACATACATACATTTGTTTTCTTATGTTTCCGCGGGTATTTATATTTAGGTTTCTTCGGGTATTTTCCCATGTCTTAATAGTTGTGCTTTTATAGCGACGTTTTGGCAGAATCCCATCTGCCATCTTATTTATTTATTAATTCGACTTATATGCCGCCCCCTCTCCGAAAGGACTCGGGGCGGCTTACAGAATAAAATCACACAACAATAAGTTAGATAAAACCAGATTAAACAATCAAGCCGAATTAACACTAAGAACGGAGCATTGAAACTCTAAAAACCACCCCACCCCAGGGTCACAGCCCGGATTGGTTAAACAACCAGGTCTTCAGGTCGCGACGGAAAGTGCGGAGGTCAGGGGCCAGGCGGAGCTCCAGGGGAAGTTGATTCCAGAGGTCAGGGGCCACAACAGAGTAGGCCCGTCGTCGGGGGACCGCCAGCCGGCACTGTCCGGCTGACAGGACCCCAAGGAGCCCCTGTCTGTGAGATCGTACAGGGCGGTTAGTGTTCGATGCCAGCAGCAGTCGCTCCCTTAAATAATAGGGACCCATGTCGTGAAGGACTTTGTATGTTAAAGTTAGAACCTTGAACCTCACTCGAGCGCAACCGGCAACCAATGCAGGCCGCGCAGGAGGGGGACGACATGGGAGAACCGGGGAACTCCCATCACCACCCGCGCCGCGGCATTTTGCACCAGCCGCAATCTCCAGATGGTGTGCAAGGGCAGTCCTAGATAGAGAGCGTTGCAGTAGTTGAGTCGCGAAGTAACAAGGGCGTGAGTGACCATACGCAGGGCATCGCGGTCCAGAAACGGGCGAAGCTGGTGAACCAGCCGGACCTGGGCAAAAGCCCCCCTGGGGCTTGTGTACTGGGTTCTTTTTTTAATCATGTGTCTCAGGCTTGGCAGCCATTTTCTGTTTGAATTTGGTGCTGGCCCTGTGTTTTATTTGAATGGTCCTCTCTTCATCCCTATTGGCTAGGAGTCTAGGTCTGTGTTCATTGGTCTTCGAGTTGCTGTGTTCTTGATTAGCTGGCAACATTGTATTTTGTGTATTGGGGGCGTGTTTGGGTTGGAGGTATTGGGGGGGGTTGTTTGTGTCCAGGTGTTTGTATTGTGGTACAGATATCCTTTTGTTGTGAGTGCAGGCTTCCAGATGATTGATAGTCTGCTGGAGTCATCTCTTTTATTCATACTATTAGGTCTTTTATCAATTTCTATGGCTTCTCTGATGATTCTGTGGCTGGGGTTTTCTATAGTAACTATGGTTTTGGTGCCATTGAAGTTGATGCTATGACCTGTGGCTTTCATACGTTGGACTAGTGAGGAAGTGTGTTCCAGCTTTTTTATTCAATTCTTGTGTTCTTCAAGGCGGGTATAGGACAAACCAATAGAAAAATAAGTACCTGCCTTGAAGAACACAACAATGCAGTAAAAAAGCTGGAACAAAAGCTAGGCCAACGATCGTGCTGACTGGGGAATCCTGGGAGTAAGCTCTTATCTTACTGAAAGGAAACTAAGTTGGGAAAGGCTGGGATAAAGAAAGCCAGTGCAGTGATAAGTTTACTGAAAAGATGCCATGGCTTCTTCACAATCACGAGCTACCTTCTCAGAGTTAAGCTGCTGTGCGATTGTTTATTTAAAAGACATCCAAGATGTTGGCCAACCCATTGAACAACTGATCTACTGATTATTGTGTATTCTATTCACAGCTCCCTGAAGTCCAGCATGTGGGGTAGCAATGCATACAGTATTGGACTTAACCTTGGCACAATTTACGTCTTCAGATTTATGATAGATGTAATTCACGCACCAGCCTTGATAATGCCACAAAGGCTTATTTCTCTGGTCGGCTCTTTGAAGATTGTTAAGTGCATAGATGGTCCTTTCTCTGTCCCCCAATGTTTTGATTCTGTTCCCACGGTACAGGACAAAAAGAGAAAGAGATGCTCATTGAAATGATGCATTGCACTGGCAGCTGTACCCACAAACCACTTAAGACAAATTACTTGGATTTTAGTTGCTTTAGTGCCACGGAAATCAATGGAGTGAAGTTGGCTTGCATCCAGAAATGACACTGTGCCAAATGTAATTCCTACAAGGATGTCTTCAAACTGAAAACTTCATTTCTATCCTGTCAACGCTCCACATCAAACCCACATGCAAACCCACAGAGAATGGAAATAAGGCTGCAAAAATTTTAAATGTTCTCTAAAAGCATCCCTTTCTAGCAAAACTACATTTACTGGCCAATAAAATATAGTTTTTCTTCTTTTTAGGGTTTTTTTTTTTCTGCTTATGTCCTTTTTCATTCTAACTTTTATTTTTAGGTAAATAGAGTTTGGCTGCAAACTAATGGATAGTTCAGGTACTTAAATCCCATTGAATTTAGGAGGAATTGAACTGCCTAATTCCATACAGGTAGTCCTAAACTTGCAACTGGTTGCTTAGCGACCATGTTTTCAAGGTTTACCAGTTATGGTAAACCTCCAAAAGGTACTTATGACCCAGATCCAAAGCCCCCCCTCACAGTCACATGGCTGCATTTTGGGTGCTTGGCAACCATCCTGCATGTACAGCCATTTGCAGCATTCTGCAGTCACATGACTGCGATTTACAATGTTTTTCCTCTAAAACCGGCATTTATTCCTGGTTTCCAATAAAAACCACCCACAGCGAACAATCAGTTCACTTAATGTCTGCAGTGTTGGTGTAACCACCACCACAACCAAGATTGTAAAATCAGGAGAGTCATGTGGTGCAGGCTCCATCACAGTCATAAGTCGAGGACTAACTGTATGCTGCGTTGAGGCATTTGTCATTCCTCCAACAGGTTTAATAGTCTGAATGCTGATTCTAAACTTGGGAAACAAGCTTTCCTTTCCCTTCAGCTTCTATCAATTTCAAATGAAGTATAATGTATGAAGCAAACAGTGAATTTTCTTAATACTGGAGGGTGTATGTTCCTTTTGTTTTGTTCATAATGTGCCCATCTGATTCAAACCTTATGTTACTACTTGTCTCATGATAGTATCTATTAAAAGAACCCATGCCATTATCAAATGTTCTTTTACAGCTCTGACCACTTTATGCTTTCATATTAAGTCTCGCTCTTGGCAAGTGCCGTTGACCTGTTTCCTTGCATTTAAACCCATCCACATCGGTCTACATATTTTCTTTTCCCTCTAATTTGCCACTTGTATTCCCCCTTGTGCTGCTTTTATTCTGTGCAAGCTAATTATTTCTCCACTTCTAGAACTGAAAAAATAAATAAATAAATAAATAAAATAAATACAAAAATACAAAAATATGCATATACCCACATATATTATATGACACAAAGAAACAACACAGTCTAGTTCGGATGTATACATGTACATAGCAAGAAAAAAGAATCTTGTGAGTTTACCAGAGGGATGACATAGGGAACAAAGCAGTTACAGAATCTGGTAGCCCTGCTAGAAATACTTCGAAACCTCTTCTCAGAGGG
The DNA here is from genome assembly GCA_009733165.1 of Naja naja. NCBI lineage: Eukaryota > Metazoa > Chordata > Lepidosauria > Squamata > Elapidae > Naja > Naja naja. The sequence continues at coordinate 46,428,161 of CM019149.1, forward strand.
GAGCAACAGAAAAAGATTGTAAAGGGTGTGTGGGGGATCTCTAACAATGCTTTGAGCTCTAAGCACATAGTGCTTATAAACAGTATCCTGAATAACAGAAAGTGAGCTTCCTATAATGTTCTCAGCTGTCCTTACCACTCTCTGTATGGACTTTCTACCTGAGGCACTGCTGCCACCAAGCCAGACAATGATGCCATTTGTTAAAACGCTTCTATTGTGCCTCTGTAGAAAGTGGCCTGGAGAGAAAAATGTACTCTCCTCATCCAACACAGGAAATGCAGATGCTGCTTTGCATGTTTCACTAAGGATGACATCTGTAAAGATGTTATCCTTAGTGAACATAGTAAAAATTGCTGCATTTTCTATGTGAATAATTTCAAAAGGTTTTATGTTGACGTTTTCTCACTTGAGGTCCTTAATTGTCTAGAAACTCCCAGAATTGTTAGACATCTGGATGTAGCTTGGGTATACAGTATAACAACTATATTCTTTGTTACTTTATTTTCTTGACCTTATTCAGATGAACATGAATGAATGAATATCACTTTTTGGTTTGCATATTGTGTTAATCCATCATACGGCCATGATGTGATGTTTGAGCCCAACCAACCAATGTAATCATGGTTCGTGGCATAGCATTATTTACGTATCCAGTTATTTGACTTATATTCCATATTTCTTTTGGGGACTTAAGACAGGATTCATAGCATTCCTTCATCCAATTTCCACTTACAACAACTACCTGTTGAAATTGTTCTATCTGAAACACGGTGACTGGCTTGGATCTCCCAAGTGGCTAAGAGTAAACCTGAACCTGGATTTTCTCCATCCTAGTCCAGCACCCCAGTATGGTGATATGATGACCTATCCAACATACCATGCTTATAATAAACCTTGCCTTGGGAAGGCTGTGAAAACCTATCCATTGAAATAAGGGAATTTTGCAATTGGAACATGGTATTTCATCAAATCAGCTGGGAAGGTGGCAGCTGCAACTTTGGTATGATAGAAATTGGCAGAGAACAATGGGCATCAGCTTTTATTAAAGGCCCTGGAAAGCATACCCAAGCTGCTATTTCCCTTCTCCAGCTATAAAGTATTAAAAAGGAAGATGGCCAAGCTATGGTAGAAGATGATTCAAATCAAATGCATCTTTTGATGAGGCTCATACTTAATGCGCGGCCCAGTAAGATTGTGCTCAGCTTGATGGTTCACATCCAAGTCTCTTCATACACTTGGACTGATTTCAGAAAACACAGGGGTGAGAGATAATTGCCAACCACATGCAGGATCTGTCAAGCTATAATTAACACGCTTCGTTTATTCTAATTGCTTCACTCAGGCTACTTACTGTGTGTTTTAATTGGAAAACAATTTACCAGTACACTCTTAAACTGTAATTCATATTTTATGTGTGTTAACTAGATGATACACCACCGCATTTGGATTAAGGAAGACAATCTCGGTACTAAATATAGAAGGAGATACTGACATACTGTGAACTTTAGTAATTAAATCTCTATGTAGAACCTGCTCAAATGTTCTTTCCATTTCAGCCAAAGCTCTGAGCCTTAGGAATCTTGCATGTCTAAATTTGCATTTATTATATACTTTAGAAGTCTTTTAGGATTAAGTTACTCAGAAGAGACTCATCATCATGGCTCTTTCCTGGGTCTAGTACCAGGATTTACATCCTGAAATATGTCATACACAATCAGGAAGGTTGTAACTTCAAGCCTTTATGTGAACCAATATTCTGTCCCTAAGGTATCCTGCAAGCGATAGGTCCAGACATGTTTTTTTCACCAGAAGGCTGCTAGAGAGGGACAAAGAGAAAGAAGAGCTGGAAAAAAGGGGAGGGATAAAAAAGAAATTAAGAAATAAGAAAGGCCACAGTGCAGCTTTTGTCTTTTCTACTATCATCTCTCTTTTTCTACTAGGTAGAATGCTAATTTTGTTCATCTCCATTTTCTTCTGGGGTGTGTGCCCCAACAGACTGTAGCTGAGTGAATATTTAAAAAAATGCTCACCTCTGCTGCCAGATAAGTGTTATGTATGCAGGTTTAAAGTCATTGGTTTAGTTTTTTTTAAATTACATTTATATGCCGCCCTTCTCCGAAGACTCAGGGCAGCTTACAATTTTTGGGATACAACTCAGTGTGCTCAGCAATAGCCTTCATTCCACTGTATATGCCTGCTTATTACTAAGCGGCATTTTTACAAAGTCAGCTTATTGCCCCCAACAATCTTGGGTCCTCAATTTACCTACCCCGAGAGGATGGAAGGCTGAGTCAACCTTGAGCCTGGTGGGATTCGAGCCTACAGTAATTACAGGCAGCTGGAACTTAAATGCAGGCATTTAACAGCCTGAGCCACCAAGGCCCACTGAGCCACTGTTCTTGTAAAATATAAGAAATGATTGGTTTAAAAAGTGCGGGAAAACCCTGCACTCTGATTGGCTGGCAACTGCGGCTGCTTGCTATAATAGCAGCTGCAGCCCAGCCAAAGCGGGTCCGTTCTGAGCTGTAGTCACTAATAAACAAAGAGTTTGAAGCACTCCGCATCTGTCTCTTCATGCAAACTGGTGGGATCTCCCTGAAGAAGAAGGCAACGCGGAACAGAAGGAGAGCGAGATGGCTGCGCTGAACACCTCCCCAGCCCCGTTCGATCCGACGGCAGAAGACTGGGAGTTGTATGCAGATCGTTTCCAAATGTATCTGGAAGGAAACGATCTCGCCGACATTTCCGAGAAGCGGAAGAGGGCAGTCTTTCTCACGCACTGCGGTCCGGCAGTTTTCAAGATGGCGAAGGCATTGGCGAGAGCTGCAGATGTGAAGGCAATGGAATGGCCTGACTTAGAAAAGTTGTTAAGAGCCCATTACGCGCCACAAGTATCGTGCCTCATTAAGAGACACGAGTTTTACCATCGGGATCAAGGGGAAAGCGAAAACGTAAACGACTTCATGGCAAGTTTAAGAGACATTGGGGGGTGCATGCAAATTTAACAATTTAGAAGAGGCCATGCATGATCGATTTGTTCTGGGCCTTAAAGACAAGGTGCTTCAGAGCAAGTTATTACTAAGACCTAAGATCACGCTGAAGGAAGCAATAGAAGAGGCCTCTTCAGCAGAAGCTACCAAGTCCTCAGCAGCAGCCATGAAGAAAATCAACAAGGCCACAAGCCATCCTGATGTGGAAAAGTCCACAACAACTCATTGTGAGCAAATAGATTCTGAGTCAGACTGTAGTGAGGTGGAGGAAGGAATTTTCAGACTCAGAATGGAGCGGAAAAAGAAAGACCTGGGAAGAAAGAGGCAAGATTTCAACTGCAGAGGGTGTGGGGAAGCCACCCCGCACTGAATGCAAGTTTTAGACACCATTTGCCTCCGTTGTGATAAAAGAGGACATCTAGCAAGAGTCTGCAAAGCATCCAGAACTCCACCCAACAGAAGAAAGTTTTCTACAAGCAAAGACAAAGAATTCAGGCCCAACAATCTAAGTGAAAAGATGGGGCGCAGCACAGAAGCAAATGGGAAGAATGAGACTCATCAAACAGTCACCATTGGTCATTCATCACCTCTAAGAAGCAGAAAAGTGCATATCAAGGTACTTATTGAAGGAAGGCCTTGCCAAATGGAAGTGGACTCAGGCTCATACCTATCTATGGTGTCATGGGACACTATTCACAGACTTCTTCCCAACATCCAAAAGAAGCACTTCAAGAAGCAAGCACTGACTCTTAAAGACTACCAAGGGAACAAGATTCCAGTAGTTGGAACAAGAGAATTCAACGTGAAGTTCAAAGGCCACACCAAACACCTACCACCGACCATCGTGGACAAGGACCGCCCAAGTCTGCTGGCCCTTGAGTTGGTCAACCCGCTGGGCATCGAGGTGACTGGCATCAATCATGTGAGCAACACTGAGTGGGAAGAGGCCTTGAAGTCTGAGTTTCCAGAGGTCTTCAGCAACGGATTAGGCAAGTACTTGGGGACCCCTATCTCCTTTAACCTAGATCCCAAGGTACAACCAATCCGTTTAAAACCCAGAAGGGTCCCATTTGCCTTAAAGGAAAAAATTGATGCACAATTAGATAAACTAATAGTCCAAGGGGTTTTAGAGCCCACTGATCACTCCAGGTGGGAGACACCCATAGTCACACCAGTCAAGGCTGATGGGTCAGTGAGAATCTGTGGAGACTACAAGGGGACATTGAACCATGCGCTACATCAGAGCACATATCCAGTTCCAGTAGTGCATCATTTATTACATTCCCTTGGAGGGGGCACAGTTTTTGCCGAGTTGGACCTGGCACAGGCATATCAACAATTAACAGTTGATGATGCCACTGCAGAGGCCCAAACCATTGTAACCCATAGAGATGCTTTCAAATGCAAAAGGTTACAGTTTGGAGTAAGCATGGCACCAGGCATCTTCCAAAGCCTTATGGAAAGAATGTTACAAGGGTTGCCAGGGGTGGTGCCCTATTTTGATGACGTTTTAATTTCTGCTGAAAATGATATTCAGTTACATGAGAGACTCAGGGAAGTCTTAACCAGATTCAAGAAAGTGGGGTTAAAAGTCAAAGAAGAAAAATGCACACTTCGAACAGATAAAGTGGAATTCTTGGGTTACATGATTGATAAACATGGCATCCACCCCACAGAGGCAAAAGTTCAGGCAATCAAAAAAGGCCCCAGGCCAAAATGCAAAACAGATTTGCAAGCATTCTTGGGACTCATTAACTTTTATCATATGTTTCTACCTCAGAAGGCAACCATTGCAGAACCCCTACATAGGTTGCTGGACAAGAAATCTGTTTGGGTCTGGGGGAGGAAGGAACAAGCAGCATTTAACAATATCAAGAGACAAATCACGTCTGATGCTGTGCTGATACAGTTCTCTGAGAATTTTCCTGTTATTCTGACTTGTGATGCCTCCCCTTTTGGAGTGGGGGGGTATTGAGCCACGTGCTTCCCAGCGGGAGGGAAGCTCCTATTGCATTTTACTCTCGCACTTTGACCAAAGCTGAGAGGAACTACAGCCAACTGGACAAGGAAGCCTTGGCAATTGTGGCAGCTCTCAAGAAATTCCATGAGTATTTATATGGGAGAACATTTACTGTTGTCACAGATCACAAACCTCTTCTAGGCATTGTGGCAGGAGGCAAACCAACGTCCACAATCCTGTCACCAAGAATGCTGAGATGGACTGAATTTCTTGCTGCTTATTCATACAAACTGATCCACAGACCTGGTAAAGACATTGGGCATGCAGATGCTTTGAGTCGCTGCCCACTTCCTTCAAACATTCAGGACCCTGTTCCTGAGACTCACACCATTTTTCTAGAAACTGTTGCCAAGCTTCCAGTACATGCTGTTCAAATTGCCAGAGAGACTGTCAAAGACACTTTATTGGCTCCTGTTATAGGCTGGATTAAGAAGGGTTGGCCACTTCAAGATCTACCTCAACTTGCCCAACCTTTCAAATCCAGGCAAACTGAATTATCTGTATTAAGAGGATGTATTTTGTGGAGTAACAGGGTGGTTATTCCTGCAAAACTACAAAAAGAGGTTTTGGAAATGTTACATGAGGGTCATCCGGGGATTGTCAGAATGAAGGGATTGGCCAGGAGTTATGTATGGTGGCCAGGTATTGACAAAATGGTTGAAAACTGGGTTGCATCTTGTTCCAACTGTCAGGTAGTCAGGCCTGCCCCACCTCTCACCCCCACACAGGAATGGGAATGTCCTAGGGGTCCATGGTCCAGGATTCACATGATTTTGCTGGCCCTACCAGAGGGCACACTTTCCTTATTATAGTTGATGCATATTCCAAATGGCTAGAGGTTTTCCCTATGGCATCCACCACAACTGAAGCTGTCATCAAACAGCTTAAAAAGCTTTTTGTAACTCACGGGTTACCTGATGTTCTTGTTTCTGACAATGGCCTTCAATTTACATCCAACCTTTTTGAATCATATCTAGCATAACAGGGTATCAGACATGCCCTGACAGCCCTGGGCATCCTTCGCTAACGGCCGGGCTGAACATATGGTACGATTTACCAAGGAAAACTTCAGCAATTGGGTCCAGGGGATATCACTGAGAAAGTTGAAAACTACTCAGTGTCCAGCATATCACTCCCAACCCCTCAACTAATTTGTCCCCAGCTGAATTGTTGATAGGTAGGAAACTCAGGTCTCCCTTGATTGCCTTCATCCCACTTACGCACCCAACGCACCACTAGATTCCACTAGCAAAATTAGCACATTCACTGTGGGTGATTCTGTTTATGCTAAGAACCTTATGGGTGAACCATTATGGATTCCTGCTGAGATAACCCAAATCACAGGCCCCAGGTCTACAGGGTACAAACAGAGGATGGTGTCCTCTGGAGCAGGCACATTGATCAGTTAAGATCCAGATTACCTCAGGAGCATCTCTTTGCTCCTCTCCTGGTCCCATACCTACTGCCTCCTCTAGGGGAAGGGAGGATCATGAGTGTAATCAGCAAGCAAGAATCAACCCCATGTGTAACGAGCTAACACAACAGGAACTATCCCAAAACCTGTCACAGTACCAACAACCATTTTCACAAATGGAAGATTGCACATCACTACCTGATTTGGGTGCTGACATTGGGTTGGAGATGGATTGGGAGGAGAGACCAGGTTGTAGTAACCAAACAGGTTCTACCATTACAAATAGTCCTAGTAAGGAAATGTCAGCAGACACATTTCCTCCCTCACAAGCTGAGAACCTTAAAACATCTGAACCACATAGGTCTCAACATAACATAAGAGCCCCACCTATTTAAAAGAATACATTAGATAGGCTGGGGTTTGAGTATGGACTGAACCCTAGGGGGAGGTGTGTTATGTATGCAGGTTAAAGTCATTGGTTTAGTTTGAACTGTTCTTGTAAAATGTAAGAAATGATGGTTTAAAAAGTGCGGAAACCCTCACTCTGATTGGCTGGCAACTGCGGCTGCGCTATAAGTAGCAGCCACAGCCCAGCCAAAGCGGGTCCATTCTGAGCTGTAGTCACTAATAAACAATGAGCTTGAAGCACTCGCATCTGTCTCTTCATGCAAACATAACAATAAGGATAAGCCATTGGTAATTTGGAGATAACCATTTGAAATAGTGGCTGGAGTGTTGCCCTTGGGATGGAGATGTGGGTTTGATCCGGGTTGGGCTGCTGGGGTTCGCAGGGGTTCGGGAGTGCCCCTAGCTAAGATTCTGTGGAGTTCGAGAACCGCAAATCCCATCCTGGCTGGCCCGCCCACCCCACCCACCCCCCCCAAGAGTCCCTATGTGGCCCATTTTGGATGCAGGTAAGTGGAAGGTGTATGTGGAGGCTCGGCAAGGGTGAAAAACTTGGAAGTCGGGAAGGGCGGAAATAGGCCTGTTTCTGGCTTCCAGAGAGCCACCAGAGTTCGGGGAGGGAAAAATGCCCCTCCACATTGTGGTGGTGCAGGAGGCTGACTAGGCCACGCCTGTCATGGCCACGCCCACCCAGCAACTGGGAAAGAACCCTTGCTTCAAAATTTTGAAGCCTACCTCTGGTTTGATCCTTGATTAGCTTGAAACTCCTCAGCTCAGTTATCCAGCAAAAAGCAGCAAGCATCTTATAGACCTATTTTGCTGTGGAAATATGACGATCTTAAGCAAAGGAAAAGAAGCATGTACTAATTAAGCTTTGAAGAATCCAAAAGGTGGATTTGCCAGTCTTTTCGAAAGAAGAAAGCCAAATATTTTCTCTCCTATCTAATGGAGGTGACATATTCTGAATCATGAAAGATCAAAGACGTGAAAGGTGAAGTCTTCTTGGAAATGATTTTGACTTTTGCTAGCTTGATGAAAAGCCAAATGATGAAAAAGGATTTGTTTGCTTTCATTGGGAACTTTGGCTCATTTTTTTGTATTCCTAATCTAGCCAATGGGATTTCCAGGCAATCTCCCAATCACAAGTAGGATTGAAGCTGCTTAGCATTCTGAGATCATCAAAGGGGATCTAATTGTTGTCATCTCCTTGGGGAATATAACTCAGTATCTTTTTTTTCCCCCAAAAAAGGAAGAGTGACATTATATGGAAATTCTAACTCGTGGCGAATGAATAAGCACTAATGGTTTTCAGATTTTACTATTGTTTGTGGTATGCAGAGAAAAAAAATAAAGGGAAAAATAGATTTGTATGGACTATTCAGATTCATCAGTACGCGGATGATACCCAGCTGTACATCTCCACCCCAAACCAGATCAGCTATGCCCTCTCCCTGATGACCGGTGCTGGATGCGGTACGGATCTGGATGAGCGGGAACATGCTTCGACTCAACCGGCCAAGACTGAGTGGCTGTGCATATCAGGTTCGGCCCAGTCAGGATTGTCCATCATTGGCCATAGGGGGAGAGGTGTTGCCCCCTGTGGATAGGGCGCGGAATCTGGGGCTCCTCCTGGATGTACGGCGCCGGTTGGAGGAGCAGGTGGGGGCCGTTGCGGGGGGCCTTTGCCCAGCTCCGCCTTGTTCGACAACTTCGCCCTTTTCTGGACCGGGGACGCCCTGCGCACAGTCACTCATGCCCTGTTACCTCTAGACTCGGACTACTGTAACACTCTCTATTTAGGACTGCCCTTGCATACCATCCAGAGATTGCAGCTGGTGCAGAATGCGGCAGCGCGGGTGGTGATGGGAGTTACCGGTTCCCATGTTACCCCCTCCTGTGCTGTTGCATTGGTTGCCGGTTGCACTCCGGGTGAGATTCAAGGTTTTAGTGCATACAAAGTCCGCACGACATGGGTCCTCAATATTTAAGGGAGTGTCTTCTTCCAATATCAAATGCTGGCCCGCCCTGTGCGAGCACATAGGCAGGACTTCCTCAGGGTCCCGTCGGCATGGGTCAATGCGGTTGGGTTCCCCGGCGGCGAGTGTATTCTGTTGCGGCCCCTGACCTCTGGAATCAACTGCCCTTGGGGCTCCGTCTGTCCCCTGACCTCCGCACCTTCCGCCGCGAGTTAAAGACTGGTTATTTGACAACCGGGCTGTGACCCCTTCTTGGGGGAGGGATGGATTTAATGTTATTACTGTAACTGGTTTTAGTATTTGCGCTTGTAATTAGTTTAATCACTTTTTAAGTATTTATTGTCTTGTTTTTAGTTGTGAGCCACCCGAAGTCTTGGAGATGGGGTGGCATACAAGTTCCATAATAAATAAATAAATAAATTTCACGTACTTTATATGCACAGATATGTCTTGTCATATTAGGAAAGGTCATGCCAAGGCAGATTTTTATGGATAAACACTTTGGGGTTCCTGATAGTCTCTTCTTAAACCTGTCTTCAAACTGGATTTTGACTGGAAGACCCTTGTAAAAAGGATGA
>CM019149.1:46438543-46453247 GCA_009733165.1 Naja naja
CCTAAGATCACGCACTGAAGGAAGCAAAATAGAAGAGGCCTCTTCAGCAGAAGCTACCAAGTCCTCAGCAGCAGCCATGAAGAAAATCAACAAGGCCAAAAAGCCATCTGATGTGGGAAAAGTCCACAACAACTCATTGTGAGCAAATAGATTCTGAGTCAGACTGTAGTGAGGTGGAGGAAGGAATTTTCAGACTCAGAATGGAGCGGAAAAGAAAGACCTGGGAAGAAAGAGGCAAGATTTCAACTGCAGAGGGTGTGGGGGAAGCCACCCCCGCACTGAATGCAAGTTTTTAGACCCTTGCCCTACGTGTGATAAAAGAGGACATCTAGCAAGAGTCTGCAAAGCATCCAGAACTCCACCCAACAGAAGAAAGTTTTCTACAAGCAAAGACAAAGAATTCAAGCCCAACAATCTCAGTGAAAAGATGGGGCGCAGCACAGAAGCAAATGGGAAGAATGAGACTCATCAAACAGTCCCATTGGTCATTCATCACCTCTAAGAAGCAGAAAGTGCATGTCAAGGTACTTATTGAAGGAAGGCCTTGCCAAATGGAAGTGGACTCAGGCTCATACCTATCTATGGTGTCATGGGAACACTATCACAGACTTCTTCCCAACATCCAAAAGAAGCACTTCAGAAGCAAGCATTGACTCTTAAAGACTACCCTGGGACAAGATTCCAGTAGTTGGAACAAGAGAATTCAACGTGAAGTTCAAAAAGGCCACACCAAACGCTACACTGACCATCGTGGGACAAGGAACGCCCAAGTCTGCTGTCCTTGGTTGGTCAACCGCTGGGGCATCGAGGTGATGGCATCAATCATGTGAGCAACACTGAGTGGGAAAGAGGCCTTGAAGTCGAATTTCCAGAGGTCTTCAGCGACGGATTAGGGCAAGTACTTGGGGACCCCTTCACCTTTTAACCTAGATCCAAGGTACAACCAATCCAGTTTAAAACCCAGAAGGGTCCCATTTGCCTTAAAGGAAAAAATTGATGCACATTAGATAAACTAATAGTCCCAGGGGTTTTAGAGCCCACTGATCACTCCAGGTGGGAGACACCCATAGTCACACCAGTCAAGGCTGATGGGTCAGTGAGAATCTGTGGAGACTACAAGGGGACATTGAACCATGCGCTACATCAGAGCACATTCAGTTCCAGTAGTGCATCATTCATTACATCCCTGGAGGGGGCACAGTTTTTGCCAAGTTGGACCTGGCACCGCATATCAACAATTAACAGTTGATGCGATTCCACTGCAGAAGCCCAAAACCATTGTAACCCATAGAGAGCTTCAAATGCAAAAAGGTTACATTTGGAGTAAGCATGGCACCAGGCATCTTCCAAAGCCTTATGGAAAGAATGTTACAAGGGTTGCAGGGGTGGTGCCTACTTGATGACGTTGTAATTTCTGCTGAAAATGACACTCAGTTACATGAGAGACTCAGGGAAGTCTTAACAGATTCAGAAAGTGGGGTTAAAAGTCAAAGAAGAAAAATGCACACTCGCAAAGATAAAGTGGAATTCTGGGTTACATGATTGATAAAACATGGCATCCACCCCACAGAGGCAAAAGTTCAGGCAATCAAAAAAGGCCCCAGGCCAAAATGCAAAAACAGATTTGCAAGCACTTCTTGGGACTCATAAACTTTTTATCATATGTTTCTACCTCAGAAGGCAACTGTTAAGTTTGCATGAAGAGTCAGACGCGAGGAATTCCAGCAAAGACTTTATTAATGACAACAGCTCGAATGGACCCGTCCGGTAAGGCTACGGCTGTTTATAGCCGCAGCCGAAGCTGCTAGCCAATGGGAGTGCAGGGTTTCTTCCCGCACTATTTAAACCAATACCATTTGACATTTTACAAGACCAATTCAAATAAACCAATAACATTTAAACCTACATACATAACACCCCTCCCCACTAGGTTCAGTCCATACCAAACCCCAACCTATCTAATGTATTCCCTTAAATAGGTGGGGCTCTTACGTGTACGCTGAGACCTTCGTGGTTCAGAATCTTTATTGTTCTCACCAGTGAGAGGGGAAATGTGTCTGCTGACATTTCCCTGTTAGGACTTCCTGTGAAAGAAGACCCTGTTAGACTGTTAGAATCTGGTCTCTCCTCCCAACCCATCTCCATTCCAATGTCAACACCCAAGTCTGGTAGTGATGTACAATCTTCCACTTCTAAGGATGGATCTAGGCATTGTGACAGGGTTCGGATGGTTCCTGTCGAATGACTCTACTTCTAAGGATGGATCTTGGCATTGTGACAGGGTTCGGGATGGTTCCTGCCGCAATGGCTCGCTACACAAGGGTTGATTCCTGTTTGCTGATATTCCTCCTGTTCCTCCCCTTCCCCTAGAAGAGACATCAGGTGAGGGACCAGAGAGGCATGTTCCTGAGTGAACCGGGATCTAAGTTGGTCAATGTGCCTGCTCCAGAGGAGGCCATCCTCTGTTTGAACCCTGTAAGAAAGAGGGCCAGTGATGTGAGTTATTTCAGCAGGAATCCACAAAGGTTCACCTGTAAGGTTCCTAGCATAGACAGAATCTCCCACACTGAAAGAACGAACTTTGGAAGTGGAATCCAGTGGTGTATTGGGTGCATAAGTGGGATGAAGTCGGTCAAGGGAAGACCTAGTTTCCTGCCCATTAACAACTCTGCTGGGGACAAGTTAGTTGATGGGCTAGGAGTGATGTGTTGAACACTAAGAAGCTTTTCAAGCTTTCAGAGATGTCCCCAGGACCCAGCTGCTGAAGCTTTTCTTTGGTAAAGCGCATACGTTCAGCCCGCCGCTCAAGGGTGCCCAGGGGCTGTAAGGGCATGTCTGATGCCCTGTTGAGCTAGAAAGGATTCAAAAATGTTAGACGTGAATTGAGGGCCATTGTCAGAGACAAGGACATCTGGTAACCCATGGGTTACAAAGAGCTTTTTGAGCTGCTTGATAACAGCCTCAGTAGTAGTAGAAGTCATGAGAATAACCTCTAGCCATTTGGAGTATGCATCAACAATTACTAGAAACGTGTGCCCTCTTGTAGGACCTGCAAAATCAATGTGGATTCTAGACCATGGGCCCCTAGGACATTCCCATTCCTGTGTGGGGCGTGAGGTGGGCAGGCCTGACTACCTGGCAATTGGGACAAGATGCAACCCAGTTTTCAACCATTTTGTCAATACCTGGCCACCATACATAACTCCTGGCCAAACCTTTCATCCTTACAATCCCAGGATGACCCTCATGTAACATTTCCAAAACCTCCCTTTGCAGTTTTGCAGGAATAACCACCCTGTTACCCCACAAAATACATCCTCTTAATACAGATAATTCAGTTTGCCTGGATTTGAAAGGTTGAGCAAAGTGAGGTAGATCTTGAAGAGGCCAACCTTCTTAATCCAGCCCATAACAGGTGCCAACACAGCATCTTTGGCAGATTCTCTGGCAATCTCAGCAGCATGGACTGGAAGCTTAGCAACGGTCTCCAGGAAAAAGGTGTGAGTCTCAAGTTCACAGTCCTCCTTGTGGCAAGGTAGTGGGCAACGACTCAGTGCATCAGCATGTCCAATGTCCTTGCCAGGCCTGTGAATCAGTTTGTAGGAGTAGGCTGCAAGAAATTCAGTCCACCTCAGCATTCTTGGTGACAGGATAATAGGTGTAGGTTTGTCTCCTGCCACGATGCCAAGCAAAGGTTTGTGATCTGTAACAATGGTGAATGACCTGCCATACAGATATTCATGAAATTTCTTAACAGCTGCAACAACTGCTAAAGCCTCCTTGTCCAATTGGCTGTAGTTCCTCTCTGCTTTGGACAGCGTGCAGAGTAGAATGCAATTGGGGCTTCCGCCATTGGGAAGCCTGTGGCTCAAAACCCTCCCACTCCAAAAGGGGATGCATCACAAGTCAGAACAACAGGTAAATTCTCAGAGAATTGAATCAACACAGCATCAGACGTGATTAGTCTCTTAATACTGTTAAATGCTGACTGTTCCTTCCGCCCCAGATCCAAGCAGCCTTCTTATCAAGTAAACGATGTAAGGGTTCAGCAATAGATGCTTTGTGAGGTAGAAACATGTGATAAAAGTTAATAAGGCCAAGGAAGGCTTGCAGATCTGACTTGCAACGAGGTTTAGGGCTTCCTTGATCGCTTTAACCTTGGCATCAGTGGGGTGGATGCCCTGTTTATCAATCATGTACCCCAGGAATTCAACTCTGTCTGTTTTGAGAGTGCATTTGTCTTCCTTGACTTTCAAACCTGCTTTTCTGAATCTGGTAAGGACTTCTCTGAGTCTCTCTTGAAGCTGAGTGTCATTTTCAGCAGAGATTAACACATCATCAAAATAAGGCACTACCCCAGGCAGTCCTTGCAACATTCTTTCCATAAGACTTTGAAAAATGCCAGGTGCCACGCTTACTCCAAATTGTAGTCTTTACATTTGAAGGCACCTCTATGAGTCACAATTGTTTGTGCCTCTGCAGTGGCATCATCAACTGTTAATTGTTGATATGCCTGAGCTAAGTCCAGTTTAGCAAATACTGTACCCCTGCCAAGGGAATGGAGCAGATGATGCACAACAGGTACAGGGTATGCGCTCTGCTGCAGCGCATGGTTAAGTGTCCCCTTGTAGTCACCACAGATTCTCACTGACCCATCAGCCTTGACTGGTGTGACTATGGGTGTTTCCCATCTGGAGTGGTCAGTAGGTTCCAAAACCCCTTGGGCGATGAGCTTATCTAATTGTGCATCAATTTTTCCTTTAAAGCAAATGGAACCCTCCTGGGCTTTAAACGAATTGGGGCACCTTGGGGTCTAAACTGAAAGCAATAGGGGTCCCCATATACTTGCCCAGTCCTTCGCTGAAGACCTCTGGAAACTCAGACTTCAAGGACTCTTCCCAGTCAGAACTGCTCACGTGATGGATGCCAGTCACCTCGATGCCAAGTGGCTTGAACCACTCAAGTCCCAGCAAACTTGGGCGATCCTTGTCCACGATGGTCAGTGGCAAACGCTTGGTGTGGCCTTTAAACTGCACGCTGAATTCCCTCGCCCAACTACTGGAATCTTGTTCCCTTGGTAGTCTTTGAGGGTCAGTGCTTGCTTCTGGAAATGTTTTTCTGAATTCTTGAAAGAGTCTGTGTATAGTGTCCCATGACACCATAGATAAATAAGAGCCTGAGTCCACTTCCATGTGGCACGGTCTCCCTTCAATAAACACCTTCACATGTACTTTTCTGCTATTTAAATGTGAAGACTGACCAATGGATATTGTTTGGTGAGTTTCACTCTTGCCATTTGCTTTTGGATTTCCCATTTTTCCAATTAAATTGTTGGGCTTAAAATCTTCCTCAGGAAATTTCTTCCTGAATGGTGGAGTTCTGGATGATTTGCAGACTCTGGCTATATGGCCCCGCTTCTCACAACGTAGGCAAATGGAGTCAAAGAACTTGCATTCAGTGCGGGGTGGCCCCCCACAGCCTCTGCAAACGAATCCTTGCCTGTTTTTTCAGAGTCTTTTCTTTTCTTCTCCATTCTGAGCTTAAAATCCCCTCTTCTTCCTCACTGCTATCCGAATCAGAGTCTATTTGTTTGCAATGAGTTGTTGAGGATTTTTCCCCATCAGAATGGCTTGAGGCCTGGCTCGAGGCCTTGTTAATCTTTTTCATGGCCGCAGCTGAGGACTTGGTGGCTTCTGCTGAAACAGCCTCTTCAATAGCCTCTTTAAGCGTGATTTTTGGTTTCATTAACAGTTTGCTTTGTAAGATCTTATCTTTAAGGCCCAAA
Source organism: Naja naja (assembly GCA_009733165.1). Lineage (NCBI taxonomy): Eukaryota > Metazoa > Chordata > Lepidosauria > Squamata > Elapidae > Naja > Naja naja. The sequence goes on from CM019149.1 coordinate 46,444,329, forward strand.
ACAAACCGATCACGATGGCCTCTTCTACGTTGGTAAAGTCACAAGCACCCCAATGTCCCTTAAGCTTGCCACGAAGTCATTAACACTCGCTATCCCCTTGATCCCGACGGTAAAATTCGTGTTCTTAATGAGGCACGATACTTGTGGGGCGAATGGGCTCTTAAAAGTCTTTCTAATTCGGCCATTCTATTACCTTCAATTTGCTGCTCCCGCCAACGCTTCGCCATTTTGAAGACTGCCGGACCGCAGTGTGTGAGAAAGACCGCCTCTTCCGCCTCTCGGGATGCCGGCGAGATCGCCTTCCAGGAACATGTGGAACCGGTCTGCATACGATTCCCAGTCTTCCGCCGCCGGATCGAACGGTGCTGGGGGTGTTCAGCGCAGCCATCTCGCCAGTTGCTTGTTCGCCGCTCGTCTTCTCTTCAGGGAAATCCCACCTCGCCGCCAGTGTTAAGTTTGCATGAAGAGTCAGACGCGAGGAATTCCAGCAAAAGACTTTATTAATGACAACAGCTCGAATGGACCCGTCCGGTAAGGCTACGGCTGCTTTTATAGCCGCAGCCGAAGGCTAGCCAATGGGAGTGCAGGGTTTCTTCTATTTAAACCAATACCATTTGACATTTTACAAGACCAATTCAAATAAACCAATAACATTTAAACCTACATACATAACCAATACCATTTGACATTTTACAAGACCAATTCAAATAAACCAATAACATTTAAACCTACATACATAACACAACCTTGCAGAAACCCCTACTAGGTGGCTGGGACAAGAAATCGGTTGGGTCTGGGGAGGATCCAAAGGAACAAGCAGCATTTAACAATATCAAGAGCCAAATCACGTATGATGCTGTTCTGATACAGTCTCTGAGAATTTTCCTGTTATTCTGCTTGTGATGACTCCCCTTTTGGAGTGGGGGCTATGGAGGCCACCGGGCTTCCAGCGGAGGGAGCTCCTATTGCATTTATCTCCGAACTGACAAAGCGAGAGGAACTACAGCCAATGGACAAGGAAGCCCTTGGCAATTGTGGCAGCTCTCAAGAAATTCATGAGATTTATATGGGAGAACATTTATGTGTCACAGATCACAAACCTCTTCTAGGCATTGTGGCAGGAGGCAACCAACGTCCACGAATCCTGTCACCAAGAATGCTGAGATGGACTGAATTTCTTGCTGCTTATTCATACAAACTGATCCACAGACCTGGTAAAGACATTGGGCATGCAGATGCTTTGAGTCGCTGCCCACTTCCTTCAAACATGGAGGACCCTGTTCCTGAGACTCACACCATTTTTTCTAGAAACTGTTGCCAAGCTTTCCAGTACATGCTGTTCAAATTGCCAGAGAGACTGTCAAAGACACCTTTATCATGTTAAGGCTGGTTGGCCACTTCAAGATCTACCTCAACTTGCCCAACCTTTCAAATCCAGGCAAACTGAATTATCTGTATTAAGAGGATGTATTTTGTGGAGTAACAGGGTGGTTATTCCTGCAAAACTACAAAAAGAGGTTTTGGAAATGTTACATGAGGGTCATCCGGGGATTGTCAGAATGAAGGGATTGGCCAGGAGTTATGTATGGTGGCCAGGTATTGACAAAATGGTTGAAAACTGGGTTGCATCTTTTCCAACTGTCAGGTAGTCAGGGCCTGCCCCACCTCTCGCCCCCCCACAGGAATGGGAATGTCCTAGGGGTCCATGGTCCAGGATTCACATAGATTTTGCTGGCCCTACCAAAGGGCACACTTTCCTTATTATAGTTGATGCATATTCCAAATGGCTAGAGGTTTTCCTATGGCATCCACCACAACTGAAGCTGTCAAACAGCTTAAAAAGCTTTTTGTAACTCACGGGTTACCTGATGTTCTTGTTTCTGACAATGGCCTTCAATTTACATCCAACCTTTTGAATCATATCTAGCACAACAGGGTATCAGACATGCCCTGACAGCCCTGGGCATCCTTCGCTAATGGCCGGGCTGAACATATGGTACAATTTACCAAGGAAAAACTTCAGCAATTGGGTCCAGGGGATATCACTGAGAAAGTTGAAAACTACTCAGTGTCCAGCATATCACTCCCAACCCTCAACTAATTTGTCCCCAGCTGAATTGTTGAATAGGTAGGAAACTCAGGTCTCCCTTGATCGCCTTCATCCCACTTACGCACCAACGCACCACTAGATTCCACTAGCAAAATTAGCACATTCACTGTGGGTGATTCTGTTTATGCTAAGAACCTTATGGGTGAACCATTATGGATTCCTGCTGAGATAACCCAAATCACAGGCCCCAGGTCTTACAGGGTACAAACAGAGGATGGTGTCCTCTGGAGCAGGCACATTGATCAGTTAAGATCCAGATTACTCAGGAGCATCTCTTTTGCTCCTCTCCGGTTCCCATACCTACTGCCTCTCTAGGGGGAAGGGGAGGATCATGAGTGTAATCAGCAAGCAAGATCAACCCGTGTGTATGTAACGGTTAACACAACAGGAACCATCCCAAAACCTGTCACAGTACCAACAACCATTTTCACAATGGAAGATTGCACATCACTACCTGATTTGAGTGCTGACATTGGGTTGGAGATGGATTGGGAGGAGAGACCAGGTTGTAGTAACCAAACAGGTTCTACCATTACAAATAGTCCTAGTAAGGAAATGTCAGCAGACACATTTCCTCCCTCACAAGCTGAGAACCTTAAAACATCTGAACCACATAGGTCTCAACGTTACATTAAAGAGCCCCACCTATTTAAAAGAATACATTAGATAGGCTGGGGTTTGAGTATGGACTGAACCTACTGGGGAGGGGTGTTATGTATGCAGGTTTAAAGTCATTGGTTTAGTTTGAACTGTTCTTGTAAAATGTAAGAAATGATTGGTTTAAAAAGTGCGGGGAAAACCCTGCACTCTGATTGGCTGGCAACCGCGGCTGCTGGCTATAAGTAGCAGCCACAGCCCAGCCAAAGCTGTAGTCACTAATAAACAATGAGCTTGAAGCACTCCGCATCTGTCTCTTCATGCAAACATAACAATAAGGATAAGCCATTGGTAATTTGGAGATAACCATTTGAAATAGTGGCTGGAGTGTTGCCCTTGGGATGGAGAGATGTGGGTTTGATCCAGGGGTGGGCTGCTGGGGGTTCGCAGGGGTTCGGGAGTGCCCCTAGCTAAGATTCTGTGGAGTTCGGAGAACCCGCAAATCCCATTCCTGGCTGGCCCCGCCCACCCCACCCACCCCTCCCAAGAGTCCCTATGTGGCCCATTTTGGATGCAGGTAAGTGGAAGGTGTATGTGGAGGCTCGGCAAGGGTGAAAAACTTGGAAGTTCGGGAAGGCCGGAAATAGGCCTGTTTCCGGCTTCCAGAGAGCCACCAGAGCTCGGGGAGGGAAAAATGCCCTCCACATTGTGGTGGTGCAGGAGGCTGACTAGGCCACGCCTGTCATGGCCACGCCCACCCAGCAACTGGGTGGGCCTTTGCTAAAAATTTTGACCCTTTGCTAAAAATTTTGAAGCCTACCTCTGGTTTGATCCTTTGATTAGCTTGAAACTCCCTCAGCTCAGTTATCCAGCAAAAGCAGCAAGCATCTTATAGACCTATTTTTGCTGTGGAAATATGACAATCTTAAGCAAAGGAAAAGAAGCATGTACTAATTAAGCTCTTGAAGAATCCAAAAGGTGGATTTGCCAGTCTTTTTGAAAGAAGAAAGCCAAATATTTTCTCTCCTATCTAATGGAGGTGACATATTCTGAATCATGAAAGATCAAAGACGTGTAAAGGTGAAGTCTTCTTGGAAATGATTTTGACTTTTGCTAGCTTGATGAAAAGCCAACATGATGAAAAGGATTTGTTTGCTTTCATTGGGAACTTTGGCTCATTTTTGTATTCCTAATCTAGCCAATGGGATTTCCAGGCAATCTCTCAATCACAAGTAGGGTTGAAGCTGCTTAGCATTCTGAGATCATCAAAGGGGATCTAATTGTTGTCATCTCCTTGGGGAATATAACTCAGTATTTTTTTTTCCCCAAAAAGGAAGAGTGACATTATATGGAAATTCTAACTCATGGCAAATGAATAAGCACTAATGGTTTTCAGATTTTACTATTGTTTGTGGTATGCAGAGAAAAAAATAAAGGGAAAAATAGATTTGTATGGACTATTCAGATTCATCAGTACGCGGATGATACCCAGCTGTACATCTCCACCCCAAACCAGATCAGCGATGCCCTCTCCTGATGACCTGGTGCTTGGATGCGGTACGGATCTGGATGAGCGGGAACATGCTTCGACTCAACCCGGCCAAGACTGAGTGGCTGTGCATATCGGCGCCTCGCCCAGTCAGAATTGTCCATCATTGGCCATAGGGGAGAGGTGTTGCCCCTGTGGATAGGGGCGGAATCTGGGGGTCCTCCTGGATGTACGGCCCGTTGGAGGAGCAGGTGGGGGCCGTTGCCAGGGGCCTTTGCCCAGCTCCGCCTTGTTTGACAACTTCGCCTTTTCTGGACCGGGACGCCTGCGACAGTCACTCATGCACTTGTTACCTCCCAACTCGACTACTGCAACACTCTCTATTTAGGACTGCCCTTGCATACCATCCGGAGATTGCAGCTGGTGCAGAATGCGGCTACGTGGGTTGTGATGGGAGCTTCCCGGTACTCCCATGTTACACCCCTCCTGCGTGACCTGCATTGGTTGCCGGTTGCTCTCCAGGTGAGATTCAGGGTTTTAGTGTTAACATTCAAAGTCCTACAAGACATGGGTCCGGGATATTTACGGAGCTGCTCTGCCAATATCAAGTGCCAACCGCCCTGTACGAGCACACAGACAGGGGCTTCTCGGGGTGCCGTCGGTGAGCCAATGCCAGTTGGCAGTTCCCTGGGGACAAGCCTACTCTGTGGCAGTTCCCGCCCTGTGGAATCAACTACCCCTGGGGCTCCGTCTGGCCCCTGACCTTCGCACCTTCTGTCACGACCTGAAAACTTGGTTATTTGAACAGGCCGGGCTGTGCTGACCTCCTGGGGGGGAGGGATGGATTTTAATGTTATTACTGTAACTGGTTTTAGTATTTGCGCTTGTAATTAGTTTAATCACTTTTTAAGTATTTATTGTCTTTGTTTTTTAGTTGTGAGCCGCCCCGAGTCTTCGGAGATGGGGCGGCATACAAGTTCAAATAATAAATAAATAAATAAATTTCACTTACTTTATATGCACAGATATTTCTTGTCATGTTAGGAAAGGTCATGCCCAAGGCAGATTTTTATGGATAAACAACTTTGCGGTTCCTGATAGTCTCTTCTTAAACCTGTCTTCAAACTGGATTTTGACTGGAAGACCCTTGTAAAAAGGATGATTCCACTCAGAAGACATTCAAGTAGAATCCAGTGTGCTTATTAACTTCAGATGCCTTGAAAATCCACAACAAAACACTAGAATAAAAACACTAGAATAGTTTTATAAAATAAACCTGCATTAGGAGACAGGCATTTAAAATATAATGGAAAAACAAGAATCAAGTTTTGAGAATATCCAATTGTTAGACAGATTCTGCTGTAGCCAAATTTTAGTTGCTATTTGATAGGTTATTGCCTGGACTAAAATTCATTGGATTAGGTAAAATTGAGGGAATCACATTAAATGCCTCACAGTAATGATATTATACTGAGTTATTTCTGAAACAAACTAAATTCTAATTCTGATATGTATCTCCAAAGTTCTGGAAGTTCTGGAGTTAGTTCCCGTCCTTGAAAAACATTATGTCCATTGCATGCCTGTTAAAAGTTTATTATCTCAAATGGAGGGTGAGATGTCTTGTCATTGATGTCTTGTGAATATATTTGATTGCTGCTGGGATCATTTTTTTACTTCTTAAAAATCCATATTGCTTACATTGATTGAATCTGTTGAGTGTTTGATTAGGCTGGCTAGGTCTCCATAGCATAGTTAATCTGAAGGGTACCAAACAGTTTCCATATAGAGTAACAGAAATACTATTACTGAAAATCTCATTCAAAGTCGTGTATGATGTCCATTCCATTAACAACTTTTCTAGCAATTCCTGTCTTGGACAGAGATCAGTAGCTTTATTGGCTTCAAGACTGCATCAGGCACTATGTCCAGGTCAAAATTCCAAACATAGGCAACCAGTTTGATTTATAAGATTTCATATAAATCATGACATTGTTAAAAAAATATTGAAAGTTTTGTAAGTTGTGTGATGTCCTGAAACCCTTTGTCCTTCCATGGATGTCTACAACTTTCTTTTCTTTCTTTCTTTCTTCCTTTCTTTTCTCTTTCTTTCTTTCTTTCTTTCTTTTCTTCTTTCTTTTTCTTTCAAGCTAGCCAGTTTCAGGATTTATAAGATCTTATCATATAAATCATGACATTGTTAAAAAATATTGAAAGTTTTGTAAGTTGTGTGATGTCCTGATGAACCCTTTGTCCTTCCATGGATGTCTACAACTTTCTTTCTTTCTTTCTTTCTTTCTTCCTTTCTTTCTTTCTTTCTTTCTTTCTTTCTTTCTTTCTTTCTTTTTTCTTTCTTTCGCTAGCTAACTAGCTAGCTAGCTAGCTAGCTAGTTAATTTTCAGGATCAGCCTTGTATCTCATATTGTTTAGGAAATCTCTCACTATCATGAGCAGTTTTGAGGAGGTCATGGGAACTGTGCTGGTAACTTTCATTGTTGGACATAGTCCAGTGGTGGGATTCAAAAAGTTTTACTACCGGTTCTGTGGGCATGTCTTGGTGGGCGTGTCTTGGTGGGCGTGGCAGGGGGAGGATACTGCAAAATCTCCATTCCCTCCACACTCCTGGGGAAGGTTACTGCAAAATCCTGTCCCTCCCACCCCACTAACCTACTTTCCAGCTCCCTTCTCCTGTGCAGGGCAACAAAAGAAGACCCAGCTGATTAGCTGGGACTCTGGAGGCAGAGAATAGATGGGAGTGGGGACAGTCAGAGGTGGCATTTGCCGGTTCTCTGAACTACTCAAAATTTCCACTACCGGTTCTACAGAACTGGTCAGGACCTGCTGAATACCACCTCTGATGTAATCCAATGTGTGGGTACCCAATATCTAGGTACCCTACATCTAGATATGTGACAATTCCAGTGGTGGAGTGAGGGAATCTAAAAAGAGATTGTACAGTTAGAACTTTCATGTGTTTTTTTTCCAGGCATATGCTACATTCACTCATTGTTCCCACATAAATAGCCATTAGCTACGGGGAACAATACATCAAATCTTTCCAACAATGAATGAACAAAATTGGACGCTAAGTATCATTCTTGAATGCGGGCTTCAGTTGTATCAGCCAACACTGTCATGCATCCCTACACTGAAGCTATTTTTTTTGACTTTATTTATCTTCATGCTCAGGAAAGACCTCAAAATGATCTGTGGAGATCACAGGTCATGAACAACAAGGTATAGAAAGTGGGACACAAGGAGTTGTTTATCTGTTCTTACAAATGAGAGTCATGATGCAAGAAGAGAAAATAGGACCCTGGAAGGCAGCAACTGGCATACATAGATGGTTTTGCTGGACAGAGTTTAGGTTCTCTGGCAAGGGCCTAGATTTATCTTCACAAAGAGTCCTGGGAAGAGGCATTTAACAAAGACTCAGAAGAAAGTCTTGGCCAGGCATCTCTCCAATCTCATCTGCAGAGTGCTGAAGTCCAAAAAGGAGAAGGAAGAATATACAGCCAAGTATAATGGGACACAAAAGGAAAAGCAGAAAGCCAAAATGGGAACTAAGTCTTTACACAAAAAAACTCCAACGAAGACATTAGTAGATGATACTACATAAACCTCAGATGTTTCTATGTCAATGAACAGAATATGGGAAATCAAGAGGGAGAATGAGAGACCCTAGATCAGACAGGCAAATAGGATCTGATAGGCTTCACTGAAACCTGGCAGGGTGCTATTCATGATTGGCCTAGACTCATTGGAAGGCTACAACTTATGCCAGATGAAATAAAAAAGGGTGGGGATGTTGCATTGTACATTCACACACATGCAATATGCAGTTGCATAAACATTCAGAAATGTTTATGATTTGGAAATCATACCAAACATGTTTGGAAAGAATCATCAGGAGTTTATTATAAATTGTCTAGTCCAGCAGAAGTTTTGGATGAGACCTTTCTTCATCAGATGACCAGACTTTCCAAGATGCATGCAATCAACATCTGCTAGAAATCTAACTTGACCAAGCGTGAGAAATCTAACAAATACTCGTCTTCCCTGGTTGACAACTGGTATAGTCCCACAATGAAAGAAGGAACAAGCCACTTTTGTTATCTTGGAGCTTCACCAACAGGGAAAATGAGTGAAGTAGTGAAGATTACCAGTTGATTCAGGGAATGTGATCCCTGGAAGGTGTGATATCCAAGAGGGAGAAAATTGAGAAGAATTAACGCCTGTCTGCTGGACTTCAGAAGAACAGATTTTGATGAATTCTGAAGGAAAGTAGTTTGGAACTAATAACTGAAATTCTGCAACAGGAACATGTCTAGGAAAGATGGGAAATGACCTACAGAAATATCTTGTAGGGTTTAGAAAGAAAATGGTGGTGCAGGCTGTTAAACACCTAGCACTTAGCTCCAGCTGCCTGCAATTAGTGCAGGCTCGATCCCACCAGGCTCAAGGTTGACTCAGCCTTCCACTCCTCGGGGGTAGGTAAATTGAGGGCCCAAGATTGTTGGGGGCAATAAGCTGACTTTGTAAAAATGCCACTTAGTAATAAGCAGGCATATACAATGGAATGAAGGCTATTGCTGAGCACACTGGGTTGTGCTCCAAAGATGTAAGCCGCCCTGAGTCTCCAGAGAAGGGCAGCATATAAATGTGAATAAAATTTAAAAAAATGGATAAAATATTGCAAGGGTAGGCATGGATACATACAGAGTTT
>CM019149.1:46454247-46468599 GCA_009733165.1 Naja naja
CAACATCCAAAAGAAGCACTTCAAGAAGCAAGCACTGACTCTAAAGACTACCAAGGAACAAGATTCCAGTAGTGGGAACAAGAGAATTCAACGTGAAGTTCAAAGGCCACACACAAACACCTACCACCGACCATCGTGGACAAGGACCGCCCAAGTCTGCTGGCCCTGAGTTGGTCAACCCGCTGGGCATCGAGGTGACTGGCATCAATCATTGAGCAACACTGAGTGGGAAGAGCCTTGAAGTCTGAGTTTCAAGAGGTCTTCAGCAACGGATTAGGCAAGTACTTGGGGACCCCTATCTCCTTTAACTAGATCCCAAGGTACAACCAATCCGTTTAAAACCCAGAAGGGTCCCATTTGCCTTAAAGGAAAAAAATTGATGCACAATTAGATAAACTAATAGTCCAAGGGGTTTTTAGAGCCCACTGATCACTCCAGGTGGAGACACCATAGTCACACCAGTCAAGGCTGATGGGTCAGTGAGAATCTGTGGAGACTACAAGGGGACATTGAAACATGCGCTACTCAGAGCACATATCCAGTTCCAGTAGTGCATCATTTATTACATTCCCTTGGAGGGGGCACAGTTTTTGCCGAGTTGGACCTGGCACAGGCATATCAACAATTAACAGTTGATGATGCCACTGCAGAGGCCCCAAACCATTGTAACCCATAGAGATGCTTTCAAATGCAAAAGGTTACAGTTTGGAGTAAGCATGGCACCAGGCATCTTCCAAAGCCTTATGGAAAGAATGTTACAAGGGTTGCCAGGGGTGGTGCCCTACTTTGATGACGTTTTAATTTCTGCTGAAAATGATATTCAGTTACATGAGAGACTCAGGGAAGTCTTAACCAGATTCAAGAAAGTGGGGTTAAAAGTCAAAAAGAAAAAATGCACACTTAGAACAGATAAAGTGGAATTCTTGGGTTACATGATTGATAAACATGGCATCCACCCCACAGAGGCAAAAGTTCAGGCAATCAAAAAAGGCCCCAGGCCAAAATGCAAAACAGATTGCAAGCATTTTGGGACTCATTAACCTTTATCATATGTTTCTACCTCAGAAGGCAACCATTGCAGAACCCCTACATAGGTTGCTGGACAAGAAATCTGTTTGGGTCTGGGGGAGGAAGGAACAAGCAGCATTTAACAATATCAAGAGACAAATCACGTCTGATGCTGTGCTGATACAGTTCTCTGAGAATTTTCCTGTTATTCTGACTTGTGATGCCTCCCCTTTTGGAGTGGGGGGGCTATTGAGCCACGTGCTTCCCAGCGGGAGGGAAGCTCCTATTGCATTTTACTCTCGCACTTTGACCAAAGCTGAGAGGAACTACAGCCAACTGGACAAGGAAGCCTTGGCAATTGTGGCAGCTCTCAAGAAATTCCATGAGTATTTATATGGGAGAACATTTACTGTTGTCACAGATCACAAACCTCTTCTAGGCATTGTGGCAGGAGGCAAACCAACGTCCACGATCCTGTCACCAAGAATGCTGAGATGGACTGAATTTCTTGCTGCTTATTCATACAAACTGATCCACAGACCTGGTAAAGACATTGGGCATGCAGATGCTTTGAGTCGCTGCCACTTCCTTCAAACATTCAGGACCCTGTTCCTGAGACTCACACCATTTTTCTAGAAACTGTTGCCAAGCTTCCAGTACATGCTGTTCAAATTGCCAGAGAGACTGTCCAAAGACACTTTATTGGCTCCTGTTATAGGCTGGATTAAGAAGGGTTGGCCACTTCAAGATCTACCTCAACTTGCCCAACCTTTCAAATCCAGGCAAACTGAATTATCTGTATTAAGAGGATGTATTTTGTGGAGTAACAGGGTGGTTATTCCTGCAAAACTACAAAAAGAGGTTTTGGAAATGTTACATGAGGTCATGGGCATCCGGGGATTGTCAGAATGAAGGGATTGGCCAGGAGTTATGTATGGTGGCCAGGTATTGACAAAATGGTTGAAAACTGGGTTGCATCTTGTTCCAACTGTCAGGTAGTCAGGCCTGCCCCACCTCTCACCCCCACACAGGAATGGGAATGTCCTAGGGGTCCATGGTCCAGGATTCACATAGATTTTGCTGGCCCTACCAGAGGGCACACTTTCCTTATTATAGTTGATGCATATTCCAAATGGCTAGAGGTTTTCCCTATGGCATCCACCACAACTGAAGCTGTCATCAAACAGCTTAAAAAGCTTTTTGTAACTCACGGGTTACCTGATGTGCTTGTTTCTGACAATGGCCTTCAATTTACATCCAACCCTTTTGAATCATATCTAGCATAACAGGGTATCAGACATGCCCTGACAGCCCCTGGGCATCCTTCGGCTAATGGCCGGGCTGAACATATGGTACAATTTACCAAGGAAAAACTTCAGCAATTGGGTCCAGGGGATATCACTGAGAAAGTTGAAAAACTACTCAGTGTCCAGCATATCACTCCCAACCCCTCAACTAATTTGTCCCCAGCTGAATTGTTGATAGGTAGGAAACTCAGGTCTCCCCTTGATTGCCTTCATCCCACTTACGCACCCAACGCACCACTAGATTCCACTAGCAAAATTCGCACATTCACTGTGGGTGATTCTGTTTATGCTAAGAACCTTATGGGTGAACCATTATGGATTCCTGCTGAGATAACCCAAATCACAGGCCCCAGGTCTTACAGGGTACAAACAGAGGATGGTGTCCTCTGGAGCAGGCACATTGATCAGTTAAGATCCAGATTACCTCAGGAGCATCTTTTGCTCCTCTCCGGTTCCATACCTACTGCCTCTCTAGGGGAAGGGGAGGATCATGAGTGTAATCAGCAAGCAAGAATCAACCCCATGTGTAACGAGCTAACACAACAGGAACTATCCCAAAACCTGTCACAGTACCAACAACCATTTTCACAAATGGAAGATTGCACATCACTACCTGATTTGGGTGCTGACATTGGGTTGGAGATGGATTGGGAGGAGAGACCAGGTTGTAGTAACCAAACAGGTTCTACCATTACAAATAGTCCTAGTAAGGAAATGTCAGCAGACACATTTCCTCCCTCACAAGCTGAGAACCTTAAAACATCTGAACCACATAGGTCTCAACGTACACGTAAGAGCCCCACCTATTTAAAAGAATACATTAGATAGGCTGGGGTTTGAGTATGGACTGAACCTAGTGGGAGGGGTGTTATGTATGCAGGTTTAAAGTCATTGGTTTAGTTTGAACTGTTCTTGTAAAATGTAAGAAATGATTGGTTTAAAAAGTGCGGGAAAACCCTGCACTCTGATTGGCTGGCAACTGCGGCTGCTGGCTATAAGTAGCAGCCACAGCCCAGCCAAAGCGGGTCCATTCTGAGCTGTAGTCACTAATAAACAATGAGCTTGAAGCACTCCGCATCTGTCTCTTCATGCAAACATAACAATAAGGATAAGCCATTGGTAATTTGGAGATAACCATTTGAAATAGTGGCTGGAGTGTTGCCCTTGGGATGGAGAGATGTGGGTTTGATCCAGGGGTGGGCTGCTGGGGGTTCGCAGGGGTTCGGGAGTGCCCCTAGCTAAGATTCTGTGGAGTTCGGAGAACCCGCAAATCCCATTCCTGGCTGGCCCCGCCCCCCCCCCCCCCCCCCCTCCCAAGAGTCCCTATGTGGCCCATTTTGGATGCAGGTAAGTGGAAGGTGTATGTGGAGGCTCGGCAAGGGTGAAAAACTTGGAAGTTCGGGAAGGCCGGAAATAGGCCTGTTTCTGGCTTCCAGAGAGCCACCAGAGCTCGGGGAGGGAAAAAATGCCCCTCCACATTGTGGTGGTGCAGGAGGCTGACTAGGCCACGCCTGTCATGGCCACGCCCACCCAGCAACTGGGTAAAGAACCCTTTGCTAAAAATTTTGAAGCCTACCTCTGGTTTGATCCTTTGATTAGCTTGAAACTCCCTCAGCTCAGTTATCCAGCAAAAGCAGCAAGCATCTTATAGACCTATTTTTGCTGTGGAAATATGACGATCTTAAGCAAAGGAAAAGAAGCATGTACTAATTAAGCTCTTGAAGAATCCAAAAGGTGGATTTGCCAGTCTTTTCGAAAGAAGAAAGCCAAATATTTTCTCTCCTATCTAATGGAGGTGACATATTCTGAATCATGAAAGATCAAAGACGTGTAAAGGTGAAGTCTTCTTGGAAATGATTTTGACTTTTGCTAGCTTGATGAAAAGCCAACATGATGAAAAGGATTTGTTTGCTTTCATTGGGAACTTTGGCTCATTTTTTTGTATTCCTAATCTAGCCAATGGGATTTCCAGGCAATCTCTCAATCACAAGTAGGGTTGAAGCTGCTTAGCATTCTGAGATCATCAAAGGGGATCTAATTGTTGTCATCTCCTTGGGGAATATAACTCAGTATCTTTTTTTCCCCCCAAAAAAGGAAGAGTGACATTATATGGAAATTCTAACTCATGGCAAATGAATAAGCACTAATGGTTTTCAGATTTTACTATTGTTTGTGGTATGCAGAGAAAAAAAATAAAGGGAAAAATAGATTTGTATGGACTATTCAGATTCATCAGCACGCGGATGATACCCAGCTGTACATCTCCACCCCAAACCAGATCAGCTATGCCCTCTCCCTGATGACCTGGTGCTTGGATGCGGTACGGATCTGGATGAGCGGGAACATGCTTCGACTCAACCCGCCAAGACTGAGTGGCTGTGCATATCGCGCCTCGCCCAGTCAGATTGTCCATCATTGGCCATAGGGGAGAGGTGTTGCCCCCTGTGGATAGGGGCGGAATCTGGGGTCCTCCTGGATGTACGGCTCGGTTGGAGGAGCAGGTGGGGGCCGCTGCCAGGGGCCTTTGCCCAGCTCCGCCTTGTTCGACAACTTCGCCCTTTTCTGGACCGGGACGCCCTGCGCACAGTCACTCATGCACTTGTTACCTCCCAGACTCGACTACTGCAACACTCTCTATTTAGGACTGCCCTTGCATACCATCCAGAGATTGCAGCTGGTGCAGAATGCGGCACGTGGGTTGTGATGGGAGTTCCGGTCTCCCATGTTACACCCCTCCTGTGCTGACCTGCATTGGTTGCCGGTTGCTCTCCAGGTGAGATTCAAGGTTTTAGTTTTAACATTCAAAGTCCTACAAGACATGGGTCCTCATATTTACGGAGTGCTCTTCTGCCAATATCAAGTGCCAACCGCCCTGTGCGAGCACACAGGACAGGACTCTCGGGTGCCGTCGGTGAGCCAATGCCAGTTGGCAGTTCCCTGGGCAAGTGTATTCTGTGGCAGTTCCCTGACCTCTGGAATCAACTGCCCTTGGGGCTCCGTCTGGCCCCTGACCTCCGCACCTTCTGCCGTGAGTTAAAACTGGTTATTTGACCAGGCCGGGCTGTGACCTTCTTGGGGAGGGATGGATTTTAATGTTATTACTGTAACTGGTTTTAGTATTTGCGCTTGTAATTAGTTTAATCACTTTTTAAGTATTTATTGTCTTTGTTTTTAGTTGTGAGCACCCGAGTCTTCGGAGATGGGTGGCATACAAGTTCAAATAATAAATAAATAAATAAATTTCACGTACTTTATATGCACAGATATTTCTTGTCATATTAGGAAAGGTCATGCCCAAGGCAGATTTTTATGGATAAACAACTTTGGGTTCCTGATAGTCTCTTCTTAAACCTGTCTTCAAACTGGATTTTGACTGGAAGACCCTTGTAAAAAGGATGATTCCACTCAGAGGACATTCAAGTAGAATCCAGTGTGCTTATTAACTTCAGATGCCTTGAAAATCCACAACAAAACACTAGAATAAAAACACTAGAATAGTTTTATAAAATAAACCTGCATTAGGAGACAGGCATTTAAAATATAATGGAAAAACAAGAATCAAGTTTTGAGAATATCCAATTGTTAGACAGATTCTGCTGTAGCCAAATTTTAGTTGCTATTTGATAGGTTATTGCCTGGACTAAAATTCATTGGATTAGGTAAAATTGAGGGAATCACATTAAATGCCTCACAGTAATGATATTATATTGAGTTATTTCTGAAACAAACTAAATTCTAATTCTGATATGTATCTCCAAAGTTCTGGAAGTTCTGGAGTTAGTTCCCGTCCTTGAAAAACATTATGTCCATTGCATGCCCGTTAAAAGTTTATTATCTCAAATGGAGGGTGAGATGTCTTGTCATTGATGTATTGTAAATATATTTGATTGCTGCTGAGATCATTTTTTTACTTCTTAAAAATCCATATTGCTTACATTGATTGAATCTGTTGAGTGTTTGATTAGGCTGGCTAGGTCTCCATAGCATAGTTAATCTGAAGGGTACCAAACAGTTTCCATATAGAGTAACAGAAATACTATTACTGAAAATCTCATTCAAAGTGGTGTATGATGTCCATTCCATTAACAACTTTTCTAGCAATTCCTGTCTTGGACAGAGATCAGTAGCTTTATTAGCTTCAAGACTGCATCAGGCACTATGTCCAGGTCAAAATTCCAAACATAGGCAACCAGTTTGATTTATAAGATTTCATATAAATCATGACATTGTTAAAAAAATATTGAAAGTTTTGTAAGTTGTGTGATGTCCTGATGAACCCTTTGTCCTTCCATGGATGTCTACAACTTTCTTTCTTTCTTTCTTTCTTTCTTTCTTTCTTTCTTTCTTTCTTTCTTTCTTTCTTTTCTCGCTAGCTAGCTAGCTAGCTAGCTAGTTAATTTTCAGGATCAGCCTTGTATCTCATATTGTTTAGGAAATCTCTCACTATCATGAGCAGTTTTGAGGAGGTCATGGGAACTGTGCTGGTAACTTTCATTGTTGGACATAGTCCAGTGGTGGGATTCAAAAAGTTTTACTACCGGTTCTGTGGGCATGTCTTGGTGGGCGTGTCTTGGTGGGCGTGGCAGGGGGAGGATACTGCAAAATCTCCATTCCCTCCACACTCCTGGGGGAAGGTTACTGCAAAATCCTGTTCCCTCCCCACCCCACTAACCTACTTTCCAGCTCCCTTCTCCTGTGCAGGGCAACAAAAGAAGACCCAGCTGATTAGCTGGGACTCTGGAGGCAGAGAATAGATGGGAGTGGGGACAGTCAGAGGTGGCATTTGCCGGTTCTCTGAACTACTCAAAATTTCCACTACCGGTTCTACAGAACTGGTCAGGACCTGCTGAATACCACCTCTGATGTAATCCAATGTGTGGAGTACCCAATATCTAGGTACCCTACATCTAGATATGTGACAATTCCAGTGGTGGAGTGAGGGAATCTAAAAAGAGATTGTACAGTTAGAACTTTCATGTGTTTTTTTTCCAGGCATATGCTACATTCACTCATTGTTCCCACATAAATAGCCATTAGCTACGGGGGAACAATACATCAAATCTTTCCAACAATGAATGAACAAAATTGGACGCTAAGTATCATTCTTGAATGCGGGCTTCAGTTGTATCAGCCAACACTGTCATGCATCCCTACACTGAAGCTATTTTTTTCTGACTTTTATTTATCTTCATGCTCAGGAAAGACCTCAAAATGATCTGTGGAGATCACAGGTCATGAACAACAAGGTATAGAAAGTGGGACACAAGGAGTTGTTTATCTGTTCTTACAAATGAGAGTCATGATGCAAGAAGAGAAAATAGGACCCTGGAAGGCAGCAACTGGCATACATAGATGGTTTTGCTGGACAGAGTTTAGGTTCTCTGGCAAGGGCCTAGATTTATCTTCACAAAAGAGTCCTGGGAAGAGGCATCTTAACAAAGACTCAGAAGAAAGTCTTGGCCAGGCATCTCTCCAATCTCATCTGCAGAGTGCTGAAGTCCAAAAAGGAGAAGGAAGAATATACAGCCAAGTATAATGGGACACAAAAGGAAAAGCAGAAAGCCAAAATGGGAACTAAGTCTTTCACACAAAAAAACTCCAACGAAGACATTAGTAGATGATACTACATAAACCTCAGATGTTTCTATGTCAATGAACAGAATATGGGAAATCAAGAGGGAGAATGAGAGACCCTAGATCAGACAGGCAAATAGGATCTGATAGGCTTCACTGAAACCTGGCAGGGTGCTATTCATGATTGGCCTAGACTCATTGGAAGGCTACAACTTATGCCAGATGAAATAAAAAGGGTGGGGATGTTGCATTGTACATTCCACACACATGCAATATGCAGTTGCATAAACATTCAGAAATGTTTATGATTTGGAAATCATACCAAACATGTTTGGAAAGAATCATCAGGGAGTTTATTATAAATTGTCTAGTCCAGCAGAAGTTTTGGATGAGACCTTTCTTCATCAGATGACCAGACTTTCCAAGATGCATGCAATCAACATCTGCTAGAAATCTAACTTGACCAAGCATGAGAAATCTAACAAATACTCATCTTCTCTGGTTGACAACTGGTATAGTCCCACAATGAAAGAAGGAACAAGCCACTTTTGTTATCTTGGAGCTTCACCAACAGGGGAAAATGAGTGAAGTAGTGAAGATTACCAGTTGATTCAGGGAATGTGATCCCCTGGAAGGTGTGATATCCAAGAGGGGGAAAATTGAGAAGAATTAATGCCTGTCTGCTGGACTTCAGAAGAACAGATTTTGATGAATTCTGAAGGAAAGTAGTTTGGAACTAATAACTTGAAATTCTGCAACAGGAACATGTCTAGGAAAGATGGGAAATGACCTACAGAAATATCTTGTAGGGTTTAAGAAAGAAAATGGTGGTGCAGGCTGTTAAACACCTAGCACTTAGCTCCAGCTGCCTGCAATTAGTGCAGGCTCGAATCCCACCAGGCTCAAGGTTGACTCAGCCTTCCATCCTCTCGGGGTAGGTAAATTGAGGACCCAAGATTGTTGGGGGCAATAAGCTGACTTTGTAAAAATGCCACTTAGTAATAAGCAGGCATATACAATGGAATGAAGGCTATTGCTGAGCACACTGGGTTGTGCTCCAAAGATTGTAAGCCGCCCTGAGTCTCCAGAGAAGGGCAGCATATAAATGTGAATAAAAATTTTTAAAAATGGATAAAATATTGCAAGGGTAGCATGGATACATACAGAGTTTTGTGAAATACTAAACAAAAAAAGCAACACGTAGAAAACGTAAGGAAGTACACATGACCAACGAAGCATACAGGGCATTTTCTAGAAACTATAGGAGCGGTAATACGAGTCTTGGGAGCAATGCCAAAAGGCCAGCAACAAAAAGTCCTTGAGTACTTTTGAAGTAAAAAGAATGCCAAAAGATATTAATAGAAATGTCTAGTATTTTATATGTGGACTACATTATAATAGAATCACAATATTTTGTTATTCCATTCATTACGGTTTCCGAAAATAAGACCTACTCGAAGTAAGACCTAGCACTATTTTCTAAACCTGCCGTTCTAATATAAGACTACCCGAAAATAAGACCTAGTGTAAATCTCCAGTTCCAGGAAGACTTTTCAGGGAGCAACCGTGCACCTGTGAAACACCCCCTACACACTCACACCCACTATTTGGCACCATAAATATATAAGACCTACCCTGAAAATAAGACCTAGTGTGTTTTTGGGAGCAAAAAAATATAAGACAGTGTCTTATTTTTCGGGAAACACGGTAGTATCAATTCCCAGAGAAGTTAGTTCCCTGCAATAATGTTGCAATTTTTCCCTCCAGAAGTGGTTTGCCACTGCCTTTTCTAGGACTAAGAGAGATGACTGGCCCAAGGGCCTTTGTGCTTACATATGCAGACTAGAACTCCCAACTTCCCCAGGTTTGTAGCCTTGATACTAACTGTTACATCAAACTAGCCAACACAATATTGCTAATGTAAAAGACTATATAGTTTAGAAAAAAAATAACTTATATATAATAAATATTTTTAAAAAAAAAGAAGCCCATAATAAAGTACCTGAAATAAGGAAGGAAGGGAAGGAATTAAGAAATTAAAAAGAGAAAAACCTGATGTTTTTGTGGGGAAAGGTGGTTTTAAATGCCCAAAGAATATGACACAGAGAGAAGAACTGACTTACTGTCTATGGTCTCCAAAAATGAACTAAAACCAAACCTACTGGATTAAAACTTGACTATTACTGGAAGTCACAAGCTGCCTCCCCCTGGAACAAGCTGCAGTAGTGAGCTTTGTTAGACTTCAAACAAAGTTGGGATGATCATCTATCAAAGATGCACTGATGGATCATGCATGGAGCAATGGTTTGGACTAGAAGATACCCCCTAATCTGTGAGTCTATGATTTCATAATTCTTTTTTAAACAAGTTTTATTCATTTTTCCACCTTTTAACATCTCATTTTAGAGAACAGCATGATTACAGGTTTCACATATACATACAAATATGACCATAGTTGCATATTCAATTTGTATTCAAAAACAAAGCCTAAAGTTTCACCTTGTTCTTGCAATGTTTCTTTCATGTTTCTAAGTTCCATCTTTAATTCCTGAAGAGATATCACCATTTTACAGCTTTCTAATTAGTCCAAATAATGTCTTTAAAATTAGTTTCCAACAGTCCACTTTTAGTCCTCAGCTAATCCAATGCCAAATCCATATCAGAATCAACAATTAATCCAAGGGCAGAATCTTCATGTTTCTTTCTTTATTTCAATGTTTCAAAGTTCTTGTTTTATTATATCAATTTTCCTTGTATTTTTAAGAAACAGAGTCTTTTATAAGAAAACAAATTAAAGTTAACTCAGATGGCATGCTTTGTTCTGACAAATCCACACCTCCTCTTTCCTTTTCCTTCCCGATTATTCAGAGCTTTTTAAACACAATCTTCCAAACAGTTCAGATCCAATTGATATTAAATTTTCTCCTTAAGAATTTTATAGTCCAGCTTTGTTAATGCCTATATAAAATCAAAATATACTTATCCAAGTTAATTAGGTGCTTTCTCCTCCAGCTTCTACCTCTCCTGGTTCAAAGCTCCGCACTATCAAAGGCAATTCACACCTTTTTTATTCCCCTTTCTGTTCGCCACTGTAAATCCTTTCTTAAAGATTCTTTGAAATGTTAATCCTGAGGGTATCTTCCATTTAATTATATCGTCCCATTCCTCCTGCTGTTCTCTCTCTCTTGCAATCTTATTCCAGTCTCATCTTCCCCTTCAGGGTGGCCATTTTAGACCACCGCTTCAGGCATCTTTGGGAGGGAGTAATTGCCAAGCTGGGAGGGATTTGCGATTCCTCTCTACCCAGCTGATGGTCTCCTTCCTCTGCCACCCCTATGAGGCTGCTTCTGCCCCAAATCTAAAGGATTGGGCTCTCCATGCCAAGCATGAACCAAAGCCATGCACAATCATGTCAGCAGTCCGTCTTCAGGAAACTCAAAAAGGAAGTCTATGATTTCATAATTCTGTGGTTCCATGTTTCTGTGATAATTTTATATGACTTTTCATACTAGAGCAGAGTTGAACTTTTAGTGTTTAGTGAAAGATCCATGCAGTTCTTGAGGGAGTCTAGAATGATCTGAAATATAAAAATTTATCCTTATTTAAAAATTAAATTAGAAGTTCTGTTGTCAGGATAATAACTAGAGAATAACTATGATCATGGAAAAAGGAAAGCCAAAGATCAAAATAATTCAGTTTGTCATTAATCTGGGACTCAAAGCAAAAAGGGAAATTTTATCCTTTACTGCTCCTTTCCAAGTATTTTAAAATAAAAATATAAATTCAGATAACAGATAATCAGAGTTGGAAGGGACCTTATAGGTCATCTCCAACCCTCACCAAGCGGGAGACCCTACACCATTTCTGACAAATGACAGTCCAATCTCTTCTTCAAACTCAGCCTTCCATCCTCTCAGGGTAGGTAAATTGAGGACCCAAGATTGTTGGGGGCAATAAGCTGACTTTGTAAAATGCCACTTAGTAATAAGCAGGCATATACAATGGAAGGAAGGCTATTGCTGAACGATTGGGTTGTATCCCAAAATTGTAAGCTCTGAGTCTCCGGAGAAGGGTGGATATAAATATGAATTTTTAAAAGTCTCAAGTGATGCTCCCACAACCTCTGAGGGCAAGCTGTTCCATTGGTTGATTGTTCTCACTATCAGAAAGTTGCCACTTATTTCCAGGTTAAATCTCTTTTTGTTCATTTTCCATCCATTATTCCTTGTCTGGCCTACAGGTACTTTAGAAAATAGCTTGACCCCTTCCTCTCTGTGGCAGCCCCTCAAATATTGGAAGACTGCTATCATGTCTCCCCTGGTTCTTCTCTTTACTAGACTAGCCAATCCCAGTTTCTGTAACCGTTCTTCATATGTTTTAGTCTCCAGTCCTCTAATCATCCTGGTTGCTCTTCTCTGCAATTTTTCTAGAGTCTCAATATCTTTTTTACAATGTGGTGAACAAAACTGGATGCAGTACTCTAGGTGTGGTCTTACTATGGCTTTATAGAGTGGTATTAGTACCTCACTTGATATTGATTGTATCCCTCTGTTAATGCAACTTAGGATTGCATTAGCTTTTTTGGCTGCCGCTGCACACTGCTGGCTCATATTTAGCTGGTTGTCCACTAAGACTCCAAGATCCCTCTCACAGTTACTGCTATTGAATAAATACTGCTATTGAATAAGCAAGTATTTAATTTTTTTTAAAGGACTGGATAATGTCTTATTGGAAATAATTGAAATAAATGAGTAAGCCAGTCATACAAATGAAAAAGTTTGGATCCCTAAAGCTATTAACTTACGTGAGCAGAAGCAGCTGGACTAATGATGCTTCCTTCTGAATAGAATTCCAATCTTTCATAACTCTTCAGCTTGACTTGCTGTTTCCCAGATATGGAGTCTCAGTTTTACCAAAACATCCGCAAACTTTGTGGTGTGCTGGCAAGCAGGATAAGAAATAGAAGAATCTGGATTTTATTGTGACATATCTTTTAATGATGTCCACATTTGTGCTCCTATTTCAGGACCAGCTGTAGGCTTCCTCCAGGGCAATTCAGTGTTGGCTAAGTTTGCATGGAAATGAGTTATGAGAACCTGTAAAATTAGAGATACTTCTAGAAGGATGAATCTTCTAGATAATGGACAAGTTACTGGATGGAACAGCAACAGGAGTATTAGAAAAAAAGGCAAGGGAGACTTTGGTGTTGATCTTGTGTGATCTTTGAAGGACTGAAGGTAGGACTGAGTTCTTAACATACAAAACCAGTTAAGAATCCTGGATGGTCGGTGGTGAGTGGGTGGGTGGTATAGAGAACATTGTGCTGTTCCTCCTTCGTAGTTGTTCAGGAGATAACCAAAAATCTCCAACCTCCAACATAAAGGAGCCAGAAAGTCTGTCTGCTTTTTAACTACCTGTGTTTCTACCACAATTTTTACTTTCATCCTTCCTTATCTTAGGTCCAAGTTGCTGCATTTTTCATTACACACACACACACACACACACACACACACACACTTCTTGCATTAACAAATTAATTATTTTTTCATGTAATACCCAATGCCCCTTAAATTTAGACCTCTCATTCTGTCCATTTATTTATCACATTTACTGTATGTAGCTGTGCATCTTGCTAAAAGTGATTCTTTTCTATGTATATGCATCCTTCTCTTCCATCTAAAAATCTCTTGAAGGGACATCTAGGTTGATAAAATTGGATGACTACAATCTGAAGAAAGATTTTGTAGACTGAAGATGTGATCCTCTCTAGCAATACAACACAAATTAGCTGTATTTTCTGATTTAAGTACTTTTTTTTTGGTTTTGTGACATGTTAATAACCTGTGAACTTTGCCAATACCAGAAAACAAGTTGAGGGCTAATGATCTTTTCTGTTTTTACAGCCAATCAGACATTGCTTTATATTTCAAAATCTTCCCCTTTAGTTACATTTGTAACATTTGTTTTATGGAAAAGTTTTGGAGCATTCAAAAACCAGCACACTCTTGTGCTTGAGTGTCATAAAAGTATTATAGCCTTAATATGGATTTTGCATTTGTTTATCTGGTCATGCATCAGTGTGGGTATTCTTAGTTGCCCGTTTTTTTAATTAATATGGCTATTTCTTTTGCAATTTTTAATAATTGGCCATTTGTATCTATTAAATGCACATTCTCCATTTCATATGCTTCCAGGAGCTCAAAGATACACATGGTTCTCTTCCTTTCTCCCTCCATATCTTTTATGTTGTGCTTGAAACAACTCTTTTGGGGGATTATGCTAAGAAATAGTGTGTGGCCCAAGTGAATTAGGTAGCTTAATGGCTGAGCAAGACTTTGAACTGAGGTCTTCCTACATTAGTGCCACAGCAGACACTCTTATTAATGTTATGCTATATACTGTATATTATGCAGGATCATAAGCAATTGGGAAGGTGCCAGCAACTTCAGTAAAGAGTTGCAAA